>OX596275.1:18372864-18705364 GCA_951394225.1 Harpalus rufipes | reverse complement strand
TTGTGAGGTGACACCTGGTAAACGCCCGCACGGTACAAATATGTCATCATCGTTACCGAAATCTGTGTACAAAGCAGATTGGCTCACCCATCAATGGGTAATATGCCGTGATGATATATGTTTTTATTATCTTACCTAAATTTTTACATATTTACTTATGCTGGAAACTGTATTAAGTTCCTTTCCGTATAATTATTGTTCCACTTACTATTTTCTTTTTAAAACGTTAATATTATTATTTGAAATGATTAGTTTGTTGATAGTGACATATATCTGTCAGTTACAAACATTTGAGATTTGAATTGTGTAACCATGTGTATGAGTTGTGTTTAAAGCGCAGGCTTTGGGATTAAAATTATGGATAGTTTTATAAATTTATCCATAAAATATGTAGAAAAGTATTAATGCAAACCTGTATAAAATTTAATAATCTTTAATTTTTATATAAAATAAATCTCGAAAAAATAACATTTTTAATGTAATTTAATAAATATTTTTCGAAGAAAAACTATTTTGAGCTTCCATTTCCGGTTATCTGATTTACTCCAAAATCTAATAGCATCTTTCCATACAAGAGTAAGGTAGAAATACAAGACTTCAAAATTATCTGAACGATAGTATTTGAGTTAGAACGTTAAGAGGATCCACACACACACATACACACATACACACTTACACACATACACACTTACACGCATACACACAGACATCATCGTGAAAATGTTAAAATTGGATTATAATGACCTTAAAACGTGGTCATTTACTAAAATCTCGATATGCGATTTTTATCCCTATACCTCCCTTACCAAGGATAACGGGAGGTAAAAAGGATTATTTTATAAAAATATCTGTAAAATATACAGAAAAAATAATATTTAGAGGTATATTTCCAAGAAAAACTACTAGAATTGAAATAAAGTGCCATTACCGGTTTGCCGATTGACTTGAAAAATTAATAGCTTTTTTCCATTTTAGTACGGAGGATGAATAGGAATACCGCAGTAATAGTTTTCAAAATTTTCTAGTTGATACTATTTTCAACTAGCAACAAAAAGAGTAGCATATTCAATTTTGTCAAAATTCGTGAAATAAAATTGAAAAACGAACGAAAACAAAGGGTTGGTGGATATTGCAAAAAAATTGTATGCCAATCGAGAGTAAAAGTAGACATTTTATTCAGTCGCGGACATTAACATAATCAAGTAATCTAATCTTCCTACTTATTGAAAAAAATATCTTTACTATATTTATTTGTAAGGTCCAATTTTTCTGTTCCTATTATGATATTAGTGCTTTTGCTGCATCCTCCTCCTGTATTTTGTGTTGCCCTTAATGGATGCAATTGGTCAATTAGTCTGGTAGCGTGATTTTTCCGTTCTGATCTATTTGCAGCCAGACCATGAATCTTTAATCACGCGTGATAGTGATTTTAATTCGCACTCATTTCTATAATTCGCCAAATAGGTTTTACTAATGCTTTAATTACTGCATACAAACTTATTACCGTCGACTGCATTTGGAAATTGACAGTAATATGTTTTTGATTGATACGAGTCCAGTGGATAACGACAGAGTTTTGAAAACTGTTTTCCAAACTAATGGATACAAATTAAAATCAACTACAATAATTATTAATATTTATATTGATGCTTTGTACGAGTATATGACATTTCTGTTCGTAGGTAGATTTCGGTAATTTTGCGTATGTTTTAATATTTTGGACCACAGTTTGCACAAGACTTGATAAAAAAAATAACAAGAAATTTCATGCGTTTCAAAAACTAATAATTTATTCAGCATTATTAATATTGTCCCCTTCGAAGTATTTTCCATTAGATATAAATTACTTTTTTCACGACATGCGTAGAAAGCTCAATTTTCTTCTCCCAAAATAGTGAGGAAAATGTGTTTTTCTCCTCTAAAGAGGAAAATATAGAAATGTTACCAACATGAATGTTATTTACAAAAAATATATTGTAAAAATTATAAATAAATTCCTACATACGTTAAATTATCTTACAATTGTCTTATATTTTTCTTTTTCTAGATTAAATCACAATTTGACAACTTTAATTTAGATTTAAGATTGGTTCATTGGCAACACTGTTACACCGCCTTGCGTATGATAACCTAACTTTTGACGTGTCAGTTGTATGTTGTGTTGTCAAAGTGTAAATATATATTATAAATAATAATATAAATTGATTAAAATAAATAAAATATTACCCTTATTCTACTAATCATGTCAATATAAACTATTTTGATTCAAATAAACAAAATATTACCCTTATCACACTAACTTTTCTTAAAGTGTATTTAAGGTTCAAGCAAATCGTTTTTAAAAAAGTGTCGTGAAAAAAATGTTATGTCTAACACGAGAAGAAAGCTCTTTTTCCACTCTCGCTCGAGCTCGAGTGGGAAAAAGAAGCGCTTTCCTCTCTAGGTTGACAAATAACAATATGCCGACGTTGTTTCCAATCTGGAAAGTATACTTGTGGAATGCGCTCTGTGGTATAGTCTTCAGTTTCTTCAGCGATTTTGCTTGTATTCCCTCTATGGTCGCAAAACGTCTTTTAATGTCCTCCTCATCTTCGGGAAGAGGAAAATGTCTCAAGAGGGGGAGGGCACGTCTGATGAATACGGTAGCTACGGCATTCCAACGGTGATGTTTTTGGCCGAAACATCACGAATGAACAGTGAACTGTGGGTCGGTGCATTTTCGTGGTGCAAAATCCAAGAGTCGTTTTTCTACAGTTCTTTTACTTTTCGCAATCTCCCATATGGCCATATTATGGTCAAAACTATTTTACAGATCTGTAATTATGTAAATAATTAACAATTATGCGAGACGAGAACGAGAGCGAAATTGTGGTTTAAAATTCGAGTTGAGATCGATATACCAATTGCGAGAAACGAGAAATCTCGCGAATGTCTCGCAGTAAATAGACTTAATAACTTTAGAGCATTGTTTCACAAATTAGTATATTCCGTATATTTATTACCCAACGTTTCGGTAGCATACACTGATGCTTTCTTCAGGGAACGAAACACATCAATAACAAAACAATAGCAACAAGTAACCAAGGTAACATATTACAACATATTTAATATAGAGAGCTATTCTCGACTAAGTTCTAAAGCGTCACACCGACTGAGATTATTATTATTCTTGGTTTTGAAAATCTCAATGGCTTCTCTAATGAACCTGTTGATGAGGTTGTAGGTCTGCAATAATTTTTGTATCTTCGAATTTGATTCGATTTAACGAGATAGTGATTACAGATCTGAAAACAAGACGAGATCGATATTTTACATATCTCGTTTTGTCTCGTCTCGCATGCAGCACTAGTTGGACATGTTATTCTGGACATCCATGTATAACGGAAGATATTTATATAATTTACCTTGTCACGAAGAAAAGATTGTAAAGTAATATTTTATTTAGTTGTTTCTGGTATTCAATCACTGAAACTTTCATTCTTCGTTCTGTCCACTTTTTCAACATTTAATGCTTTCCTTCGTTCTTGGTTCCACAAGCCTTTTACACTTTCTGTCATCCTCAATTGATTCTTAATTTTATCGAAAACTTATTACATCAAAATTTTACTGTAAAATATGCCGATAGTTTAACAGAAACCGTAAAACTCATTTAATTTAAACCAAGCGTAAGTGACCAAACAAAACAGTAACAGCAAGTAAAAGAAACTTGATATAAAAAAATCCTATTGTCCTTTGTTATTTTCATAGCTTGATAGACAAAAATACTTTGGTTCCATTTCTTAAATATAGTTAAAAAAATTCTTATAGTACCTTCATCTCCTTTTCGAGGTGTGTAACGATTGTTGGCCCCATGTTGGGAAGGGTCGATCTGCACCCTCGCCGGCGGCCACATGATCCGGGTGGAGGGGAGGAATTATAGTCCCGGCTTGCTTTGATCTCGCCATATCTCTTACAAATGCAAATTTCATTTTGCTGTGCCGTACCCCATCAAAAATATCAACTAAACGATAACTTTATTTATTATTCATACCTCGGGCTCGAGTTGGGCGCCCGCTACCGTCTAGCTACGACAAACGTTACCCCGTGCCCATGCCGGAAAGCATTGTGCACCAGATTATGATGAATAACATGTGTGATGTGATGTGGGGATGAGGAGAGCAGAACACACTTAATAGGCTTTTTATAATGGGCTCACCGAATCATATATTATTTATAACAACAAGCAGACTTTTTAATTTGTTTATAATAGGATGTTTTATATACTTAAAAATATAATTAGATTTTTGTATGAGGACATTTATGACTAAATATTAAATTGAAAGCAAAAATAAAAAGAAATCTAATGTGACCGGCGTATTACCTCCCGCCATTTCATTTTTTATTTTATGTAAATTTATAATTAATAATGTTGGCAAAAATGCAGTTTATTTTGAAAAACCTGTATTCCGAAATAATGTAAATTTATTTTCAATGGAGTTTTTTAATGAAATTTCATCTAAACTAAATGAAATATGTAGTCTATAATTCAATTAATTATTTCCGCTGTTTTGTTTCTCACTACCTCAGGAATCCTGGGTACCATTGAACTGCCTCGCAGCAATTGCTGGAGAGGCTATACGCGGACGATTTGCCAAGATGGTCGGGGCAGCTACCCAGGTTGTCGGGGTGACTTTGTGTAGTACGCCTACAGACGATACTCAGGGTGAGGCAACGGTGTACACACCTGATACGGGTTTGCACCAAGTAACTAGGTGGAGGATGGCGAGAAGTGAGAATAGAGCGACCAGAGGGTGCGGGCGAAACCAGACTGTAATCCCTCATGGTCGCGCCTCTATCGCAGCCAGGAACAAGGAGCACAATGGCAACACAACACTGACACCAGTATGCCGTGGTCATACTGGAGCGGGCCTCTGGAACCAGGTGGAAAGGACAAAGAGCCTAATGGGTGCGGTGAAACCATGCTGTTTCCCCTAAATATTAGGTCTATAAGATGCGATCTATAAGATCTACTCTAACATCTTAGTTTTCTGGAACCAGTTTCAGAGTTTTCATGAAGTCAGTTTCCCGGTCTCATTTGCCGTGAGATACCTTTAACCTAGATGGTAAAGTCTTCTTACGGCCACAACTAGACATTCCGATACGATGTGTTCCGAAGTTTCTTCGTCCTCTTCGCAGAAGCGGCAGAAAGTCTTAATTATTATTCTTTAATGCAGTGGTCTCCAACTTATAAAATGTTAATAAAACATCCTAACCATGGAAACTTGTCAAAATATTTATTACGAATTACAAAGAACAATTTTAAAATATATGCATGCATACATACATATATACATAGTTCTAATGCTAATGTAAAAGATGGATTTGATGCGCTGCTACCATTTTATTAATATTAGGGTCAATTTTTTTTAATATCATCCGTAAATCACGGGGATTATACTTGCCGTCAGAAAGTATGGACTGGAGAATTCTACACTTTTTCCAATTCACTGGACATGTTGAAAATGCTAAGTTATGAAGAAGCGGCAACACTACAGCGACGGCGACTATAGTTATTTGTAATCGATTTTTTTTTTTAGTTAACAAATTTGTAACTACACTAAACTTGCGTTCTACTAAATATGAAGAAGGAAATGCAATAAAATAATTGCACCATAACTCATAATCTTGGATAAAGTATAAATAATTGTCTTTGCAGCCATAACTGTTGCTAATCAATTTTAAATTTAAATTTTGGTTCTTCATTTGAAGTTGCTTCTATTAATTCCTCTTGTAATTTTGCGTCGTCGCCGTCTAGTTTCAGTGCTACACTATCAGTTACCTATGTTTTTTTGTAAAATAAATATCTAACATGACTTTACGTTTTCTGCGAAACGCATCAAATATAATATTTTACCGGTTTCTCAAAATGTTCAGATTTTTCTTTTACAGCCCCTTAGATTGATTAAACGTCCCACAAATGCCCATGAAGCTTTCACCGCACCCTGAATCCTTTCAGCATCCCCCAGGGGGCGGTACCGCCCACTTTGGGAACCACTGCTTTAATGGATGCAATACTTCTGAACTGCACAGATGATCGAAAAGAAGAAAGTTTCTAGATATCGGTCAAAATAACTTTATTTTCGGCCTGTATCGGTTTCAACATCACATGTGCCTTCTTCAGGAGCTACAATAATCATTGTCTACATTTTTTTAAAAGATGGAGGAGAAACGTGTAATAATAACAATTAATAAATAAAATTTATTCAATTTACATTTTAAACTGTCATTACTAACTCCATAGCAACAACTATAAGTAACTGTTTAATTGATCGTGAATTAACAAAAACATCACTCTTACAGAATATTAACTCATTCTCCAACAAATAATGCATTTAAAATAACATCAGGCACAAAAATATCACTGACCACAGTCTTTGTCAGACATATCATCCATTTTCATTATTTTTCATGGCACAAATGACAGAAAATAGAGCTTCTTTATAATTTATTAATAAACGACTTGACGTCTATCAACGACGATTGTCATACACAGCCTATTAATTGATTAGTTTTTTATTTTGTCAAAATTAAATATTATACTGGTTTCTAATATTATTTCGTCAAAATTGAATAAAATATTGTATAAACCACGTGAGTTAAGAATATTTATTCATTTAAAGAATTTAACCCACTCGTCCTACGGGTTCGTGGCTTAAACTTTTGTTCATGAATAAACATTATCTTAACTCACTTAGTGTATAAATATGTATTATTCACCACCGACTCATAAATATACTTCTTACTATGGTTATTTGATATAACTAATGTACAACATTACTCACTCCGTGAGAGAATAATTGAGAAGTCACGGAGGAATTATTACTGATTTTTGCATTTTTTATGAAAATAAAAAGCAAGTTTACGTAATTATTTTATTATTGAAATAATTTAACGAAATGTAAAACTTGATTGAAGGTATTCAATGAATTAAGATTGGAATGTTATTGGATAAAAGCTGCTTTTTTAAACATTTTTTATCAAAAACGAAGTATTCAATATGGGGACGTTGCAAGTGTGATTATGTTAATTTTGAAAGTTAACTTTGTTTTAACTAATATGGACAATAATTTTCTTTTACTTTGAATTCTTCGGTGGTAAGTGACTTTTGTTAAATTGTTTTTGTACTTATAAATAATATATTTTCCTGTCTCCTTAGCATGAAAATAAACGTAATCACGTTTGAAACGTCGCCATTATATTGAATACTTTCTTTTAATAAAAAACATTTGAAAAAGAAGCTTTTATTCAATAACATTCCAGTCGAAATAATTTAACATTATGAAATTTATTTACCCGGGTTCGATCCCGACCGACGCCAAAAATTACATCGCATTTTAATGGCACAAAATTGATCCCTGTGGCGCACTCTCCACGCCAGCAATGAGTGCCCGTGAGGTGACGCCTGGTAAGCGCCCACACGGTACAAATATTCCATCATTACCGATATCTGTCTACGAAGCAGATTGGCACACCCAGCAATGGGTAATATGCCGTGATGAAATATTTTTTTTTTTTAATTTATTTAATTAATATTAACATTTAAGTTAAATGATATTTATTTTTGTCCAATGATAGCTGTCATCTACGACTGATGAAACGAAGACTACTTAGTGGTTGCTACCTTCGGAATTAAATTCAGAGATGTTGCTTACTTGTGCTTCTAATAAAGTATGTTGAAGTGGAAGGTCTTCATTTTTACCTATTTCAATGTTTTTTTTTTCTCAATGTCAGATAATAATTATTACAGATAATTTTTCTCAAACAATATAACACGTCAAAACCATTGAATGGCTACTTTGTAATTTAAAATAATATATAACAAATGATTTATCAGTGTGAAACAATGAACGAAAACAAAAATGATTTAAGAAATTTTTGAAAACGTGTTGGATAAAATGTGTTACACTTGTGTGGAATGTATATTAGTCATTAGGGCATCGTGGCTAAACTTTTTCTTTCTTGACTAATATGTTACATTCCGTACTTGTAAAATAAATAACTAATACGTATACAATGGTTGTCAAAAAATAAGAAAATAAATATACACTTAAATACTCGTATCGTATTGCCAGATGAATTAGATATTAATTTTTAATAACTGTGAAATAACAGTGGCACTAAATTATGTTATAACTTGTTCCGAAGGTCCTTGATTAAATTGTCGCTAGATTTTTTATGTAACATTTCTTCTTGTTGTTTAATAAATGAAAAAGGAGACAATATCTGAGTATTTCAAAATTAACATTGAGAATGAGATCACATGTTACATTTTCGGATGCATCACTCTGTATAGTTTCTTTTATTTTTGATATTGGACAGATATTCCACCTGATTCATTAACGATTGTTCTTACATTGTTCATACGGTTTGTCATTCTTCAAATCATTAGTTCTCTTAATTTCTTTGCGAAAAATGGGACAGGAGTTCCTCCTTTCCACCTGTTCACTCGTCTATTTTACTTGCATTTTTTATGAGAGTTGGTATCCTACAGATGCATTACTAGCCCTACATTTAGAGTAGGTTTCGAAGTATTAGTTCCCATAACTTCTTTGAGAAAAAATTGGCAAAAATTTCTCCTGACAATTTTATTTGCATTTTAAATCTGATTGTCTTCATATTTATCCATCAATAAAGACAGTAAATACAAGGGAATTTAAAATTGACTCGTTCTATTTTTTAAAAATAGAGTACATTATGAGTATTTAGAAAGAAATATAGTTTACGTTTGATAAATTAAGTTTGTTGAATATTTATTTTTTATAATCATTGTGACGTGCGTCGGAGCTATGTGTTGTTGAGTGAGGGTGTATAAATGATGCATAAGTAGATATAAAAGTTAAGGGCTGTAGCTGTAGGTATTGAGTTAGTTGGTCCGGCTGACGTAATGTGGCTAATTGGAGAACCGCTGGACCATTACATCCAGTCAAAACTCTATAAACAAATATACACTATTAGAGGGAAAGAGGTAATTAGTACAATTATTTTATTCATACTTCTTTGAAATCGCATTATAATATAAATATAACAATATAAAATATAGGATAAAAATAAGAAGGAAAATCATGTCACTATTTTTTAAAAATAGTTAAAACAATAATTTACGTATTTCCCAAATTATTTTTTCTTTCCTGAATTTGTATATATGCCTCGATATTTAATAATATTTGGACTCTGGAGTAATCCTTGAAAAATTTCATAATCCTTTTTTCATGGTAAGTTTTTAGAATTAACGTATGTCCTTAATGTTTTGGCACAAATTTCAACTTTTTTTTGTATTATAAAATGCATTTACTTAAAGTTTTGTAATACTTAAAAATTAACTGTTTCATAAACAACAAAATTATGAATTTAAATTAAATAAAGATGGCCGTGTTCTTTCACAAAGCGCAACTTTCTACGGATGCCTAGCATTGGGTTTTGGACAATATTTACATTGTTTCTATTAAATTAGATGATATGGAAAGTGGAATTTTTGCCTATTCTTCAGTCAGATTCGTCCGGAGTTGCTAATAGTGGAAAATGTTATTTTGCGGGATTGCCTATCTAGTTCCGACCATTCTTTAACAATAATTGCTGCGTATATTTGGGATAATTATCTTGCTGGAATATATAAACCCCTTTCAGTCCAAGTTTATCCGCAGGAGATTGAATTTTTTTTTAACTCATAACTAATTATATTTATTCATAGTTTCATTACTAAAACATAAATTTCCCAACCCGTTAGCAGACATATTATTATTATTATTATTATTATTACTATTATTATTATGATTATTATTATATTATTAATTGAAAATTGTGAGGCTCCTGACTTGGTTTGATGGAATAAAATTACAACCTGAAATAGTTAACAAAAGTTTAGGTATGTTTTTTGATAAAGATCTTAATTTTCATTTCCACTTACAGTCTAAACTCAGGGCAGCATTCATTAAATTATAACATTTATATCAGTTTTGTGATATTTTATCTTCATATATAAAACTACGTCTAATCAATTTTCTAGTACTACCATTATTTGATTATTGTGGGTGTATATATGTAATTTATCGCAAGTCGATAAGCACGGAATACAAATTTTTCAAAATTCTTACTTACGATATGTATAATGTGCGTAAATTTGATCATATTTCAAATTACAGAGATATCGCAAAATTGGAAGATATAGAATATCGTACTATTTAAAATATTATTATTATTATACTTTTTTTTAATAAAGCCCATAAATTTTAAAATAGAATTATTTTCTTTAAACTTAATTTATTTAGATTAGATGGTAGACACGGCTTATAATTAGCGGAGAAACAAATACCTGCTATTATGTACATATTTATTAGCAGCAAACAATAATGATGTAATTACATATATACATACATATATACATGCATAAGTATTCTCGATAAATGTGTTTATCACATTTATCTTTTATATAAACTGCTACTGTACAAACTTTATGAAAACATTCAAATTTATACATTTATCAATCAACTGTATTATGTAGATATACGCACACTCCGTAATTATATATATGGTGCGTAAAAATCAATTATTACATAACTTATTAACCGAGAAAATAAAATAATAAAAATACGAATTCGCATTAAAAAAACAAATATTATCTGCATGAAACATTATAAACAAACAAGTGAATAATATATTTATTTATAATGTAATTATTCAGAATATAAACAATAACAATTATAAACATATGAGTATAGTACCGTATACGGTTGTATTATAAACAATATAAAGTATGTATCATGAAATGCATATACGTTCTCAACATTTTATTTATCGCTACATAGTCAACCTCGTAACTTTCTCTTTGCAATAAGCAATTTACAGTTACATTAAACATTAGATCTCTCCTATTTCTGTTCTCCTAATACAATTTGTTGCTATACCTGAGTGAAATGCTTAACTCTAAAATAAATTTGCACTATTCTGGCTAATAACAAATTCAAATGCATTTTATTAATATGTGTGAGGATAAACAATCGCTATAAAGCCTATAATTAAATATTGTTAAAATGTAGGGAATAGACTGACATAAACAGGTCGGAAATAGTACTGCCAGTGCCATCTGTGTAAAACCAACCGTGTTACATAATGGAAACTGTAAAATGTGGTTTGTTACGCAACGAAGAATTAATGGGTTCTATCTAGTGAGTAAATGCCGCACTAATTTTGTGACGTCACAACATTTATAGTTCGTAATCGAATCAGTAGGTGCGTTGAGTAAAGTAAGCAAATCAAGCACATGTTAGGTATGCAAACGAGACTTATTGCTTAGTACATTAAACGATTTGCTAGCTATATGACTAACAGTCATTCACAACTGTCATCAAGAAAGTTATAAAGTTGTCAAATATAACATGTATATCTATCTCTTTTATTGATCTGGAAAATTATATAAAATGAATTTATACGTACAGTTATTGCAGGTTGTGGTATTAATTTTGAAGATTATTTTAAGTCTTAAGAAAATATTTCAAATTTAATAATGTTATAAACATTCATTACAAAACTTTGAAAGCCTTTTTGACAAGTAGTTGACATAAATGCACCATAAAATATTTTGGGTAATAAATTATTATTATTATAAAATGATATAGAAACAGTACAAGGTAACGTCATGTATACCTAATTTGTATTTCCCGCCATTATATTTGATAAGTTAAGTTAGCAAGACAAGCGAGAAATTTGGCGCTTAGATTGCTTGCGAGCAACAAATTTTACTTCCGGTTACTTGTTTTGCTGGGCTTGTTGAACGCACCTAATGGTCAGTTGCACAGCATTTAGTTAATGGCTTAACTATTGGTTAACAGAAAAAATGCGTATCGAAATTTTGATCAACTCATCCGTTAACAATTTAACTATAAGCTGAACAAATGGCCATAAAAGAATTTCAAAAATTTGGTAATACTTCTTTTTTAATTATACATTTAAATTCATGAGCGTCCGTACGATGGGGAAATTTAGCGTGGTTGAAATTACATGTGATATATTTTTTAATCTTAAATATATGAATAATTATAACTTAAAATGTAATTGAAATTTAAAATTATGTGCCAATTTATTTATAATTAATTATCATCGAACTTTTGTGACGTCACAAGTGACTTAAAGGCATGCCTAGAAAAGATGGTGAAACATGACTTTTTGAACGTATGTTGAGGCATTACACTACACACTGCCGGCTAGTTCACGTGGGTTTGTTTACATTTTGGCAAATTGATGTTATGAGTTTTTAGTTCGAATTGGAATTGTATTTGTTTTCAACACTATTATACGATACTTAATTTTTAATATTGAATACAATAATACACTAAATGAAATAAATAGAACCAGTCGTTTGCACAAGAAGAACAACAAAACTATAATAATCACAACACAGAACTGCATTGCTTATAAACGTTAAAACAAGTGGATGTCATTTTTAAAACTATACTTTCTCCGTGAACTTCTGTGACGTCATTATTATACAAAATTTAATTTTTTGCGATATCTAGGCATCTTTGAGTGAAATACAATATATTTAGAATATCACTTTTGAAGACATTCTTAATAAAATAAAAAAATAAAATACACTAAACTTCGCCATTTCCATAATTTTTGAAAATTAAAGTAAAATAGAATGTGTCGAGTATTTAAGAATTAATTTTACATTTATAAATATTGAAGAAATATGGAATTTTCTTCAAAAGTAACGGAATATTCCAGATATATTTATTAACGCCACTGATTTGTCGGCATAATCCAAAAAGAATTATATATTTGATTTTTATCTTATGATTACATTCGACTACGAGTAAGCTATATCACATATGTATACGTTTCTAAAAATTCTTCCATTTTTGCTATATGTAGATGCATTTAAAATATTTCAGCATAACATTTTTAATTTACAATCTTTTATTTAAAAAAAGTAAGAAGTCGGTTCAACGGCAATACACCCACACACAAAATTTCATACACAAGTCAATGATAGTTTGTAAACATACTTGTTGTGACGTCACTTGCAGTAAATAGCGGGAAAAGCTCATTTGAATTGCGATATTTTTTTCTATATTAATAAATAAATTTAAAAGTCAGAGATTATAAAATATAATTTCCATCAAAATATTACTACATGTTACGTGTATTTCTTAACCGTTGGTATGATGTTAGGGAAAAAATATTGGAGATGCAGTCTTGGTAAAATGATTTTATTAAATTATCATTTATGTAACAATCCGACGTTTCGGTTTCTAATAAACCATCATCAGGTTTCTGGTATACATTTTATACATAGTACAAATATTTTAGGAAAATAATAGTTTACAAAATCTTGAAGTTATGAAGTTACTTACATGTTGATATATACGAAAATGAATTGACACAAGGATGAAAATATCGTCATACAATTTAAAAAGTAATACAATACGTGCATACATCAGAGCTACAAAAGTTAAAGTACACATTATTGCAGATTATTTCGCAAGATGAATTCATCTTGCTTCATCTTTGTTGGGTTTGGCCAGTCGACTGCTGTTTACTTTCGGGCTCATATGCATAGATCCATGATTCGTCACATGTCACGATGTCATACACATGTTTTGAAGCACCGCGATCGATTTTTTTTAAGCATTTCTTGCGACCAATTGATACGAGCTTGTTTCTGAGCGATTGTCAAATTATGTGGGATCCATCGCGAATAAATCTTTTTACGGCCAAATGTTCATGCAATATTGAACGTATGCTGGTCCCACTAATGCACAAGGATACCTCAATCTCACGATAAGTCACATGATGATCTTGCAGTATCAATTCACGCACCGCATCAATGTTTTTCGGAACAACAACACAAATGAATTCGGTAAACCATCGATAAACACTGGTCCTTGATGGTGCTTCATCGCCAAAAATCGAATTAAGTTCATCGATGCACTGTTGTTGAGTTAATCCACGTCGGAAGTTGTAAAAAATAATCGCACGAAAATGTTCACGATTTAATTCAATTTTTTGGCCGATATGAATTTTTCAAGTTACTGTAAACAATACAAATAGCGCTCGTACGTCAAAACGTTCTGAGTACGTATACCGTCAAAAATGTCAAACTTTACGATAGAGACGTCAGTTGCCAGATGGTAGCACAAGGGTTGCCCAATTCCGAAATATAAAAGGCAACCCTCGTACATACATTATGAATATCATCATAAGACTTAAAATATATCATTTACTCCTCGTACTACCAACAATAAGATTTATCTAACTTTTCTAATGATATATTTATTTTTAATTTCCAATTACGAAATTAATACCCAATTTGAAGAATGTTTGTGTTCATTATTATAGATTTCTACACTGTTACCAATTCATGGGTAATGTTGAAATTACTTTGTTATGAAGAAGCGGCAACACCGCGAAACAAGGGTCAGGGTGCGGAGAACGGAAAAATTGAGCATAAATCCATACCATTTCATAAGTAATATAATGTATTACTTATTAAATGTCCATACTTTCTGACGCCAACTATAGTACCTACATATATTAAAAATACAAAATTCTTTGACAGTGCAAAAAAATAATAACTTATTTACAGGTGCGTGAAGTTGGCACCAAGGTATAGGGTACTAATTTTTAAATTGTTACTATGATTTAGTACCCAATTGGTACCAATTAGTACCCACAAAAAAACTTTTGTTTTTTACTCTGCGTAGGAGTTATTCATTGTTTAATTATTTTGGTGCCAACTTCACGCTAGCACCACAACATAATTTTTTTAAAAAAATAATTATACGAAAATTTAGTACCCAATTGGTACCTTTAGGTACCCAAAAAATTGTTTCCAAAATGTTTATGGTAAATAAGTTATTGCATATTAAATATTATTGGTGCCAACTTCACGCTAGCACCAAAGTATTTATTTAAACTAAATTTTCTTTTACTAAAATTTAGTACCCAAATAGTACTAATTAGTACCCAGGATAGTATTATGCTATTGTTTATATTAAATAAGTTATTACATTTTACTTCTTTTGGACCGTGAAGTTAGCACCAATCATATTAAAATAAAACGTTTTCGAATTTTATTTTTATATAGGGATTTAGTACTTTTTAGGTACCTCTCATAAATGTAAAATTTATTTCGTTTTTTTTTTTATGTAACACAAATTATAACACTTTACTTTTTCTGTGCGAGAAGCCAGCACCACGCGTATGAAAATAATGCATTTTACAAATTAATTTTTATGTACAGATTTAGTACTATTTATGTACCTCTCATAAATGTAAAATTTATTTTGTTATTGTTTATATAGCACAAATTATAACACTTTACTTTTTTCTGTGAGTGAAGCTAGCACCACACATATTAAAATAATTCGCTTTTCAGATTAATTTTTATGTACAGATTTAATACTATTTAGGTACCTCTCATAAATGTAAAATTTATTTTGTTATTGTTTATATAGCACATATTATAACACTTTACTTTTTCTGTGCGTGAAGCTAGCACCACACATGCGTTTTACAATTTAATTTTTGTATACATTTTTACATATGATAAATGTAAAATCTATTTTGTTATTGTATAAATACACTTTACTTTTTGTGCTATATAAACAATAGCAAAATTAATTTTACATTTACGACAGGTACCTAAAAATTACAAATTCTGTATATAAAAATTAATATGTGTTGTGTTGCGTTCACTTAGTGGCATATTTCTAATATGTTAAAAACAAATTTACAATTTATAATTACAAGTTGTCCTTTCGGTTATACAAATATGCAGACAAGTGGATTACAATAAGTAATACCTAATGAATGAACAGTACTGGTGAATCTGTCACAACCAGTTGTTCATTAGTAGGTAATGTTTTTCTTGGTATTGGCGGCTTTTCTAATTTCAAAATTTTCTAAGAAATTCATCCTTAGTCCCTTCTGACCTGTATGAATAATTTTGAATTCCCCATTGGTTATGGCCTGATATAATGAAATGGTCGGCAAAACCCGTATTGAAAATATATTTATTCATAGTATTTATATGTTCATTCATCCGAAACTTGAAAGATCTGCCGATTTGACCAATGTATATTGCGTCCCAGTCTTTACACTGAATTTCGTATGTACCTGTTAAGTCGTCTTTTTTGGGGTTTTCTTTATTATAGACTGGTAATTTATCGAAATCAGTTTTGTTCACTGACATGTTAAATTCAAGTTTCTTTAGATTTTTACCTATTTATCAGAAATATTGGATATGTAATTTAGTTTAAGACTGATTAAGTACTAAATCTGTATTTTGGAAAAAGCGTATTATTTTAATATGCGTGGTCCTGCATTCATGCTCAGAAAAAGTAAAGTGTTATAATTTGTGCTATATAAACAATAACAAAATTAATTTTACATTTATGAGAGGTACCTAAATAGCACTAAATATGTATACAAAAATTAAATTATAAAATGCATTATTTTCATATGCGTGGTGCCCTTTTGGCCCAGAAAAAAATTAATTGTTATAATTTGTGCTATATAAACAATAACAAAATTAATTTTATATTTATAAGAGGTACCTAAATAGTACTAAATATGTATATAAAAATTAAATTGAAAAGCGAATTATTTTAAAATGTGAGGTGCTATGTTCAGGAACAGTAAAAATTAAATTCTTATAATTTGTGCTATATAAACAATAACAAAATTAATTTTACATTTATGAGAGGTACCTAAATAGTACTAAATCTGTACATAAAAATTTATTTGAAAAGCGAATTATTTTAATATGTGTGGTGCTAGCTTCACGCACAGAAAAAGTAAAGTGTTATAATATGTGCTACATAAACAATATCAAAATAAATTTTAAATTTATGAGAGGTACCTAAATAGTACTAAATCCCTATATAAAAATAAAATTCGAAACCGTTTTATTTTAATATGATTGGTGCTAACTTCACGGTCCAAAAAATGTAAAATGTAATAACTTATTTAATATAAACAATAGCATAATACTATCATGGGTACTAATTAGTACTATTTGGGTACTAAATTTTAGTAAAAGAAAATTTAGTTTAAATAAATACTTTGGTGCTAGCGTGAAGTTGGCACCAATAATATTTAATATGCAA
The DNA here is from genome assembly GCA_951394225.1 of Harpalus rufipes. Classification (NCBI taxonomy): domain Eukaryota; kingdom Metazoa; phylum Arthropoda; class Insecta; order Coleoptera; family Carabidae; genus Harpalus; species Harpalus rufipes. The sequence goes on along the minus strand of OX596275.1, from coordinate 18,688,220 downwards.
TAACTTATTTACCATAGACATTTTGGAAACAATTTTTTGGGTACCTAAAGGTACCAATTGGGTACTAAATTTTCGTATAATTATTTTTTTTAAAAAATTATGTTGTGGTGCTAGCGTGAAGTTGGCACCAAAATAATTAAACAATGAATAACTCCTACGCAGAGTAAAAAACAAAAGTTTTTTTGTGGGTACTAATTGGTACCAATTGGGTACTAAATCATAGTAACAATTTAAAAATTAGTACCCTATACCTTGGTGCCAACTTCACGCACCTCTTATTTACATAGATGCTGGTATCATTACATTATTACATAAAATTACGTACTGGTTACATCTACTTAGTATATCCCACTGAACTCTATAATATAAGTATTAGAGTTCAGTGGTATATCCATTGTTTATCATACTGATAGATTAATTTTTATATTTCTGAATAATTGGACTTGGCTCAGATTCATATTTAAATAATAAAATCTTAGCATTGCTTATTCGATCAAAGCAATCAAGGAATCAATAGTAGTGATAATATATGTTATTCCCCTGTATTATAAAGACTAGAAAAAATTTAAGAATTCGAATTAATTTTATTCATTTTTACCTCTCGCTAAGAGTGGTATTAGAAAAAAAAAATATCATCACGGCATATTACCCATTGCTGGGTGTGCCAATCTGCTTTGTACACAGATATCGGTAATGATGAAATATTTGTACCGTGCGGGCGCTTATCAGGCGTTACCTCATGGGCACTCAATGCTGCCGTGGAGAGTGCACCACAGGGGTCAATTTTATATTGGAATCATGCTAAAAATTACATATCCAGATTTTAGTGAATAAGCACGTTTTAAGGTTCCTAGAATCCGATAATAACATTTTTACGATGATGTCTGTGTGTGTGTGTGTGTGTGTGTATGTGTGGATGTATGTGTGTGTAAGTGTGTTAGGTTGTTGGAAGTACGATTTCTCAAATTCTATAAGACTAAAAACCTGTGTAACCACGGATTTCTCAATCTAACAGTAATGGGAAGAGTTGAATAGATTCTGGTAACAATTGGACAACCGGAAGTAGTAGTATTTTAACAAAAATCTTCTAAATATTATTCTTTGAAAATTTATGTTATTATAAATATTAAAAAACAAAATTCTCTATCAGAGACATTTAAAAAATTTAATATACCTTCTATTTAAAAATATAGATATATAAATTTATAAAATAATCTATTGTAGTAAATCTCACAGCCTGCTCACAGCCCAAACATCTCCATGGTAACTACTTGAGAAATTAAAATGTCTGTAATTGACAGATAAATGTCACTAATGTCAGTGTCAAAAATTCAGAGATAGTACTGAAGGCTTTTTCTGGGAATGATATTTAATATTTATTATTGTATTATTAATTATATATTTAAAATTATAGGTATATTACATGAACCCTTCAGAAATAGGCCAATCCCGGTAATGAATTGGAAAAACCTCGAACATTTAGAAGAAATGGAGAAAACTTGCTCATAGAATGAATTTAAAATTATATAAAATACGTAAATATAAAGAATAGGTGAAATTAGAATTTTTTGTGTGTACAAGAAAAGTTAAATACAATACTTATATATACTACAATGGAAAGGGCACGAGAGGTATTGTGATGGTCAAACAGATTTTTTGCCATGTATAACATTACTTACTTTTAAAAGTTCGACTGTCTGTTGAAAAGGAATAAATTTTATTTACTTTGAAAGTATATTTATCTATCGTTTATAAAATAGGTCCAAATGTGAAATGTAATTATTAACGAACCAAAACATTATTTAATTTTTATAATAATAATTTTAGAGTTTTCATCAAACTCGGAGCTTACATATTAATAAAATTATGATCGCCTAAAACAGTCATAATATGAGTAAAAAGTTCATTATATAAATTAATATGAATTATTCTCATCTTGTTCATTTTTATATTTCCCCGTTACAATACTTTATCTCCTGTTCTATTTATATCCAAGTGGGATAAATTTTTATCTAATGAAGGTCACCAAGACCATCTTCTGTTTATAACCAACGTTGCCATAGTTATAATTTATCAGTCACCTTGCAGCCTTGGATCTCAGGAAGGACTATAATAATCAGTTTATATTTATACAGGTACTCACTGTATTTTTGTGAATATTTGAAACTTTTTTATATTCTTTAAATTATTGTTTATAAAAATAAAAATAAAAATAAATGACTTAGTATATCTTTTGTTATTAATACGGGATAGGATAAACTGATATAGTGACGGATTTAACTTTCAAGGGACTCGAGGCGTACACATTTTTGGTGCCCCAGTAAAATAAATAAATTTTGTTTTATTGTCACAACCATTGTTTTCACCCTATAAATTTAATAAATGTTGTATTTTTCCAGTTTAAAACAAATTAACATTATTGGAAAGCTAAAAAAACGTCTATATAAAAATAAATAACTAGATATCCAATAGTGATAAAAAAAATTGAGCATCATCATTCAAAAGAGCTTAAAATTCCAGACCAAAATCCAGTATTTTATATGCAAAATTAAAATTTGCCTATATCTAATGACCTATGAATTATTTCCAGGTAAACAAAACATCGCTAAACCGATCTAATGGGGCAACTTTTGTCTAATTTAACCGAATTAATCGTATCTTTTCTGGGTTCTCGAGATCCTAGACACCTCTATATATATAATTATTTATTTTTGTGCAAAATTAAATGCATAGATATGACATTTTTTATAAATATTATAATATAAAATAATATAAAAAAAAAATTAAAATCAACATTTGAAAAAAAAATGATTGGCTTACTGGGCCCGAGGCGGCCGCCTCCACCGCCTGTGCGTAAATACGTCCCTGAATTGTTATGAATCATATTTCAAGAATACTGATATACCTACCTATTATAGTATTTATTTATAAAAATAGTAGGTAATCAGATAATTTAAAATATTGATTCTACTTTTAATATTAAAATAACATTAATTCATTTTGTTTTTAAAAATAATCTGAATAAAGAAAGCATTGACATGTATGTTATAAATAAAATTGTACCGATTCCAATTATTGTACATATAAAATATGGTATTAACCTTATGTTTTTATATAAGATAAATTTACACGGCGTGCGATGGTGGTGTAATGGTCAGCATAGTTGCCTTCCAAGCAGTTGATCCGGGTTCGATTCCCGGCCATCGCACTTTTTTTTCTTTAAACCCGGTTTAACCAGCACTTTATTTCCTACCATATTCATTTTATTTTATATAAATTTCATATAAAATATTTTTGCGAAGAGATGTATACAAGATATGTTATTGCCACAAGTCACAACCAACAAACATGCATAAAATTTATATCTTTGAAAAGCAAAAAAATAATTTTCCCATTGGTGGGTGAAAACTTGGTACTATTACGTCCATATAAAAATTATACATTTGGTTTGACATCATAACTAGAAATTCAGCAATGATGAAAAACTAAGTACCACTATTTAAAAATGCTTAAAAATGCAAAATTATTTTATACTTGGAAATTATTTGTTTAAATAAAAAAAATGTAAAATTTACATTTTCGCTTGTATTTAATGACCTGTACACATTTTTTTTATAAACAACACCGCTAAATTGCTTTCCTAATAGGACTTTTCGCAATTGTTGGCCACGTTGCCATGAATACTTCTATATTGATAAACAAATAAATACAAATGATAATATGAATACAGTACATAGACCCTTTAATCCAGGGACGTAACTAGGATTATTTTTTACAGAATTATTCCAAACGTATGTTTCTTGAAATGCTACATATCAGGGATGATTGCAATAACATCAAAGCAAGAACTGATATACAAGGAAAGCGTCTATTTTGGTGTATTGGACAATTTCAAAAAGGAAAAAGGAAATTTCGGGTCAAATTGAGATTCAATTAAATTCCTTACATTTTATTTAAATCACTACAACAATGCTACACAATCATTGGTGTACAAACGATCAATACGAGTCCGTTTCGATGATGTCACCAAGAATCCTTTTGCAAGATATTTCCGGCTATTTTCCAAATTATTCAGTTATACGAATATATTTTGTGTACATGATATGTAACAACCTGTAAGATCTTACTGTGTGATAATATCCATGTTATTTTGTTATATTAATAACAGGAAATGTTCTTTAAACCGAGTGTCAATTTGTCTTTTAGTTTAACCGATGTAAAGTTTATTACAATCATTACAGTTAATTTTATAAATACCGGATTTTTTTGTTAGTATCTATTTTATCTTTATGATTTAATGGTATTACTTGATTTGTGTTACAGTTAAATCTTGATTTTTAAAAAAAAATATTTAAACTTTTAGAAGCGTTATCGTACGGTAGTGTTATGTATTTATTATTATTTTTATTATTAGATGGTGTTAATGTTGTAAAATTAGAAACGGATTGGTGATGTTTAAATTAATGAACTAATTTCAATCATTAGACGAAATAATCTTAGTTTATAATTGATAATCATTCACCTGTGACTCCTATCCCTATATAATCCCAGTTCTCTCCCTAGTTTTTCAGAGTTGTTAGGACCTCTGGCATGGTTTACATGTTGAGTAATCTTAGCTACTCTGCATAAATTTCTACTACTAATGATGAGAACTTAGTTCTCGAAATACGTATATAGTTTATATTATAATGTTAAGGCTAAGGGGTAATTTTATTAGTTTAATTATATTAATTGTTATAGACCCTGAAGAAGATGCAAGTGTGTACCGAAACGTCGGTGTTGTAAGAATAAATGCTGTTTGACTCAGATTTCGAGCAATTGTCAACACCTTATCCTCATCACAGTCGAGAAATTTGCCATATTTATTAAACAATTTATGTACATACATTCACCTGTTGCAATCTCCGACTGAAATAGTCATCACATCCCGCTACTTCAGGGATCGAAACTAAAGCAAAATTTGATATATTTTTTCCCCACAGTTCGGATGAAAGAGTCCTTGTTTCCTTATTCGGATTACTTTACTTCTTACTTCTACCCGATGATCGGATTAACGGGGGTTCGGATTATAGAGTCTCTACTGAATACTGAATTGAAATTCTTATTGAATAAAACATTCTATTTTCTTACTTTACTGTCACATGCACTTTCTCTGAACCTGCTGTATTTACAATGCAGTAGTGCAATAAACTAGCATCTAGCAGCATCTCGATGGAGAGATGGAAACTAAAATCAGTAGTCACCAAAGAAAACTCATGACACGAATAACTTTACCTTATAAGCACTAGGAACTAGGAAGTTGACTGGGAATTTTTTAAATCACTTATTATTTTAAAGCCAGTGGTACTCAATTTATGGATCAATGTTACATTTTTTAAATGGTATTATACATTTTTTATTAACTAATTAAATATAGAATTTTATCCTGAATTCAACGATATAATAATATCATACCCTTACATTGCGAAAAATTTGATAAAAATTAATTCAAAGTTAGTATCTCATTTCTATTTTAATTTTTTTAACTGGAAATAGGATCTTTTATGTGTAGGGCGCGTGCAGTGACGTGACTTTACTGACTTTGGCAAGCAGATACGAATGTGGACTCGTGTCAAAATGACAGCTATTAATTACGTCCATAACTGACAAATGTCATAATTTTTCATTCAAAATTTCATGATTTTCTTATTTCATGTGGTTTATTTATTATCAGGGTTGTGAAATTCAGTTGCCGAGAAAAGGAATCATAAAATACCAAAAAATGAAATTTTGAAAGAAAAATTTTGACATGAGGATGACCCGCAAAACAAATGAATGGAAGAAAAAAATAAAAATTAGCGAATGGGAAAAGCTAAAGAAGAAGAAAATGTCAGTGTCAAGTGCCATTTGCATGAAATAATATTACTGGAAATTTAGAATCTTTTGCAAGGAATTTATACATAATACACAGGATTGACGGAAGGTATTGTGCTGGCCACATCAGATTTTTTAATTATAAAATATTACATACAATGCAAAATTACACAAAAATGTGCTGTTCCTAAAACTTGATAAACGCAATAGTTTTTGAGATATTTTAATTTTTATAAAAAATAAATATCATCACGGCATATTACCAACTGCCTGGTGTCCCAATTTGCTTTGTATACAGATTTCGGTAATGATGAATTCGATATGAATTTTTATTTCCTATCATGTATTTGCACGATTGTTACTAAGGAGTGGTTAATAGGTTTGAAAATATTAAATATATTAAAGAAATTTCTTTGAAATAGAAGTGCATTTTATTTTTGAACCACTCATTCGCTAAAATCTTGTAATACATATTAAGAAAGAGAATTTCCTGCTGAAATTACGTTACCCTATAACCTTGTGAGAGTTGAATGAAAAAATCTGATGTGGACACCACATGACTTCCTTGTACGATTATTAAACTATACATATTTTTTTAATAATTAAATTACAAAATATTGACAGGCTTAAGCCAAGCCCGAGAAATATTTTGATATAGAACAAAAAATAATTCATTTACTACTATCATTCTTAAATTAACATTAATCTAACCTGGTTCTTTTTAAAGAGAGTTTTGATTACAACAAAGAAATATTTGATTACAACAATGAATATGACTATCACAATAAAAATATAATATTTGTTATTGTACGAATCATAAAATTGCACGTATTTAACGTAATTTAACATGAACTTTTTTTTATTTTTTGTCCTAATCCATAGCAAGCTTTATTACAAAAACAAAAAGTATATAATTTTTAAATTTACATATCTCGCTTATACAAAGGACTAATTTAATAATACTTAATGTGCTAGACGCAGAAATTAATTCTCTAAAACTTTTATTTGAAGCATTTATTTCTAAAATTAAAATAAAATCATTTTTTCAAGAAAAACTGTTAACAACTTCAAGTAATGTACCACTTCCGGTTAGCCTATTTTAACTAAAATCTATTATGTTATTTCGATTGACATAAAAGTCTTGTATACCAAATTTGAAAAGTTTTGGATTATACTTTAAAACAGTTTTTCATTAAAATCTATTATAGGCTTCATGTAAAGTGCCACTTCTGGAAATTGTGTAATAACCAGAAAGGGAGGTGCACAACTAGATGTTATAGGAGTCCTAAATACAAAATTTCAACTTTCTACGGCTTACCGTTTTTGAGTTATGCGAGATACGAACGTACGAACGTACGTACGTACGTACAGACGTCACGACGAAATTAGTCAAAATGGATTCAGGGATGATCAAAATGGATATTTCCGCTGAAATCTAAAAACCGAAATTTTTCGCGATTACAATACTTCCTTTACTTACGTACAAGCAAGTAAAAAGAGTTTAGCTGTTACACCCTGTATACGTAGACAAAAGACATAAACAATGAATATAAACAATAGGTCTGAACAGATTGGTACACCCAGAAATGGATAAAAATCAGTGATGATATACATATTCATTTTTATTTATTTATAATATTACAGCACAGTAGTACAAACATCACAAACATAATTAGGCGACTTTTAAACACTTTTGCCGCTGACGCTAAGAGACGCCAAATTTCAAGGAAATCGCTGAAAATTTAGCCCTTTTTGAGATCGGGTAACTTACAAGACTCGTCTGCGACCCATGTTGCATAATTCTTCCTCTTCAGTCCATTCACGACAGCGAGAGAATTTTGAACTAACTCAAGTCGTTCTACTGGTCGAATATGGAAAATTTTCTAGCCCAAGCAATAGAATGATGGCTTTACCAGTAAACTAGTTCAAAATTCTCTCACTAATGTGAATGTCAACATTACACTTTTGTTAAATAACAAACTTTTATATAAATATCATTTCATATTTTACTGGTACCTGTTCAATATACAGGGTGTTAGTTAAAAAACGGGCCATGGGCGTTTAACATGGGAAATTAGTTTTTCTTTGCGCAAAACTTCCCATTTAATTTTAGACAAAAATGTTTCAAATAAATGTAGAGAATTAAATTTTACTCCAAAATCACTAATCAGATTTTATTTTGCATGTTACTAACCTGTAAAATCCAATTTGAAATTTTTTTTCCAACCTAAAGGTGAAAATTGATTGAATTTTTAAATTAATTCTATATTCCTTGACTAAAATGTAGTATTATTATAGGTATGGGCATCACACAAGAGATAGAGAAGAAAAATTTACAGGTTTTCAAATAAGGAAAACAATGAATTCAAAGAAGAATATTATAATCACCCAGTTGGATGCTGTTTTTAAAAAGCGGTTAAACATATTGAAAAATTTGATGTGGACGCCAAACGACTTCCTTGTACGCCTATTTAACTATATATATATATATTTTTATAATAAGTAAATTACAAAATATTAATTTTAACTTCAAAACGGTAGGACATATAGTGATCATGAAGGGAGGTGCAGAATTAGACTTTATACAAGTCGTAAATACTAAATTTCAACCTTTTACGGCTTACAGGTTTTGAGGTCGTGAATATCTCTAACAAAAACCAAAAAGTATATAATTTTTAAATTTACATTTAATTTACATATCTCGCTTATACAAAGGGCTAATTTAATAATACTTGATGTACACTGGCTTGCAAAAAAAAAATCGCGTACACCTTAAAAATCAAGTAACCGAGTTTTTACTGTTTTTGAGCTATGTAAATACGATTTTTTAATCAACTGTCAATGGAACTGTCACTGTTGTCACTATCATGTCAGTATTTTATCTATTGTATAGCAAGTTCTTCATTGTGTTTTATGTTACTACGCCGGCGGCGTAGAAATTAGCTACTTCTACTCCGGCGGCGTAGAAATTAAACTTTTACCTTGTGAATCAAGTCACAAAAAATGCTACTTTTATGACATTTGAAGAAAAAATCTATTATATGTTCGGCTTTCTGTTAATTTTTCTTAAATATACATCAATGTAAATAATATCTTCTTGAATGGAGTGTGGTTCCTAGAATTTATATTAAGCATTGTGTCTAAATAAAGACATAAATATGTTTAATACATTTACTTATCTTTTAGGAAATATAACATTTCTGCAGTTTGCTATTAAACTCGTACAATAATATCTAAAGTTCTTCATCGTTGTCAAATAATTAATAATAAAATACATCTTATAAGATCTTTGTACGATCTATATTCTTATTCTTTTAAAATATTTTGTCAATTTGACACATGAACTTTGACATGAACCTTAGCCATTCCCCAAAGGTTTTATAATTTCAGTGTTACCAATTTATAATTAATTGTAATAGGATGTTCCAATTGAAAATATAAAGTTACTTACAATTGCATAAAAATGGAACATCCTTAGAGAATTAAACCTATACTACAAATTTAATATAAAAATAAATTTCGTCTGAAATTCCTTTCCGTAATATTTAAAATTGTCCATTTATTAAAAAGAACAAATCAATGAATCAATGTGTACATCAAAGATTACTATTAATTGGACTAGTATTTTAAATAATTTAACCTAACTCAATCTAAACTAATCTTAGCTAGCCTAACCTAACCATAATGTACCCTGGACACAATATTCATATTTACTGAATTTTTTTTTTTCAAAGTATTGATCTTTAATGTAAACAAATGTAATAAAAATATACTCATAAAAATACATCTAATTTTCTTCAGACTGTACTTCCTAGTAATTCACTCCAGACTGTACCGTGGCAGCACTATCTATTCCCCTCCACTGCACGTGTTCAGTTACTCTTCAAACTTCATGGACGATGTGTCGCGCAGTAGTTTTATTTGTATGAACATTCCACCGGATTCTACGATGTTTTATAACAAAAATCACTCCTTTTTCTGAGATATTTTTAATGTGTGTGTGTGCAATGTAGTGACCATGTGAAACACAGTGAGATTTCTGTGATGGGACGCGGAGAAGCGTTGAGGTTATAATGTGACGTTTGGAAGAATGTAAGTTCAAGATAGGTTAAGAAAACACGAGGAAAAATATGAGATTTTGGAGAACAAGTGGAAAATTTCAAATAGAAATTGTTCGGAATTTTTTGAGTGACCTTGAAAGAGATTTATTTATTCAGGAAATTAATATAGCAATCCGGAAGTAATCATTTGTTCAATTGTTTTGTTTGTTTACTATATAAATAAACATATGAGGAGGGGAAGAATGAGTATATGTTTTTTTCTAATTTATTGATATTGAATATGAGTTTTTAGATGAAGTAAAACAATTTTAAATGGAATTAAAATGAAATTATATAAATGTTATTTGTATATGTATCATTATTTTAAAATATACCTATAGATATAGATTTTTCAAAATACTTATGAAATATGTACCACAAGATTATTTTAATGTGTAAGTAGTTTATATTTAATAAAATGGATGTTCTTATATAAATTAATAAATAGTGTAATTAGGCCCAGTCACAGAAAATATGCAAGTATATTTTCTGTGGCCCAGCTCGAAGTAATTTATCGCCCCGGGCAAGTATACATTACCCCGGTACCAACACCCCCGGGTAGCCAGTACCTTGAGCTGGGCCTGAATGTAACATTAATTGCTAGTTTCAAATATCTTTTATTTCATACTAATATAGATAGATTCAATGAATTCATTTACAAATTTGGTGTATGGGATATGAATCCATTATTTTTAAATTAATAAAATGTCTATGAAAATGTTTGCATTTTTACTATGATACCGTTCATTTTGTATTCGTAATCTTAATATTTATGATATGTAGTTCAGGAATATGAGATAAGTAGTCGGTTAAAGACAGATGATATAAAAGCCAACTATTGAGAACTGACACTACCGATGGAGGCAGTACTATCGCTTCAACAGCTGATCTCGAAAGAGTACTGTTGAGAGTTTTCCTTTGTAAATATATGTAAACACGCGATACGGAATTAAGTAGTAGAATAGACCATTTTCGATTTTTAAATGCTACGGCTAGATCCCGGTGAATAAATGAAGGAAATAAATGTAAGGAAACTAATGTTTCACAGTTTGAGAGTTTTTTCACCAAAGTGAGGATAAATCTTTTTTGGGGTATCTATAAAATCCTAAACTTTTGCCTTTATCTCTGCTTAAGTGGCATCCAAAAACACAACAATTTGTGAGATTTATTCACTTTTGACACATGTAAATAATAATAATGTATTTATTTGTCTTAAGGTCCTTTGACTTATACAAATTACAATTACAGTAAAAAAATTGTAAGATCATCTACGAATTGTATGAATTCAGATTTTTGCTCCGCCCATTATGACAACTTCAGTAGTGTCGTTTTCTTAGTTTTTTTATGAGGGTACAGAAGATACTACTATTATTTTATTATTATAAAAAAATATGTTATAATAAAAGCATTCAAAAATAAGTCAACTGGTAAGTTTATTGGCAAATATGTGAAAATAACACACTGATACAATGTCAGTGACTGGCAGAAAAATAACGTTATTCGTACGGCTATGAATTAAGGTAATGTATAGTATTATCAACAACGAGCATCGTTTTAAAGTGGAATGTCCGAACTTAGTCGAAACAATATGAATTTTTGAAAGACAAGCGTGTTATATCCATCCTTATCGCACACGCTTAAAGCCTTTGTAAAGGAGGGGGATAAATGTACGCCAATTTGTTAATTCGTTCATGTTACAGATGACCTTGATCGGACATCTTTAAAAAAAGACTGTATAATTGAATTTGACAACGCAAGTAGATCGACAGGAATGTTACCTTCTTTGGAATTTTGAGATATTTATTTCATTTTACAATGAAATTATTTTCGAATTCAGCTCACATCTAAAATTAAATAATTGTTTAGTTATCCCTATGGCCAATGGTCCGTTCTCCACACCAGTTTAAGTGCCCGTAAATAACGTTTATATTTTTTATTTATAATTTAAAAACTATTTTCAGTTGTGGTTAAAATTATAAAAATGGGTTAATATCATTCCATTCATTGTCCAACCATCATTTTATATCGCTCTTTCGTCATTCATTCATTGTGTGAGCATTTAATGACAGATTTCTATACGCCACATTGCTATTTAAATGTTAAACAATTAAAACATGTATTTAAATATCTGAGTTTAAAATAGCATCCCAAGGTTACCTTGTGGGCATTTTTCAAACTGGATTTGCTATGATACTTCGCTCATTTTGCTACAAGAAAAGAAGCAAAATTTTTGTAATATAAAAAAGTTTTTAACTAAAAGAATTTTTCAATATTTTAATAGAACCTCGAATAGAACGTTCACTTTCGCCGTTAATAGAATTTAATAAATTGTTTTTATTGTCTTTTTTATCTAGAATATTTTAATTAATTTTTGCGCATAATTATTAATTGTTAAGATGGTTTTTACATACAAGTATAAGTACATAATATTTTAATTATTATGTGCATACCTACATATTTGCGGTATATAAATTATGTAATTATTCATAAGTATTTAGGTTTGGATAAATATATTTTTATGGGTTAAATGCTCCGTTAAACATGTTTCAATTTTTTCTATTTTAGAAAACTAAAATTTATATTAATATACAGGATGTTTCAGGACCTTAGTGTAACAAACATTAACAGCTTATTCCTGAGGTCATTTTGAGCCAAAAATGTCATATGAACATAGGTCCTATGCCTTCTAGTTACCAAAATACAAGAGGTTGAAGTTCTATAAATAACACGAAATTTTCAAATTTTTGTAATCAAGGTACTTTCGGAAAACAAGAGTTATTATTGATAAGTCATACCTTATTTGTATTAATTAATTTTATTTATTAATATTAACGAATACGGTTTGGACAACAAAACATACCATTCAAAATTTATATCAAATACATTAAATTATGTACATTTATTAATATTATAATGAATTTTACACTCTAAAAGGTCGAATTTTTCTTGACTGATCTTGATCGGTATCTACTCCCGTTACCTTTCCAAGTTGGGATACAATTAACTTGGCAATCACTAAGCTATCTAGCACCGGCTGGTGGTTGTAACAAGGGCTTGCTCGGGTGGGCAACACACATGACATCTACGTAAGAAACTTCGTGGCAATTGTAAAAATTAAAAAAATTAAATAGATGTTGTGTGTGAGACCATTCTAGGGATATAACCTGTAAGGGTTGAAAATCCCGAAACAAATACATACATACATACAATGAATTTTACACTCTAAAACGTTCTATTTACAGCAGAAATATTTCAAACTTTTAACACATTTTTGGTATCACTGGTTTACACTAAAACCATTTTTTACTATTTTTAGTAACTTTTGAATTAAAACTACAGTTTAATGTCAAAATTTTACTTTAAACAACTTGTAATGAAAATTGTAAAAAATTCCGACGTTGTTGGACATTTCACCAAGACGTACTTTCTATTTAAAATTTCCCCAACTCAATAATAACTCTTGTTTTCCGAAAGTACCTTGATTACAAAAATTAGAAAATTTCGTGTTTTTTATAGAACTTCAACCTCTTGTATTTTGGTAACAAGAAGGAATAGGACCTATGTTCATATGACATTTTTGGCTCAAAATGACTTCAGGAATAAGCTGTTAAAGTTTGTTACACTAGTCCTGAAACACCCTGTATTGTTTACCGGCTTGTAATGAAGGCTAGTTGTCAATTGGATGAAGTTTGCGACACGCCCCACATGCTAGTACCCTATAATTTACCCAAATAAGTAGTAGCCATTACACGCGAGTAGAATACTACCTATACTTTTTCTACGACTATTCAAAAGGATTACACTTTTTGCTTATTTTACCGGGACAAACATCGTAAGTCTATTTTTAAATTTTGCAATTGAAAAATAGACTTACGATGTTTGTCCCGGCAAAATAAGCAAAAAGTGTAATCCTTTTGAATAGTCGTAGAAAAAGTATAGGTAGTATTCTACTCGCGTGTAATGGCTACTACTTATTTGGATTCAATTTGGAGTCCCAACATACATAAAAGGGGAAAAAATAACCGACCAAAAAACATATTTGATCACTATACCTTACTATTAAAAGTATAAGTTTTACATTTAAAAAAAATGAATGATTTTTTAAATTGCGGAAGGAGTTCAACTTATTATTTTGAACTTTAAACATTAAGTGTGATGTTTTATATAATTAATTATCTTTATTTATATTAGGCGATCTTTTAGAATTAAGATGCATTGGAGTCGAGATTGGAGTGTTTTATATTTGAATATTTGATGTCTGAGACTCACGCAACCACTAATTTGATTGTTTCAAATAAAAATAAAATATTTACCTACTACGATTACAGAACTAATTTTTGTCTAACATTAAATTCTAGCCCCTCCTTCAATCCCAGTTAAAACCACGGTTAATTAGTTCTTGCCGTCCCTGAAAAGTTAGGGATGTTATATTAAGCGTCGATGGGAACCAACATGGAGCGAAGTGAAGTGATTGGCTTCCGATGGAACACCAGTGTGGCGTTTAGTATTTTGCCTTGCCTTTTAATCCTCATGAAAAAAAATCGAAAAAAAATCATCACTGATTATACATATATTAGCTTACTTCTTTATTACGTATTGTTACACGTACACAAATTTTGAATATAATTACAAATTACATTCTTTAATGATCACAGTTATAAATGTCAAATTTAATATTATAGACAGCAATTCCTTTTTTTAAAGATCAGTTATAATTATTTTAAAAGATCATTCATATATTTTTAAATATCAAAACTGTTTTTTAAAAGATCCTAAATAATTATTAATATATCTACAATGTTTTTTATGTCATAGTGGTTTCTAAAGCAACGTTTTTTGAATGATTTATAAAACAAAAAGTGAAACATTAAAGTCCTAGAACTTTAAAATATCATTTTAAAGTTCTAGGACTTTAAAATTTTACCTTCATACTGAATCCTTTATTTATGCGACATTAAATTGTTCTTCATCTCAACAGCTTCATCCAAAATATCTCCAGGAATGTATTTTTTTTACTAATTATACCGAATAATATTGTTAATGAAACCAGAAAAATTCAATTTCATTCTGTCAATCTGTCAAGATTTTCAAACAATTGCGACTTGGCATGAGGAAAATTGAATATATTGGAAGAATAATTAACATCTTAGTAATAGAAGGTAGAATAAACAGAGGAAGTCCAAAGAAACGATGGAAGGTCTGTATTGCGAAACAATTGAGAGAAAAGAAATTAATGAGAACAACACGCAAAATAGAAATGAGTGGAAGAAGAAATTCAAGAATAGCGACCCCTAACGAATTGGAAAAGCTAAAGAAGAAGAAGAAGTCAGTGTCAAGTGCAATTTACATAATTTGTTTATGAAATAATTGTACAGGAAATATAGAATCTTTTGCAAGAAAATTTATGTATGGAATTTGTACATAATACACAGATTGACGGAAGATAATGTGCTGGCCAAATTTAATTCAAACGCAGTAATTGAAAAAATCAACTTTTTGTCTTGGCAGTAGCGAAATATTATAGTTCAATAGGCTCTACTATCAGTGATCTGTAATTTTTAACGAATCACAAAAGACATCCAAAAATTATAATTGCATCTTAATTGGAAAATTTATCCTGTTGCGTAACAGCCGTAATTATATGCTAAGAAGAAAGAAAGAGCTTCTATGAATGCCGACGAGAAAAAAAAATAGTATTAGGTATACCAAAAAATGATAATTGATGAATGTTATTGATTTTTTGCAGAAATGAATTCTATGACATTTATCATGATTATTGCAATATAAAACATCTAAAAATATAAAACTTTTCATTCAAAATTTTCTTAAATAATATTCTCGCTACGGGTTTCTCTGACGTCACTCATTCGCTACTCACACATACGTATTATATCACAAACTACAGGCAACCGTCAGACAACCTAAAAGTCATTAACTACAGCAGCATAAACTTTTGGCAAATTATTAGAATTTGCTTTTTCAAAACCTGATTCCATGGTTAACGATATAATGTGGTATGTGACCTTGATCGGATTTCAAGAATATATTAATGTACATGGAGTTATAGTTTGTTTGTTACTTATTTTTTATGACTTATTATTTACTTGTTTATCTATTTATTTATTATTTATTTTCACATAGCCATCTAGAATATTTGAATAAAAATTATTTCTTATACAGGGTGTTATATTTTAATGGACCCAGTAAATATCTCGCTTATTTATTAAGTTAGTAATTTCTTTCATATAACATGATTTATACAGCAACATGTAAGCTACTTGATGATGGATGTACATTCATGATACCACTTCCGGTTTATTAGTAGTTAATATCAACTTTGAAATTTGAAATGGAACATACTATATTTATATATATATATATATATATATATATATATATATATATATATATATATATATATTACCCATTGCTGGGTGTGGCAATCTGCTTTGTACACAGATTTCGGTAATGATGAAGACATATTTGTACCGTGCGGGGGCTTACCAGGCGACATCTCACGGGCATTCATTGCTGGCGTGAAGGGGTCAATTTTGTGCCATTTAAAATTCGAAATATTCAGTGTCGGTCGGGATCGAACTCGGTTCCCCAGATTCGTGACCGGACACTCGAGCACGGGGCCACGAGACTCCACGAATAAAATAACACCCGTATTTTGTTAAGTTGTCAAATATGAACATTATTCGACAAAAACGGCATTAAAAATTCTGTGACGGCATAATATGCGAGGTAATAGAATCAACGAGAACAAAAGAGACAGCGACATTAGCGCATCTTGAAACGGGTAAAGCCGTGTTATAATAAATACTTCTAATTATAGTTCGTTATTAGTTCTTAAAATACTTCTAATTATTGTTCGTAATTAGTTCTTACTTTGTTATACATGTGTGCATGGTCTATTACTTAATTTTATAATGTGTACAGTATGTAATTATGATTGTTTTATAATGATTTGGTGGTTCATTGACGATTCGTGTTGAGTGAAAGTGAAGAAATTGAGTGTTGCTGATGGCGCCACTTGCACCACGCATTCTTTACTGCATTGTTAGTTATGTGGGAAATTGATGCTTGTTTATGCTAATCACACACTAACACATACGTACCTAAGAGGAATTTGTAACCGGTTCTGCCATCTTCAAGTAATGGATGGAATGAACGCAGTTCGGTCACTCTCAAATTGACCATTCACAAAAATAGAGATGAAGAAAGTATTTCTTTTTTTATGTAGAGCTTGGGATAAAAACAGGGACTAAGAACGAAACGAAAACGAAAACGAAATAACGAAATAAACCGAAATTTTTATAAGAACGAAAACGGAAACGAAAACGCAATAAATTTTTTTCGTTCATGATTGAAAACGAAATAATTTATATCGGTTACCGGTTTTAACCGTTATTTTATTTAATATTTTATTTTATTTACAGCAAATATTTTACAGGCAAATATTATTGAATTTTCAGATATTTGATTTGCAAACAAGCAGATTTTCAAAGTAGCTCTCCAGTAGCTAACCCTGTTACGTGTTAGGTTAAACGGTATACTCGTAGTTTCATCTATTGAACACTGACTGCGATAATTTTCAGTTGCACACACTGCCGGTATACGTTTTATTAGTTATGTTAAGTACTTATATAAGAGAACTAACATAAAGGAAGATTTGCTTGAAAACATACTATTAGTTAGGTGAAATAAAATGTAATTAATGTTTTATTCTTTATCGTAAAAAAATCAGGCCATAGCATAAGCTTTTCTTATTTTTATATATGTATTATCTTTCCTTTATATGTATGTTTTATTTTCATGTTTAATAAAAAAAAAACTTATTATATTTCTATATTTTCATCAATTGTTACTTATTAATAGTTATAACCGGTATTAACCGGTATTTAACTACTGTGAACGAAAACGAAAATATTTAGGTGGGAACATTAAGAACGGAAACGAAATTTTTCGGTTTCGTTCGGATAAGAACTGAACGAAATATTTTTCGGTTTTAGTCCCTGGATAAAAACATATTTTAGTTTTAGTTGGATGCATTTGTTTTCGTTGTAGGTTTTTGCGAGGGAGTTGGTGTTCATATTGCTTCTCGAACTATTAGTACATATTTATTTGTTAATATTTATTAGGTGTAGGTCTTGAACCCACAAGGTTTTATTTATTATTCAAGTACTATTGCTTATTTACAAAATAATACTATAAATAACTTTTCAAGGATACTATTACAATTAGACTATTTATAAACTTTTTTTTAACCTCGCAAATAAGTGTATGAATAGAACTGACATTCATAAATTTATGTACTAATTGTTATATAAAAATCTGTTGTGGCCAGCACAATACCTCTCGCCATTTTCATTTTATGTTGCATAGGCGCATGCTCGCACCGAGCAGTTATGTGACTTTGTTGGCCTTGGCAAGCAGATATGGGTACCCGTGTTAAAATGACAGCTAGGTGACAAGTATCATAAGTTTTCATTCAAACTTCAAACCACTATGATTTTCCAAATCCATGTGGATTATTTTCTTCAACAAGTAGGTATCTTCCATACCATTGATGACATATAAACAACATGATATCAGAATATTTTGAAATTTTTAATAAAAAAAATATGACATCTATGTAAATAACTGTCACGGACTCACAAATCTGCTTGCCAAGGCCAACAAAGTCACATGTCTGCTCGCGCCCTGTAAGTAACGAATTTAACATTTCTTGTACACACAAATAATTGAAATTATATATTTTCTTTCGTTCTACGAGTAATTTAGTCCTGCTCTTCTAATATGTTCAAAATTCTTCAAATTCATTGTCGGTATTAGCGGTATTTAAGGATATATGTAATATTAACATATCTATAATTTAAATACATATTTAATTAATAATACAATAATATATATATATATATATATATATATATATATATATATATATATATATATATATAATCTGATTTTTGACACTGACAATTACAAACGTTTAAATATCTCAACTGTTTTAGGCAACGAGATTTATTACAACATATTATTCTACTATATCTCCAAACCTATACGAGATATAATATTCTTTTTAAATGTGTCAGATAGAGAATTTAATTTTCTTTAATACGTAGTTAAACAAATATAAAGTCTTATAGTTTTTGAATAATCGTCCTTCCAACGTCCCACACACATACACACACACAGACATCATTGTAAAAATGTTAAAATCGTATTGTAGGAACCTTAAAACGTGCTTATTCATTAAAATCGATATGCGATTTTTAGCATGAATCCAATACCTTTCTTAGCAAGTGGTAAAAATTTGCAGAATAATGTTTTTTAACTTTGAGCTCCTGGGTCAGTTGGATCTTGTACGGGTGTAGGCCCAAGTCCTGACGCAAAATTCACCAAGTTGAAGTCTGCGAAAGGCCGAGTTCTGTTGCACGGCGAGGAATTGACTGCCTCGGGTTCTCCTGCACATTTTCACGGACCGCGGCAATGTTCTCGGTCGATCTGGCGTTCTTTTGACGTATGGGTGTTGGCTGATTGTTTACCGAACCGGTCGTCTTGAATTTGGCCACCAAACGTTGGAAAGTCGACGTTGAAGGGCCACCGCGTCTGCTGTAAAATGGGCGCCACACTCATTTTGATAATAAAGTTTTATCATTTGAACGTGTTGCTCAATCGTGTAACTTGCCATGGTGATTTGGCATCTGCGACAGAATAATAAACAACAGATTAGACAGACGCCACTAGTACACTGGCTTGCAAAAAAATCGCGTACGCCTGTTTTTTGCTGTATTGAGTCGGTCTCGATTGTTAACTTGTCAATGTCACAAGTCAGTGTCATTAGTGTCAATTAAGATGCCAAAATTTTATCAGAAAACGAGAAAGTTGTAATACATTCTAAGTTAGAAGAGGGGTGCTTAATTAGATCAGTAGCAGAACATTAAGATTAAATAAAGTACTGGACGCTGATGCAGCGATGATAAATTACTAATGTTATTTCGTCCATAATTTGTTTCAGTCATAATTTTTACTTATTTATTTCCACAAAAAATATTGTGTATTTTCCACGATATCTTTTAGCGTCTTCGAGATTGTCCTGTCTCGGCCGCGGACGGCCTCGACGATAATTTTTCTCTCCGAGCGCGAAAGGGAGATTTCGCGACCTTGATATACAAATAACTATTTTTATAGTGTACTAAACAACTAAACTCTATTCAAATCCAAGAGTCATCGCAAAATCACGTGCCAGCGGCAGGCATTTGTTCTGATTTGTTGACTCTCGGATTTGAATTGACTATAGTGTACTGGTACCAACTGTGTATAGTTCTTTGAAACGATATTTGGAACTGACTTTTGTAGGTTTTATAACCTTTTATTAAGGGTTGAGTATCTTAGTGGCCAGACGACATAAGTTATTCGAATTTGGGGTAAAAATAGGCCATATTAAAAAAAAGTATATACCTAGTCAGAAAAATTTACTGCCGGGTCCAGCAATAATAGTAAATTATTCAATGAGCATATAATGTATGCTATTACTCATAAGAATGAAGTTTGCATCATGAGCCGGAAGGCGAGTTATGTAAATCATTCGAATGAGTAATAGCCCCTACATGCGAATGGAATACTATACTTTATCCACAATTGTCAAATAATAACATATTAGTGACATATTTGTATTGAAAAATAAATAAATAAAATTACACTGACATACATTTTTTTTTTGTTTACATAGACAAATCTATATAGTTATCGTTGTTTTTGTAACAAAAGTGTGAAGTGATTTGACATTTAACAGAAAATCTTAAAACCGACTTTTCAGCTACAGTTTATGCTTAAGAAGAAAATAAAAATATGAAAAATGACAAAACTAGTATATTTTGTAAGGTAGGATTTGAATTTGACATAACGATTGAATAATATTATTCCATCGAACTGTCAATATTATTTAATTAGCAACAGTAACGAAGGTCATTAATTGATAAAAATCGGTTGAATTATGTGTATATTATTTGAGAGTTGTGGATAAAATTATAAATATTGTAATTATAACTGTCACTGCTTGCTATTACGTACATTGAATGTCAACGTGCCATTATTTGTGCCGCTCTGTTAAATATGGATAATCTTTGGCCATTCTGTATAATAAAATAATCTTACTGTTCCTTCAACATAAATGCTATTTTTGTTTGAAATAATTTCTTTTGGGAATGAAACCTGCAGTTTTCAATGCGCCAGATAACAGGATTATCCCAATTTTTTTGCTTTCAAAATGGTTCTTGATCTTACATTGGTCAGCATGTTTTATTTGAAATTGCTTCCATTTGCCATAGCTAAATTTGAATAAAAATGAATGAAATTAAAATTCGTTTGAACTTTGAACCATACCTGTCAGTAGAAAAGTACATAATGTTATTTTTCACATGTAGAAGTTATTTATTTCAAAAAAGCATAAAATCATGTAAATATAAAGGGTTTTCCAATAAGAGGTGTTATTTTGATATTCATAGAAAAATGCCATTTTTTAATATAAATGATCGGATGTTTATTTCATTATAAAGAGGAAGGTATGCCGTTAATAGTGGAAAATAACATCAGGCAAATGACCACCACGACCACGCTGACAGGACAATATCCTTTTCATGAAATTTTCCATAACCAAATCGCAAAGTGGCTGTCCTATGTCCTCGATAGCCTCACGAATTCCATCTTTGAGGTCTTGAGTCGACGCTGGGCAGTTGGCGTAGACCTTCTCTTTCACGTGGCCCCAAAGAAATAAGTCGCAAGGTGTTAAATCACAAGATCTCGGTGATCACCTCTTCGAGAGATAACACGGTCCGGAAACTTTTCCCGTAAAAGATCAATGGTTTCGTTGCTTGTGTGGCACGTAGCGCCGTCTTGTTGAAAGCAAACGTTGTCCAGATCAATACCATCCAATTCCGGCCATAAATAATCGTTAATCATCTCTCGATAGCGCAATCCATTCACCGTAACTGTTGCTCCAGCCTCATTTTCGAAAAAGTAAGGTCCAATGACTCCGCCGGACCATAAACCGCACCAAACAGTCACACGTTGAGGATAGAGAGGCTTTTCAACAATAACTCTTGGGTTTTCTGAGCCCCAGATGCGACAATTTTGTTTGTTGACGAAGCCACCGAGGTGGAAATGGGCCTCATCACTCAAGATGATTTTTCGATGGAATTCCGGATCATTTTCATGCATTTCAACGACCCAATCAGCAAAGACACGACGTTGTTGATGATCGGCCGGCATGAGTTCTTGTGTTAACTGGACTTTATAAGCCTTAAGACCCAAATCTTTATGCAAAATACGGTGTAATGACGTTTGTGGAATGCCTAATTCCAAAGAACGACGAGGAATGGAGAAACCTGGGTTTTCTTCAACACTTTCGGCTACAGCAGCAATATTCTCGGCTGTTCTTGAGCGACGTGCACGGGTTTTATTCTTCACATCACTAACTTGTCCCAACAGCTCGAATTTTTCCACCAATTTCTGTATTGCGTTCCGACAAGGTGCTTCACGACGACCCAAAAATTGTCGAGTTTTACGAACCGTCTCTGCCAAATTTTCACCATTTTTATAGTGAATTTTAATAATTTCAATGCGTTGTTGAAGCGTGTATCGTTCCATTTTTATTAATGGCGTAGTTTCTACTTGTCAAATGTCAAAAAATGACAGCTTCAAAAGCGACATCTACCGAAATAGCGGGCTATTCAAAATAACACCTCTTATTGGAAAACCCTTTATTTTAAATTTTAAACATTTTGTCGCGAAACCCTTACAAATAAATATGTTGGGCTCGATGTTGGGTCACGCGGTAAAAAGGTGGACAAACACTAATCTCTCAGGTGATATTCTTATCTAGTGGTATTTTTACAAATTTAGAAGCAGATTGCATAAACAAATAACTGCACAAAAAAAGCTTAACATGGAAGCAAATTCATGGAGACATAGCAACATCTTGTCCTTTATATATAAACCCAAACAATTTAATATTTCGGCCGGTTTACATTTTCAACAAACAAATTATAAATGGTGAGAAATTTCTGTCGTCTAGTTTAGACTTACAAAAACTGAATATGTTATTAAAGTATTCCGCCATTTAATACTGGGTTACATCGCTTTTATTAGTAATACCAGCTGTAATTCTATTTCTCTCTATTTTTCTGTGAGTATTGTCAAGCAAGGTAGGTTTTACTGTACACACTGGATTTTTACGAAGTTGTTATTCATTGTACCAAAAGTAAAGGGTCTCTGTAGAAGCCAAGTCTGGACAAGAAGACGGCCCTTAAAATGCCGTACGAAATATTATCACCCGTTATTTGCCCCACAGTTTTTTTTATTTTTCAAGAAAGAATTTTGTAGAAATTTCTAACCATTTGTGTAGGTTTTATAATTTGTTGAAAATGTAAACTGGCCGAACTATTATGAGTTTGGGCTCGTATATCGGTAAAATGTGAGTAGCTGCAGCTGCAACTGTTATCAGCGAAGTACACATCAATTCGATTCGCGATTTGGTCATGATAGAGGCTGTGGATATCTCCTATTACCTGACGGGTTTAAAACATTCTGACGAGCAATGAGTTAGGAATGACAAAAATATTTGCGAGGTGCATTGTTATGACACTGAGTCTGATATGTATATCGAATGATTTGTTACCATATATTTACTATCAAACAGCTAGTAGAAAAAACCAGAGATCTAGAGAAGGCATTCGACAGTGTTTCAAGAAGAACAGTCCATGAAAGCCTAGTAGAAAGGAAGTTTAACGAGAAAATAACCCGAGGTATAATGAGCTTATTCAAAAATACCAGGAACTACGTAAGATCAAATAATATGCAATCGGAAGAATTCATAGTGGAGGAAGGCCTCAGACAAGGGGGGGGTACTAAGCCCAATCTTATTTAATATAGTCATGGATGACGCTCTGAAAGAAACAAAACCATATACAACCAAGCTTTACATAGGCCACAGAAAGCTAATACCAGAATGGATACAAGTCTGTGCCTTTGCTGACGATCTGGCGATTTTCGCAAGCAATGCAAACGACATAAGAAAGAATTTAGATATATGGAATAAAGCATTCAACAAAAGAAATTTAAAAATAAAGGAAATGAAGACTAAAGTCATGGGAGTAGGTCCGGAACCTATAGATATCAACATAGAAGTAAACGGCAAAAAATTGGAACAAGTTGACACATTCAAATACCTAGGGGTTGCAATAAATAACAGAGGAGACCAAGAAGCAGAAATCACGACTAGAGTAGGAAATGCGTCGAAATTGTACCATTCGATTAGAAACACGATTATCAAGAAAAAAGAAATATCTAGAAAAACTAAAATGAGTGTCTACAAAACTGTTTTTGTACCTATTTTGACCTTTGGAAGAGAAAGGTGGACCCTCTCAAACAAGCAAAAAAGTAAAGTGCAGATCATGGAATGAAATTCCTACGAACAATCATTGGAATTACTAGAAAAGACAGGTACAGGAACAACAAAGTAAGAGAAATACTAGGAGCGGAGCCAATACTTGAAAGGATTGAAAAAAGTCAGCTGAGATGGTTCGGCCACTTGCTTAGAATGAACGAGGATAGACCAGTAAAGAAAATATGGGAAGCAAGACTGCAAGAGAAGAAGAAGAGAGGAAGACCAACGAAAACATGGGACGACAGCATAGACCAAATCTTACAGAAGAAAGCGGTAAAGAAGGAAGACGCAAAGAGACTGGCACGAGATAAGATTTGGAGAAAACTTGTTTATGAATGTAATTAAAGTGATAAGATTAATATTATTGTTAACAAATTATGATCACCTACGGGTACTACAAAGTTAAGATTATATATATATATATATATATATATATATATATATATATATATATATATATATATAAATTACTACTACAGTTTATATCAGTGACGAACTTTCACCAATTATATATATATATATATATATATATATATATATATATATATATATATATATATATATATATATTTCGACTGGTACTTTGAAACAGACTGATAGTAGTGAGCTCATGTCTCATCGGTAGTAACAAATCATATATATATATATATATATATATATATATATATATATATATATATATATATATATATATATGATTTGTTACTACCGATGAGACATGAGCTCACTACTATCAGTCTGTTTCATAGTACCAGTCCAAAAAGTGGAAACATATAAGTTCACCCGAGGGTTCACGACTTCTCAAAAAAGTCAATGCTCATAATAACTAATGTGGAAAATATCTCGACTGTGATAAGGTGATAACAATTACTCGAAATCTCAGTCAAACAACATTTATTCTTATAATACCGACGATTCTGTGCACACTTGCATCTTCTTCAGAGTGACAAGATCTTACAGATTGTTACATATCATGTACACAAAATACATTCGTACAAAACATTCGGTTTTTACACATCATACAAATAATTCAAACAGCACACACACATCCATTTATTTTCAAAATCGACAACAGAACGAATTTTGAATTCTTGTACGATGTGTAAAAACTGAATGTTTACTACGATGTGTACATGATAACAATCTGTAACATCATACTATCCTGAAGAAGTTGCAAGCGTGCACCGAAACGGTGGTGTTGTAAGAATAAGTGCTGTTTGAATGAGATTTCGAGTAATTATTAACACATAAAATTAATGTTTGTCACTAATTAATAGATTAATGTAAAATTCCGCAGAGACACTAATGAGAGTTTACATGACCTCACAAAAATAATTGTGCACCAAGTGCAAGTGCTGCCATTGTTAGGCCGCGAACTTTTCAGTTCATCTTCGTAATGTACATGTTATTTATTAGAAACGAGATCAGGAAGGAAGATCGTTGTTACATCATCCGCATAATTTAATTTTTTTTTAATATTTGTGTGTCAAGCAAGATGTTGTTCCAAGATAATAAATATTAACAGTGCACACTCATCTTATATCTAATTATGGCAAAATTATTATTTCTATTTATATTTATTTTCATATTAGTTGTGGACGAAATATCTCAGGTCTAAATGGTAGTGGAACATTTCTTGAATGGATCCAGTATTCTAGTTTTTGTTTTAGTTTACTGTCTGTATATGTGGCTATGTATGTGTGTGAATCAGGCTTGCTGAACGGGATCGAGTTAGTTGTTTTTATTTTGTTTTACCCTCATGTCATATATTTGACGAGAAAAGTGAGGTTAAAAACCCAGTCATCTGTTTAAGTTGCGAAATCTCAGAGAATAGAAGTAGGACAATTTAAATAAATTACGTAAATTTTATACAATATCGTACCATTGTATATTTTCTTGGATGAAGTACTTAATAATAATTATTAAAATAATTCAGTAAAATGTATTTACGCACATGTTACGTACGCTCTTTCATCATCTAACGACAATGAGTTCATCCCAAAATAGTGTAAGTGTAGGTATATTAAAACATAAATTACAGAATGCAACCTATACTAGAAGGAGTTAGAAATATGAATACAAACCGCATAAAGATCCATTTATATCATCAGACATTGATCGTAGTGATACGTAGCGTTTCCTGCACGACACTTAGCGAGTTTTCATATTAGACAACGATCCATTCTAGTATCATACCTGCTTGTAAATATGTTACATCTGTATAGTGATGAATTGTGTGTTGTATGTTTATCAATTTTATTAAATGAGGGGGAAACAGAGAGAAACATTTTCCTTCCCTATAAAATGTTTAACAAAAGTAAAACAGGAAGAGAATATTGGATTCTGTGCAAAGAACTAATTGGCGAAGAAAAAAAGTTTTTCAATATTTTCATTTCATTCAATGAGTTATTAAAAAAACCAATTTTTTTTGTTGTTCACATTGTAGTATTGTACAAATCGATGTCCGACCTGGCATGTTCCGGTCCGATACGTATGGTATACATTGAAAATACCATGTATAATCTCAAACTAAAACTAAAATTCGTGATTTTGACTTGAAAACTAGTTTCAAAACTAGTCATGTTAACACTTAAAAATCAGTTTCGATATTGTGCATTTGTACATAGCATAATGTTTTTGCCGTTTTGTGTTAGTAACCTACACATAAACTGACAGTTGTGTAGTTTCAGTGCGTAGTGGTACAAAGTAAAAAAAATGGAATAATGGCAAAACGAAGTATTTAGAGTTAAGAGAATCTTTTACTTATATCAGCCAAAATGGCTTGCGCCGAAACTGCTTTTTCAATCTGTAAACCTATTTTGAGAACTGCATGTAGAGAGTTTCGAGTAATTTTGACTGGAAACTGAAATCATTTTCAAAACTGCATGTAAACGTAATAAATTTTCTTATTGTAGTAACAATGCGCTTGAACTCAACGTGTTGCTTACATCGTTGTCTGCATGTTCCGACACGGAATATATCCCGACAAATATTTTCGCCAAGAATCCCGCATGGAGACGGACCGTACCGAACCGTGATGGAAACGATGGATGTATTATGATATGAATGAACCCACAACAAAATACTAAAATATATTTATCGTTATGCTTCGGAAACGATGATATGAAGTTCCCTTAAATCAAAAATTTACCTTGTATTATATATATTATAACGTTTATTTATTTGGGTGGAGTGTAAAAATTAGAGAATTATTATTAATTAAAATAAAAGTTTATTAAACAATAAATAAGTAAGAAATAATATAATAAAATATAACGATCACTATGGTTAAACAAATATAAACTCTAATTTAGAACTAACAATATTATTAAATACTTAAACACTAATGCCCGGTTTCACCAACATCAAATAAATCTTCAAATTGCTTATTCGCCGAATAGGTGAAAAATATCGCATCAAAATATAACAACCAGAAGAAATACTGTCATCTGTTTTATGGTTTCGATGCGATATTTTTTTCTTATTCGACGAATAAGCTATTTGGAGTTTTATTTCAAGTTGATGAAACCGCCCATTAGATTATTTATTTATTTAAACAATTGACAACGTACTATTTATTTGTATAATATTTATATCTTATTTATTGCTACTCGACTGGCTGGACTTATTTGAACTGAACTCTCCAAAGCTGTTTTCCGCCTTATATACCTGGCTCTCTATCCTTCTCGAAAGCTCTCGAACATTCGATGTGATAATGACGCTCAGGCGAGCTTGAATATTTAAGCTTGTCTCCCCATCTGTATACACAGCGGCTCTACAACTACGTCATCGTCTTCCGAGAACTTTATGATTACGTTCTAGAAATGTTCGACCAGTGGCGTCGGTCGCGTGCTTGCTAGACTCAGTGGCATCGGCTGCCGTCGCTATAGTATCATTCATGATTTCCTTTGAAAAAATTCGCGGATCTGATTCTGTAACATTAGTTTCAAACACGTACAATAATGTATAGGTACTGAAGAAGCTTATCTAAAAACAATAAAATAAAGAGACACATTGATGCAATACTTTATTTATTTGCTCTAACATGAACAACAAATTACAAACGATACAATTTATACAGATTTCAGCAAAGCATTTGATCGCGTCCATCATCCTACGTTGATTTATAAACTTCAAGTTATTGGAATACATGGTACATTGTTAAAATGAATCGAATCCTAACCAGTAGGTCACAGTTAGTTTATTGTAATGGTTTTAAATCTCACTTTATATCTGCGAATGATTTGAAATTTTTTAAAGCCATTACAAACATAAATGACTGAATTGCATTAGGAACTGATCTGACTAAATTATATATCTATTGTCAACATAATTATTTACATCTTAATTCATCTAAACGTTATGTTATGAATTTCACTAGAAATCGCAATTTAATAAGCTTTAATTATAATATTAGCAATGTTCCTCTGGAAGTGAAGTCCATAATATGAGATTTAGGTGTACTCTTTGATCCTAAACTTTTGATTATATATCATATTGACGTTATCAGGAAAGACTCATACCGTACAATGGGTTTCATATTTCGACACTGTAAAGTTTTTAAAAATCCTAACACTGTTATTTATATTGTAACGTTTTTATTTATTTATATGGGTGAAGTGTAAAACAGACAAATATTATTAACCAAAAGAATACGTTTATTAAACGATAATTAAATAATGATTAAATATTAAAAGATAATAAAACAACTAACACTATGATTTAATAATTATAAACACTAAGAATATTATTAAATGCTTAAACACTACGATTATTTATCTAACTAACATTTATATCACAACACTTATTTATATAACTACACTTATTTATGTTAACAACTGTTAAACTGTTTATTTATATCACCGAGTTCATATCTGGTTACTGGTATATATGAGACTGAGCGTCCGCCTTCTCCCGGCCAGTATTTATATAGCGCGTAACAGTCTAGAAGCCACTCGAAGCCTTCCACGCGACAATGACCGGCACACAAAGGAACGAGGTCACGGCGCAATTAAGAGTCCAGCCGCTGCGGCACCAGGGATCGCGTGATCGCTCTTGTTCAGTGGCGGCGTTGTATATTCTTCTCTCGGGGACGCACGTCACACTGCCTCCTCCTTAAGACTGTTTCGTCCCGGAACAGTTCTTGATGACGAAATTTACATGCATTGCCCTTGGTACACTTTGAAGTCTTGAAGAAGTGACAGTCGATGGTCCGCTGGAGTTCTCCTTTCTGTCTCTTAGGGTTAAAGCTGCAGACGAGAATTTCGATACCGGTATAGCGGAAGAGGATCTCTAACATGTTCCTAATAACTCTCCAATCCAAGCCATCTAGTCCACAGCCTAACTTCGGTACTGCCAACTTCAAAATGTCATTTTCTAGCAGATGATCCTTCAAGTCACACAGCGAGCTCCATAGATTGCGATATGACGGCTTTTGGTACGAGCGTGGTTTTGTGACCAGGTAGTAGATATACCGCTGCTGTTCTGTATTGTTATCCCTCAGTCGTAGCGTCTTCCCGACGGATGGACCTTGGTTGGCCAGTTCTTGTAGTCGTCCAAATTTTGTCTTAAAGACTGACGCTATGCCGCGTGACATCTTTAAGTCTTCCGATACGCAGTGGCCGAGGGAATAATCTGAGGACACGGTGAACAGATCTCTATATTCTTCTGTCGTCACGCC
Organism: Harpalus rufipes; assembly: GCA_951394225.1. Lineage (NCBI taxonomy): Eukaryota > Metazoa > Arthropoda > Insecta > Coleoptera > Carabidae > Harpalus > Harpalus rufipes. The sequence continues at coordinate 18,658,135 of OX596275.1, read as the reverse complement.
ATACCGCGCCTTGTGACCAAAGGAATACTGTTCCATGAAGTCTTCAAAAGTCGGTTCCTGAGCTATGATCCGACGAACCGTTGCTCCATGCTGGTCTTCATTGTTGTCACCGGCGAACGGGGCTAGCCGATTAAAGTGTACTACTCTCGGCTTTCCGGTAGGTGTTTTTCTAATTCTGTATATCACGTCGTTTATTCTCTTAACGACCTCATATGGACCTTCCCAATTTCTTTGTAGCTTTGGTGATAAACCTCGGCGCCTTTGAGGATTGTAAAGCCACACTAAATCCACACTAAATCCCCGGGTTGGTATCCACCTTTTTCTGCCTTGATGTCATACTGGTCCTTCATTCGGTCGCTGGCAGCTTGAGTGTTCATGCGGACTTGTTCCTGAATGTCGTTCATTCTTCTCCGTAAGTCCGTTACGTAATCTTCCCCGGCCAGATCTTCCCCAGGTTTACTGCCGAACACCAAGTCACATGGCAGGCGCAACTCACGCCCAAATAAGATGTTCGCAGGACTTTGCCCTGTGGTTTCATGCACGGATGAACGATAAGCCATTAAGAACAGATGAAGATGTCGGTCCCAGTCTCTTTGGTGGTTGGAGACTACCTTCGACAAATATCGGTTGATCGTTCTGTTCATGCGTTCAACCATGCCATCGGACTGCGGATGTAATGCAGTTGTCCTCGTTTTATTAATCCCTAATATCTTACAGATATTTTGGAAAACGGCAGACTCAAAATTTCTCCCCTGGTCGGAGTGAAGTTCACGTGGAACTCTGAATCGGCATATACACTCCTTGACTAAGGTTTCGGCGACCGTAGTAGCTTCCTGGTTGGGTAATGGATAGGCCTCAACCCATTTGGTGAAGTAGTCCATGACAACCACGATGTATTTATTTCTGTCTTCGCTTTCTGGAAATGGTCCGGCCACGTCAATCGCAATGCGCTCAAATGGACTGCCAACGTTGTATTGACGCATTGGAGCTTTCCGTCGTCTATGAGGGCCGTTGCTTCCAGCGCAAACTACACATTTCTTGCACCAGTCTTTAACGTCTTCCTTGCAGTTAACCCAGTAAAATCGCTGGCGCAATCTTTCTAATGTTTTGTTGACTCCAAAATGGCCACCTCCAGATCCGTCATGGATCTCTTTCAGCACGTCTGGAATTCTATTCTTAGGAATAACCAACTGAGTTCTCTTCTCAGTTCCATCGGTATTTTCCACCAAACGCTTTAACAGGCCATCTTCAATCATCATCGAGTCCCATTGCGCCCAGTATGATTTTACACTCTGTGAGTGTGGTGCAACTTCTTCCCATCTTGGTTTTCTCTCTTCTGCTTTCCACTCCAGCAGTATTTTCAACGTCGGGTCATTCTCTTGGTCTTCGCGTAGTCCATCGGTCTGCCAATTATCGTCGACTACTGTTGTCCTGGCGACAGTAAAATGTTTCTCTTCCAGTCGACTACAATGCTTGCACTCATCTTGGCATGGCCTTCTGGACAATGCGTCGGCATTACGATGGCTGGTACCCGCCCTATGATCGATTTTGAAATCGTATTCCTGTAGTCTTTCAATCCATCTAGCCACCTGACCTTCAGGATTCTTGAATTGTAGCAGCCATTTTAATGCAGCATGATCAGTCCTAATCAGAAATCGTCTTCCGTACAAATATTTGTAGAAATGTTCCACGGATTTCACGACTGCCAAGAGTTCTTTTCTAGTCACACAGTAATTCCTTTCTGGTTTTGACAAGGTCTTACTAAAGTAGGCAATAACTTTCTCATGCCCATCTTGTATCTGGGAAAGAACGCCACCAATTCCAACGTTGCTGGCATCTGTGTCTAGAATGAATTCTCCTTCAGGTAAAGGATAACTCAAGACGGGTGCGCTTGTCAAAGCATGTTTTAGTTCTTTAAATGCAACTGTACAGTCCATTTCCCAGATAAATCTTCTTCCTTCTTCAGTAAGCCTTGTCAGTGGCTTGGCTATGTTGGCAAATCCAGGTACATATCGCCGATAATAGGTACACAAACCAAGGAAACTTCTGAGTTCGTGTTTGTCCCTAGGTGCTGGCCAGTCTCTCACAGCCTTTATCTTCTCCTGGTCGACTGCAATACCCTTACCGGAAACCACGTGTCCCAGGTAATGAACTTCTCTTCGAAACAGGTGACACTTCTTCGGGCTAAGTTTCAGGTTAGCCTTCCTCAATCTCTGGAAAACCTCTTCCAAATTCTTCATGTGGTCCTCGAATGTCTTACCAACCACAATAATATCGTCGAGGTACACTAAACAGGTTTTCCAAGATAGCCCAGCCAATACTGTTTCCATGAGTCGTTCAAACGTTGCAGGAGCATTGCAGAGCCCGAACGGCATTACGGTGAATTGCCAAAGTCCTGTACCAATGGTGAAGGCTGTCTTCTCTTTGTCTTTTGGATCCAAATCCACTTGCCAGTATCCGCTCTTTAGGTCCAAAGTGGAGAAAATCTTTGAGCCAGCTAAGGTGTCTAATGTGTCGTCTATTCGAGGTAGCGGGTAGCTATCCTTCTTCGTCACGTTGTTAAGTTGACGATAATCGACGCAAAATCGTGTAGAGCCATCCTTCTTCTTCACTAACACCACTGGTGAAGCCCATGGACTGCTTGAAGGTTCAATCACACCTTCCATCTTCATGTCCTCGATTATTCGTTCTGCTTCCTCACGTTTCGCCAGTGGTAGTCTTCTTGCTGGTTGACGGATGGGTCTTGCGTCTCCGGTGTCTATTTTATGGTGAACTACATTAGTTCTCCCTTTGTTCTTCTCATCATATTGGAACACATCTTTAAAATTTCCAATTAGATTCTTTGCCTTCGTTCTCTGGTCGGCGGTCAATTCTTCAAACGATGTTGTCAGTTGATTGATTAACGTGTCCGGGACTTTCCGAGATGTGTTCCCTGTGGCCTTTACAGTTCTAATAATCGAGGATACTGTCATGCATTCTCCTACAATTGTTCCTCTCTTCAGAACAACAGGATAAAAATTGACGTTCATTATTCGAACTGGAATTACCTGGCTGGCTTTGACCAGAGATTTTCCAACAACAATTCCAGTGCCAGTTTTGGCATCATCATTTTTGGGCTCCAGCATAACGATACTTCCCTCACAGAAACTACCATCTAAATGTGCTCCCAGGATAGTTTCACTTCGTTCTGGGAGGGTGATGTCTTCGGCCATTAGTACACGCACAACCTTGTCGTCTCGTGGATTTAATATCAGTTCTTCTTCATTGACCATCATCACTCCCTTCTTCAGGTCAAGTTTAAAACCATGCTTTGACATTGCGTCCATTCCGAGTATTACTTCATCTTCAACTTCAGCTACTAGTGCACGATGTTTAAAGGAGGTGTTTCCAATAGAGATGGTGACATCTACTTCTCCTAATGCGGTAGCTTGTTCTCCCGTTGCTGTGCGTAACCGCCACTTGGTTGGTTGAAGATGCGTCTTGCCAGTTTTCCTTATGAAGTCGGGTCTAATTATAGTTTTTGTCGCACCCGTATCCAGTAGCATTTTCATTGGCCTTCCGTTAATAGAGCCATCCACATAGATGCTATTGGCTTTATGATGAAGAGATGCGACATAACTGATGGATTGTGGAGCTACTAGATTACGGGTCGACAGTTGCCCCTTCGCATCAACCCGATTTAGTTTTCCGACTCCTTTTCTTCCTTTGCAGATTCCGTCTTCTTTTGCATTTTTCTGCAAAGTCTCTGCGGATGGCCCAGTTCACCGCAATTCCAACAGCGAAGTTTCTTTCTTCCGGTAAACACTTCACTTGCAATTCTTCGCATTGTCTCTTCCAGATCTTCAGAGTTTTCCTTTCTCTCAGCATCGATATTTCGCACTCGTGATTGGTTACGTGAAGCTTGTTTGGCAGCTTCATGCTCTAATGCATATGAGAGTGCGTCAATTAGAGTTTTAGGACGGGCCAATCGCAGTGCTTGTTGAGTATCGCTGTCTCGAACCCCGTAAATGAATGATTGAGTGGCCAGGCACTCCAAAACGCTGTCAGGAGCCGTAGGATGTGCGAGATGAACCAAACGAGCTACGTCAACTTCAAATTCTTGAAGGCTTTCTTTTGAACTCTGATACCGGTTCCTCAGTTGCGTCTGGTACACCTGCTCCAAATGCGCATTTCCATACCGCATATCCAATCGCTTGACTAGCTGGTCGTAGTCCTCTTGTTCTTCTTCCTTCAGCGTTTGTAAGATATCGATGGCTTCTCCACGCAACGAGACAGTCAACGCCGTAGCCTTCTCCTCGGACGTCCAATTATTTGCTTTTGCGGCCGCTTCAAATTGTTTTAAATAATTCGGCCACGAAGACTTCCCATCAAATTCCGGTGTTTTTATGTGCATTTTTGAAGTAGTTTCAGGTTTTACTACTTTTCTTCCTTCTATTAGACTTGGCTCAGCCACACCAGAATTCGGAATTGACGACGATGTAATTTTAGTGAATTTTTGTTGTATTTCTTCAATCTTCTTGTCATACTCCTCTTTTAAATTCTTTAGGTCTTCTTCGGTTTTTCTACAATTCTCCTCTAATTTTTCTTCTAAACTTCTAGAATTTTCTTCTAATTTTTCTTTTAATGTTCTAGCATTTTCTTCGGCTTTTCTAGAACTTTCTATTAATTTTTCTTCTAATGTTCTAGAACTTTCTTCTGATTTTCTAGAACTTTCCTCTAATTTTTGTTCTAAAGTTTGTTCCAATGTTCTAGAACTTTCTGCCATTTCCTGTTTTAGTTCTTCTTTTAATTTACTAGAAGTTTGTTCTATCTGTTTACTAATATCGGATACGTCACCCGGAATTTCGAATAGGTAATCTTCAGGATTTTCACCAGCATCGGTTAATGCTTGCCGCAGTCTTTCTTGAAGTGTTGACTTCCTTCCTGTTGTTTCAACATCCCGTTCTTCTAGTTCTCTCTTGAGATCACCTACTTTTAGTTCACTTAATTTTACTTGTTTAGTCGCCATTTTATTTATTTTTATTTATTTACACTTCACAGTTTAACCACCCCACACCTGACACCAATTGTAACGTTTTTATTTATTTATATGGGTGAAGTGTAAAACAGACAAATATTATTAACCAAAAGAATACGTTTATTAAACGATAATTAAATAATGATTAAATATTAAAAGATAATAAAACAACTAACACTATGATTTAATAATTATAAACACTAAGAATATTATTAAATGCTTAAACACTACGATTATTTATCTAACTAACATTTATATCACAACACTTATTTATATAACTACACTTATTTATGTTAACAACTGTTAAACTGTTTATTTATATCACCGAGTTCATATCTGGTTACTGGTATATATGAGACTGAGCGTCCGCCTTCTCCCGGCCAGTGTTGCCAACCCAAAAGAAACAAATTATCGTAAAATAAGTTCAAAATTATCGTATTTGCCACAGAATTATCGTACACATGTATATGAAATATACAGTATGGTTGGATTTTAATTTTATGCAATTTCCTGTTCTCCTGTTCATTTTTCGGGAAAAACTGTAGAGTACAAATTTTTACAGAGTTGCATACGAAACTTTTTAAATGTTTTATTGGGTTTGGTTTCTTCACAATTTTAAAAAGAAATTTAAATAGTTCCTTCAATTAGTAGCAAAGACCATGACTTATGACATAAAAAACAATATTATTTTATTGTCATTTTTTTTTGTAAGAAGGTAACGAACTAAGAATTCACAAAACTGTACGAAGCTCCGAGTTGATATACGACATGCATAAAACGAAAAAACTACGCAGAAAAATACAAGAAGAAAATATTAAAATTTGGTTTTGTTGTTTAACATAAAAAGAAAATTTCTGGATGGCAAAATTATCGTACAATTGCGTACGATAATGAAGTGACTATCGTACATCGTACAAATGACCAAAATATCGTACATGTACGATAATTATCGTACGGTTGGCAACACTGCTCCCGGCCAGTATTTATATAGCGCGTAACAGTCTAGAAGCCACTCGAAGCCTTCCACGCGACAATGACCGGCACACAAAGGAACGAGGTCACGGCGCAATTAAGAGTCCAGCCGCTGCGGCACCAGGGATCGCGTGATCGCTCTTGTTCAGTGGCGGCGTTGTATATTCTTCTCTCGGGGACGCACGTCACAATATATATAATTCTTTAGTTCGCTCCAAAGTCCACAGTATGGAATCCAATGTACAGAAAAAATATTAATATTATTGAAAATGTACAAAAGAAATTTGTAAATTTGTTATAAATTTAATATTAACTGTCCAACTTACATATGCAAACTAGAAAAATTCAATATGAACAGTTTAGAGAGTAGGCGAACTTATTTTGATATGATTGTTATGTATAAAGTTTTCAATAATTTGCTTCATTCTACTAGGTAATATTATTTCACTGTTTAATTTTCATATTCCACCAAAAGTATCAAGATCTTATAATTTATTTAAGTTACGTTGAGTCGAGAATGATCAGTTGGAAATTTCGTTGAGTATAGAGTAAGGCCTTGGTGATCCAGATTTTTAATATTCTTTATTTATTTCAGAACATCGGACGTTTCGAACCAAAGTGGTTCATCTTCAGCATTAATAAAATTTGTATGGAAAAAATCCAACGTCGGTTAACATTTTGTCATAACTATTAGAAGTTATAAATATAAAAAGGTAATAAAGCAATATAATAAAGGTCGAAAATGCAATACAATTTGATAAAAACCGCACCCATCTTAAGCTTATGAGTGACTTAATAGCACTGAGTAATAATAATAGATGTTCTGAAATAAATAAAGAATATTAAAAATCTGGATCACCAAGGCCTTACTCTATACTCAACGTTATTTAAGTTACCTAAAAGTAACACAAATAATTATAAGTACTCCTGTATGAACCGTATAATGTTCACATACAACACTAATTTTATACACTTAGATCTGTTCAATATGCCTTTCAACTCCTTTCAAAAAATGCTTAAAATCTACCTTACCATCTTTATAGTTGTTTTAAGTACTCTCTATTTGCTGTAATGTTTTTCTTCGTATTAATGTAATTTGCGAGAACCTTTATTTGGCCTTTATTGTGCTATTGGTTCTCCAACTTCATTAAATAAATAAATAAAAAATAAGAAAAAGATGCAAGCGTTTCATAGAAACGATCACTATGCTAAAGAAGAGTGCTAAATTGTAATTATAAACTTATATTCAATAATATCTATTTTGTTCAGTAATGTACTCGTAATATATCCTTTTATAAAAATCTGTTGTGGCCAACACAATACCTCTCGCCATTTTCATTTTATGTTGCATAGGGCGCGAGCAGTTTTGTGTTTGTTGGCCTTGGCAAGCAGATATGGGGGCCCGTGTCAGAATGAGAGCTAGTAATATACATACGAATGAAAACTTATGATACTTGACGTATCATAAGTTTTCATTCGAAACATTATGATTTTCCAAATCCATGTGGATTATTTTCCTCGACATGTATATTCCATACTAATGGATGACAAATAAACATCAGAATATTTTGAAATTTTGAATGAAAAATTATGACATATGACAATTGTGACATCTATGTAAATAACTACTAGCCGTCATTCTGACACGGATCCTCATATCTGCTTGCCAAGGCCAACAAAGTCACATGACTGCTCGCGCCCTATAAGTAACGAATTTAATATTTCTTGTACACACAAATAATTGAAATTGTTTCTCTTCTTTCATTCTATGAGAAATTTTATCCTACTATTCTAATATGTTCAAAATTCTTCAAATTCATTGACGGTATTAGCGGTATTTCTTAAGGATGCCTATAATTTAAATAAATATTTAATTAATAATGCAATAATATATATTAAATGTACTCATACCTCCCACAAAAATCTGACACTGACATTTTGCATTTATTTGTCAACTACAAAAATTTAAATATCGCAACTGTTTTTCGGGCAACGAGATTTATTACAACAGATTATTCTATATTATTATATACTATATCTCCAAACCTATACGAGATATAATAAAAAAATTAAATGTGTCAGATTGAGAATTTAATTATCTTTAATATTTGTAGTAACAAATTTTCAAAAAATAATATTTAGAAATTATTTTTTTTAGAAACTACCACTTCCGGTTGTCCAATTGTTACCAGAACCTATTCAACTCTTCCCATTACTGTTAGATTGAGGAATCCGTAGTCAAACAGATCTTTATTCTTATATAATTTGAGAAATCGTGTCTCCAACAACCTCACACACACGTCATTGTAAAAATGTTAAAATCGGATTCTATGGACCTTAAATCGTGCTTATTCAATAAAATCTAGATATGCGATTTTTAGCATGAATCCAATACCTCTCTTAGCGAGAGGTAAAAATACCAAAAAGAATTTTTAACTACATGCAAATTATATTTAAAATATTTTAAAAATGTAACTGCACTTTATAAAACATTTTTTATCTTATCTGAACTTTGATATGAGGATATTTTTGAAACGTGTGTGTGGGAATGTTATACCTTTTCTATTTTTAGTTTTATAGTTCTAGTTTCATTATCAAAATTTTATTCATGGCTAGAAAATAATCAATAATTTTATTACCCAAGTCCCGAGTATTAAAAACAAAACAATAGTTTTTTTGTTGTTTGATATTCTTTTTACCGTCCGTCATCTTTAGTTAGGTATGCATGTGACGATTTTTTCTGGGACGATAACTCCAATACTATTATTGCTTAAATTACAATTCTGATTAGAGAGAGCTGATTAGATTTTGGTTATAATTGATCAACTGGAAGTATCCTCATTTCAAGTTCTTAATAGTTTTTATAATTATTAAAGTATATTTTATTCTGTATACGATTTAGTTACATTTTTTTCTTCATATTCAATGTGTTTGGAGATAAAAAATTATAAAGAAATTGGCATAGTTCATGAAATAATTTAACTGGAAATAAATAATCTTGTACAAGAAACTTTCTGTATGGAATTTGTAGAAAACATATAGAATTGATGGTAATGTGTTGGTTCACATCAGATTTTTTCTTTCCAATACTGTCTATGTCTATATTTTCTATACTGTAATGTTTATTTATTTGGGTGAAGTGTAAAATCAGAGAAATATTATTAAGTAAAATAATACGTTTATTAAACGATAAATAATAAAAATAACTAAGACTATGATTAAATAATTATAAACATTAATTTAAGACTAAGAATATTATTAAATGCTTAAACACTAAGATTATTTATTTAAAGAATATTTATATCACTTTATTTATTTATATAACTACATTTTTTTATGTTCACCACTCGTAGACTGTTTATTTATATAACCCACTGTTCATTGCTCGTTGCTTCTATATCAGACTGTTTTTCGCTGGCTTTGGCGACGGGTTTATATAGCGCGATGTCCTTCCCGAACTTTCCGACGTCACAATGACATTGAATACAAAGGATAATTCCACCGGACGTAATTAAACTAATATAGACGCGAAAGGGTTTTCCCCTGCCGGGGATTACGTCATCGCTTTGAAATATTCTAGCAGTGGCGGTTCTCGCATACTTTTAAGTCAGGGGCGCACGTTACAATATGAATGCATTGGAAATATCGTCTGGTATCCAAAAACTAAAATATACAGGTCCCGTTTTATAGTTCTTGCTATTGGCATCCCGATTATCGTATCAAATCCAAAATTGGATTAATTAGTACAAAGTTGCCCCGTTAGTAGACATTTTAACAATGTATTTGTTTTTCCGAAAAATGCATACATCACTAGAGAAATACAAAAATTCAAATTTCAAAAATGAAATAATATTTTGGTTTGTAATTTTATATAGACGTCATGGTGGAGCGTTACACTATTGCAAGATTTTTTTTTGCTAATATCCTAATTATAATCTCGGGACACACAAATATATCTTTAACCCTTCAGTACACGCAATCGGTCTCAGGGACCAGCGATAGTTAAAATTTATCTTTGTAATAACAAGTGTCGTCCCACTGTATCGCACAGTACTTTTCGGTTTCGGTTATATTATCATTTTCAGTTACGCAAGAATATTAATATAGGCAACTTATAGAACCTATATTATCGAATACTACGGTTTGTGGAACCGGTGCGTGCTATATATAATCGTCGTCAAATAAATATGACTGATGCTCAATTTTTCTCTTCTCCGCACCCTGTACCTTGCCCAGCGATTCAGCCGTTTCTTCATAACTTAGCATTTTCAATATGACTACTAAAATGGGAACAGTGTAGAAATTTCCAGTCCCATGCTTATTTGACGGTAAGTGTAGTTATTAATTCTTCAGTAAGTTTTTTTTAATAGCTTAAAATTTATAAATTTAGATGATATTATGTTGCCTTGTTTTATACAATATATTATAAAAAAACCAACGTCTTTTAAAACTTTTTGAGGAAGTCCCTATCGAATTTTGCTGGGATTATGAACCCTGCAATGCAGTGGATTTACTATAAATATTAGAATTATATACGAGTGTGCCAATATACTTTGTACACACACAGGGTGTTGACCGCGACCCCGGAACATAGGACTTTAACATGTGAAATCATACTTTCATAATTTCCTGTTTCCCTAATTATTTTAGGTAAAAAAAAACTTCAAATAAAAGTTGTAGGGCTTAAAATTCTGCATCTGAATAAATAAGCAAAATTATACGTTTTGTAGCGATAGAAATTAATTATGAAAATGTCGAAAAGCACCCAAAAATAGCGTTAGCCATGGAATTGAAATAAAAAATTAACAAATGTTATTAATAATGTGATTTATCCGTCAGTCCATGTTAATTTATTTTTATTATTATTTGTAATTTCTGTTATAGTGAAAAATTATATATTTAAATTAATAAATAATTGTTCAGTTCAACATATATTACAAATACCTAAAAAAATATATTAACCTAACTTGACAGGTAAAACGTCAAACATTTATTAATTTATTTGTTTCATTTCCATGACTATCACTATTTTTCGGGTTATTTTCGACATACCTAATATCTGTCGTTACAAAGCGTGTAAAATTAATTTTGCTTATTGATTTTGATGTAGGATTGTAATCTCTGAATTTGAAGCATTATTACCTAAAATAATTAGCGAAGCAGGAAATTACGAACAGATGATTTTACATATTAAAGTCCTATGTGTTGGTGTCGCGGTCAACATCCTGTATATCGGCAATAATGTGACATATTCGTATCGTATGGGCGTTTACCAGGCTGCACTTCACGGGCACTCATTGTTATAATTTTCTCCTTTCTTATATAACTATTAACCTAGCTTTAATATTAATTACAATTATTACTCCAAAACAATGTTTAATTTTATAATTTTCTGTGTTTGGTAGAAATGATGTTAACGGAATAAATAAAAATATTTAATAGATTTGAAAAATATTTTATTAATAATTTATGAAAACTCAAACAGTTGGTTACAATTACTGAGGTTTATTTAGTCAATAAGGCCATATACTTCGTTTTCTTTTTAGTAGAATGGTGCCTAAGACCGGAGGCGTGCGTGCGCTTGTGTGTAAAAATTTACTGCGTGATTTAGAAAATGATCTACTAATGGGGCAACTCTGGCCGGAAGTATACATAGGCCCGATGCTGCTACCTCTAGTTAAAGTGACTGTTTATTAACCATTGGTTAAGAATTAAACTGAAGATTAGGAGCGATGCGAACAACATTTTTAACCATTGGTTAACACTAATTGTCACTTTAACTCTAGAGGTGGTAGGAGCGAGCCTAAGTTAACCTATCTCGTATCTCTTAAAATAAGCGAGATGCCAATGGTGTGGGTCGAAAAACGGGCATCCTATGTATTAGTTTTGAATTCTTTTTATGTGTAGAGTTTCCATATCTAAAAATATATGCTTATAGCAGACGTGTTGACATATTTATTTATTCATACTTATATTATTGTTGCATTGTGATGCACCATGTAATATTGAATTTAATCACAAAGCATTGTATATGTATATACAAGGTCACGACCTGGGAGCAGATATGAACATATGTGACACTGTATGTGATATAATGCAGTTTTTATAGTGACTGCTAAAATACAAATTGCTCTTTTAATTTTGATACATAAATAGTACTACCCAGGGTGAGTCTGGGAAGACGCCTCCTTCCCCTTTAACTTTTTATTTGATACTTCTTTTATTCAAATTATGAATGATACATAATTTCAACCTTGGATGTGTGTAATATGTATTTTTATTCAATAGACGAAACATTAAATAAACTTCACTTTTATGGCTGCACATGCATAAAATTTACGACCAAATATTGAAAACAAACAACTACTTTACTTTCTGTAAAATAATTTTATTTTCATTAGATTACATATGTCTTTTACAGGGTGAGTCTGTGAACCCCCCTCTCCCCTGCCCAGTATTGTAAGCAATAGAAAGAACTGGCTCATATAAAAGTTTTATTATTTTAAATCAGGGAAAGGATAACGTTAACGAATTGTTACGTTATTTCATAACGTTATAATAACGATATTTTTGTTTCATTATTATAACGTTACAATAACTGTATTTTTCTCAAGTTTGTATTAAAAATTAATATGAAACAATGTATTAAAAAAACTTACACACTTATCTTATTTTAAAAATGAAATAATGTGTTCAAAATTATGAATATGATCACTAGTGAGATTTATTCATTATAAACCACGAAATAAATTACTAGGAAATTATACTTCCAAGCAGCAAAAATCTTGTAAAATTTTCAAACTTGAATAACGTTATAGTGAATTTTTATTTGTTATGTTACGGTTACGTTAAAAAAATGAAACGTTATTATAACGTTATCGGGTATCGTTACGTTACGTTTATCCTTGTTTTAAATACACTATTTGATGACAGATGTATATGTTTTTTTATAAAGTCATGTTTACAAGATACGATTATCAGCTTTCATCTTTTAAATAGTAACCTATAATTATTTTACAGAAATATAAACAACCATTTTTTCTCTTTTCAACGATGTATTAGGTTTTATAGAGTATTTGAGAATATTCTAGAAAAATAAGATAATTGAGAAATATGGGAAATAATTTTTATTTAACTATTATAGGTGGCTATGTAAAACTAAACAAAATGTAACAAAAGTTAAACAGTTAAATTAAAATCAACGAAGTATAAATAATTTAAAAATTATTTTTCATGGTATCTTAATTATCTCATTTTTTCGATTTTTTTCAAATGCATTGATAAAAACTAATACATCGTTGAAAAAGACAATAAAATGGCGGTTTATATTTTAGTAAAATAATTAAGTATAGGTTCCTATATTTAAAAAAAACAAAAGTTGATAGTTGTGTCTTGTAAACCTGGCTATATAAAAAATATATACATTTGTCATCAAATAGTATATTTAAAATAATAAAACTTTTATATGAGCTATTTTTTTTTCTATTATAATAATAACGAGAGAGGGGGTGTTTTCCCAGACTCACCCTGTGAATGACATAGTAATATAATGAAAGTCAAATTATTTTACAGAAAGTAAAAAAGTAGTTTGTTTTCAATATTTGGTCGTAAATTTTATGTATGAAAGTAAAGTCATAAAATTGAAGTTTATTTAATGTTTCGTCTATTGAATAAATACATATTACACACATCCAAGGTTGAAATTATGTCGTACAGTTCAAAATTGCACATAATTTGGATAAAATTTCTATAAAATTTAATATTTCCTCTTACTTCATTTTAAATTATTTATTGTTCACAAAATTATACTCTTCCTCATTTGACAAAGTTATAATATATAAATTGTATAATTTACGAAATTTTACGTTAATCAGCGAATTTGAAAGTGGATGATGTGGTGTTCTCTCCACGATAGCATTTAGAGACCATTGCGTGACGCTTGGTAAATGCTTTCAATGGTGTAGATTCAGATTCTACACTGTAGAATATAGATTATACCGTCATTATAGAAATTACCGAAAAATAAGCATCAACTGAAGCAGTTGACGTTGTAAGTAGGAAGTAGGTATAGTATATTTGAAAGTTACTCGTATTTTAAACCTTTACATGTATTTATAACTATTTAAATAGATCAAATTATGTAACTCCATGTAAATCCAATTATTAGTGAACTCCACTGTTTGAGATCAAAATGATATTAACATCTACATCATAAAATATTTTTAAAAATCTGATGTGACCAACACAATACCTCCCGCCATTTAATTTTTCATAATTTAATATTTTACCTACATATTTACTAATGCTAGAAACTGCATCAAGTTCCTTTCCATATAACTATCGTTCTATTTACTACTAACATTTGAAAACGTTACTATTATTAATTTGACATGATTAGTTTTTTGACAGTGACATTTATTTGTCAGTTACATAAATTTGACATTTGAACTGTGTAACCAAGGAGTTGTGTTTAAAGCTCGGTTTAAAGCGTAGGCTCCGGGATTTTAAATTATAGATAATTTTATAAATTTATCCATAAAATATACAGAAAAAGTAGATATTAATGTAAACCTGTAGCAAATTTAATGATATTTAATTTTTGTAATAACAAATTGCAAACAAAATAACATTTAAATGTATTTTTCGAAGAAAAACTATTTTGAGCTTCAAGTAAAATGCCAATTCCGGTTATCTGATTTACACCAAAATCTAATGTTATTTTTTCGTAATTTGTTATTATAAAACAAAGATTATTTCATTTTCTACAGGTTTGCATTAATACTTTTTCTGTATATTTTATGGATAAATTTATAAAATAATATAAAAATTATATCTCGGAGCTTATGCACACAACTCCATGGTTACATAGTTCAGCTCAAATGCATGTAACTGACAGATAAATGTCATTGTCAAAAAATAATAATGTCAAATTAATAACAGTAACGTTTTCAAAAGAAAATTTAAATAGAACAATAGTTACATTATCTTACTATCGTCGGTGTTTCAAAGGGGTATACGTTATACGTTAAAGAAACTGTATTGTAACCGCGGTAACACATGTCATTTTCAAATATTTGAACGGGGTCATTTAAAAAACTTTTTTTTTATTAAATCGTGAAATCCGTCTCATTTAATAAATATAATAATATAAAATAACATGAAACATGCGACTTTTCATTCATAAATTTGCTAATAAACTTTCGCGGCTGTAAAATTCGTGACGTCACAGTTTGTTACTCACACAAAGACATTCCTCATTCCTCTCTCACACACACAACGGTCCATATAGCCGTGACGTCAGCGTCCAAATATTTGAAATTAAAGACAACTTTTAAAAAATCATATCCCTGATTCTAAAAGCTTGTACGGTGTAAAACATATATACACCTACATATTTTGACCCATTCTTTCAAGAAAAAAATAAATTAGAAAATGTGAAATGACCTAGTGAAATAAATATTGTTTAAATTTTAGTGTTTAAGTATTTAATAATATTCTTATTCTTAAATTAGTGTTTATAATTGTTTAATGATAGTGTTAGTTATTTTTAGTATCTTTATCCTAATTATTTATCGTTTAATACATTTTTATTTTAATTAAAAATATTTCTCTGCTATTTACACATCACCCAAATAAATAAACGTTACAAAACAAATGAAATGTGACAGATCAGATGTAACCATGGGGTAGGAATAATATGGAGAGAGCGTAAACTTGAACTGCGGCAAATGCAATGCAACCCGGTGGGGACGGACGCAGGTACGGTATTAGGACACATTGTAGTGGGGATTCGCGAAACATCTAAAAAAACTAATATAAAACACGAAATATATCGAAAAGTGGCAAACGGCAAACGCTTCTCCAACAAACATCGACGTACAAAAACATTGTAATTCACAATTGAGAGTAATCTTGTAATTTCAAAATGATATTAGGCACATTGTAGAGGGGAAGCGACTTCACTAGTGATTGCAAATACTCCCTCCATATTATTCCTACCTCCATGGATGTAACAGTTCATAGTTTTACCATCTTTATTCGTTTTGGGCGGGGCGTTATGGAATTATACCTACGCGGGATTTTCATCTTTTAAATTTCTGGCCAATAGAATCAATAGAAATACAAATGACGTCAGAAATGTTTAACTCGTCATAACTTTTTACTAAAGAATATTTTTTAAAATTACTTCGCTTTACTACTTATAAATCAGTAATTATTTTGCGATTTTTATATAAATTTGTTGTATTTCGATTGTTTTATGGACCCATTCAATCTCTTCGGATGGCTGCGTAAACTTAAAGAATTTCACATTTGTCGTGTATTCTTTATAATTATAACGGAAGTCACTGTTTGCAAAGACCATAATTCATTTCATATGTGGCACAATCTTGCAACTCTCACCATGACAGCGATTTGATTGTAATATTACAACGGAGTGAACTGAGTTGCAAGTGTAGTTCAAGGAAAATATCAATAGATGTAGCGTGAAAATATGGCTCTGTATAATCCTCCATTTGGAAAAGCGAATGTTTCGCTGTCGCTCCGATTATTTCGCTTTAGTTTTGGTAGAGCCTTTATATTCGTATTTATATAAATTTTTGTATATAAGTATTTCTGTTTTAAATTTGTATGCAATACATGGTAAAAAATATTTCTCAGAATTACTTATTCTTATTTATTCAATTCGCTCACGACCACGAATGGCTAGTCTATCAATATTATAATTTATACAAAATAATTCATTCTACATGTAAATAAAATATACACGTGGAGGTATGCTAATCAGGTTTTTATTCCATGCAATTTTGTTCTGAACTATCGTTTACTTTTCATGAATCTATTTATATCTTTTCCAAAAATACCTTCTGTTTACTGTAGAATGAATTAGTCATAATAAAATGTTTATATTGCAAGGTATTACAAGCTTGAATGCAATTATGGAGGTGTAAACAGTTGGATAATAAAGTCATGTATTGTATTTTGCTGACCATGAACTTCTGCTATGCACTATACGGACAGACTGATATTTTAATACAAGACTACATTCTAAATTTAATGTTTCATTCATGAATGCTATATATTATAAGGAAAGATTATATGTGTATAAATATAAATATAAAACGTATGAATTAAACATTAAGGTTAAGCTAAAAATATATGTTTCATTGAATATAACATTTAGTTTTAATGTCAAAGTCAAGATGAATTTATTCATATTTTATTAATTTTTCTGAAATTTCCGTTTGATAAGCCGGTTTTATATTAAAATATCCTTGAAATATGAAATATCAGTCGTGTAATTACAGTCTAATTATCGTTGTTTATGGCATATGATCTGAATTTGAACAGAGTTGCTATACAGAAATATGAATAAAAGATTAATCTAATCACATATTTTACCTATTACTTATAGAAATCATTATAAAATTTGCATACCATAATTTTAGTGATTAAGCACGTTTTAACCCTTATCCGGTCAAGGTGAGTCCACTGGACTCACCGGCTAAGTTCTTTTCAATTATTTTAAACAACTTTTACAATAAACAACTATCCTTTTGTGAATTCTCCTAGATTCATAAGTTAAACATATCCAAATTGATAAAATAAATTTAAAAAAATTATTGTACAAAATATAAACAATTTAATAATTTTCTGACCTAACCGTATAGTATGAGTCCAGCGAACTCATATATTATATATACGTAATGTCTACGTGCAAAATGCGCAAGTGCTGTATTACTAAAAAGGCAACAATCGTATCATATGTACCTAAACCTAAATAATAATGTACTGCAATAAAACAAAATGTGGCGTCGATACTCTCGACCAAATGGTTGATGAATATATGTGCAAAAGACGCACAATCCGTTGGCTTTTCGCCTTCTTTATGAATATGTTGGATGTTGTAGGAATAGCTGCATATGTAATTTGGACAAATTTAAATTGTGGATGGAATTCACAAAAACACGAGAAAAGACGTTTGTTTCTCGTGTCTGTGGCTGAAGGGTTATATACGAAGAAGAATTTTTTTTAGACTAAGTCAAAATTTAAAAGAAACTATGAACAGATTTTTAGTGGAAGACCGAGAACCATATGTGTCCTAAAAAAAAGATAGAATGCAAAGGCAATGTTGCGACAATTGCAAAAAATCTATGTGCAATGAACATTGTAAAGTAAACCGTTTGTGTACACAATGCTTAAATAAATATTTTTTATTTATTTCTATTTGTATTATAAGTTTTATTTTTGTATATTTTTTTTATATATGTTCACGTATTTCAGAATATTTATACCTAAAAAAGTTATAACTATTATCAAAATGGCATTTTAACATATAGAGTCCGATGGACTCCGACTATGCGGTCACGTTCTGAAATCAAACTATCCGGATAAGGGTTAAGGTCGTTAGAGTCAGATGTTAACATTTTTACTATTCATTCGTGAAGCTCTCTGCGAGTTTTCGTTTTCCCAAAGATGAAGAGGACATTGAAAGGATATATTGCTTTTACCTGCTTAGAGCTTCTACAAATATACTTTTAAAATCTCCATTATTTTCTATGTGCACGCTTTTTAATTCAATTCATAATCAGGTTGATATTTTTAATATTTCAATTTCTGCTTTCAAGAATCAATGTCCAAAATTTTTGGCTGACTCTTTTGTTTAATTTATACTTTTTTCATTCTTTGCGGTAATGTTTATTATATATCTTTATTTGTATCTTTGTTATATTTTTGTATATGTTTTGATCTGTTATTGGGTCCTGTAGATCTTTATATTAAATAAATAAATATTGCGACCATACAAGAGATACGTGCAAAATCGCTGAAGAAACTGAAGTGCATACCATAAAACGACAAGTTTTTTGCAGACTGGAGACAACTTTGGTAATAGTATATTATTCAATGAGCATGTAATGTATGCTATTACTCATGAGAATGAAGTTTGCATCACGAGCCGGAAGGCAAGTGATGTAAATCATTCGAGTGAGTAATAGCCATTACATGCGAATAGAATACTATACTTTATCCACAATTGTCAAATAATAATATACTGTACTATTATATAATCAGAAATAACCGCACAAATTTTAGAAAATAGTTTGTTTACAAACATAAACATAGTTAGCGTTGATCGCTAGGTATTTATTTTAACAAAATTATGAAGTGATTTGACATATAGCAAAAAAAAATTTAACCGACTATACAGCGACATTTTAAGCTTAAGAAGAAAATTAAACTATGAAATATGAGAAAACTAGTATAATGTTGGCTTTTTATGGGGAAAAATTACTTATTAAAAGTAATTTGTTTGTACTCTTTGAAAGGTAAGATTTGAATTTGACATAACGATTGAATAATATTATTCCATCGAACTGTCAATATTATTCAATTAGCAACAGTAATTAAGGTCATTAATTGATAAAAAAACGGTTGAATTATGGGTATATTATTTGACAGTCGTGGATAAAAGTGCATTATATATATTTGATGGGGAATAATTTGAAGGTGACAATAAATAATAAATTATTACTTTATGAAAATTCTAGTTATTTTGTTATCAAACCTCGTAGTGATATAATTGTACATTTACGTGATGGATAACGGAAAATATATTATTTTGTTCTATGAACAGAACTACTACATTGAAAAATATGTATGTCAAAACATATTAATCATTATACATATTTGAAATTGTCACTGAAGTGCACAAAAATCGCCATTAAAAGTTCAGAAACCAGCAATAAAGTAATCTATTATACTGTAATAAGGCGAGTACAAAATAAATAACTTTTTATAATCTTTTCTAAATTATAGTTTCAGGAATAATATTTCTACTTGTTATCTTTGTTAGTCAAAATTCTGTTTAGAAATAGTTATCATCTTCTATTAACTGACTGTTTAGTCTAGCTGTCAGTGACCTTTGACAGTTATTTGTTGACATTTAAGTCTGTAAATTATTAAGCATACGTGAGCGAGACACAGGACACAGGGGTGCCATATGACAGTTTAATTTATTATGTGTTTAATTATGTAAATAAAGAAAAATTAGTTTAAATACCAAATAATGTCTGTGTCCATAATGTAAGTGTTCATCTGTCATCGAAGATAAGTGCAAATGTATGTGTGTATTCCTTCTCCTTAATCAAGTCGTGGTCTATCAGCATAAACTTCGGCCGTTTCACCCCTCTCGTGTTAAAATACAACGATTTCATGCAAATGCAGTGTTGCCAACCTTATTATATTATTGTACATATAAAATAATTTGGGTAGGTGCTTTTCTTTTAAAACGGGTGCGCAGCACTTTGCAGCATTTTCCTCCCCTATAGACTACTCAGATCTACCCGCTTACCTCGCCCCTGCGCTCGTAAAGCACCCAGATTTTTTTCGAGTGAACTGATCTCACCTGCACATATGTTTATATCATGTATTCAGTTTTGACATTTTTTTTAAAAAAATTATTTATCAATATCAATACTTATTATGGATTCAGTAAAAATTACACTGTTTGATTCAGAAACAATTTTTTTTTATTGTCTCTGCATGTTAATCCAGATGAAAAGAGTGGAGGAAGGTATCAGGAAAATTTATAACGTAAAATGATATTAATTATAAATCGTTTTAGACATGAACTTTGCATATATTCTTCTTGATTATGAAATAATAATAGGAAGAAGCGAAAATAGCGTAGGAAATTCTGGTTGTCAATAAAAATAACTTGTCAAACTAGGGTGGTTGCAAGATTTTTTGTATTTATAAAATAACAGAATCTTATTTAAACATTATTTATTGGGAAAAAATATAATTCCTATAAATAATGAATTATTAATTGTTAAAAATATACATATTTTCAAATAAATTACGTACATATTTAAGACAGAGTGTGACGTCCAAAGCCACTCGCGGCAGCGCATCCAAGGAAACAGCTTCGAATGTCAAATACAAAAGCACATATCAAGTTTCAGTTACAAACGACGGAGATAGAGAGACGTGCAATTGCACGCGATGAACAAGAAAGGTTGTTTGTGTTCAGGAATAGGAATAGGTGCCTTCTTACGTCATGAAAGACGAGGGGGGGGATAGTGTTATATTTAAAAAATATAAACAATTTTTTTTCTGTGTTTACTATGAATACATTTGTATCTTTCACATAAAATAATAAAAAAAATATGTGCAATCACCCTATTATTCGCTGACAGGCAACAAGCATTTCTTCTTGTTCCTTTTATTTCGTTTTTATTTCAGTTCTGTTGAGTGCTTACTTACCCATTTCATGCATGTAAAAGGAAGAAGGTGATTTAAAAGCAATTAAACTGTATATTGAAGAATTAAATTTGAAAGAACTTGTCTATATTTTATTATAAAAATTGAAACTTGTTAACATAGATTCCCTCTAATTACTGTAATCGGGTAGGCTTGCACACATCTATAATAGTAAATGTTTACGTAAAAAGACATAAAAAATATGTGCAAGAAGAACGAATTAAACAATCCCAATGAAGAAGTTTGAGATAACACACATAATTTTCGCAACACTGAACATAAGTTCGTTACAGCAACTGACAGATTTGTCAACATAACGTATAAAATAGCTATTTGTGTATTAAGAGCGCAAAATAGGACATTGTCGATTGAGAGGTTGTTCTCTCGGAATCGACAATGTCCATTTGCACTCGAAACACACACAAGATTTTTTCTACAGTCGCTATCATAACAAAAAATAATAAAATGTACACTTTGTACTTGCACTACTACTCAATTAATAAGGATTAATATAGAGAAAAAAACGTGTTTTATATTTAATTTTAATTTATCGTTATTTCCCATTCTTCTTGACCTATTGCTTCAATCTAATCTAAACATTTTATACTTTCGTTTTTGTAAATTTTATTTTCACAATAGTGCGGTATTTTTTTTTTTGGTTATGTAACATACCGACAGAGCAGTTATATGTCAGATTGATTTGTATAGGTTTTAAATGTGTCACTACAGTGCCATTAGTTCCTGACTAGACGTTTCCATTAAAAAGTGACATTTCTCAACATTGTATAGTTAGAAATTTGGACAGCGAGCGTTTTTTCTACTTTGTCGCGCTAGAGCGACAAAGTGACATTTTGCGTTGACAAAAGAGAGCGCAAATGGTTACTTTCTATGTAGACTGTAGAAAAATAAATATACCTTTCATTTTCACAAAATGTCGATTTCAAATAAAATTTAATTTGCACCTCGACACTAAAGTTCCTTTGTATCACTTATCTCATATGGTTTATTTTTCTCGGCAACAATTCCACATTCGTGATAAAAAGTAAAACTTCAGTACCTTCATACAAAAATAACTATTATTTATACCAGCACCAGGTATCTACTTTTTTACGAACCATAGGAAATACAATGGTAAAATGTTCACACGATTGTAATTTCTGCCCTATTAATTTTAAGAACAAGAGTGTGAATACGAAAAATGTAAAAAATTAAAAACCGCATGTAATATGTTTAAAACTATTGTTTAAATGCGTTTAATTTGCGACGGAGCGGCAAAATAAAAGTAACATTTTTTTGCTATTTACAAAGTGCCGTGATAAATAAAACAAAAATCTTAAACTGACGTACACTTCTGTGCAATAAAATTAAGCACACAATAGTATATTGAAAGACAAGTTTTACAATGATCCTTATTGTAAAACGAGTACAGTTTGCGTAATCGAGCCGTAGGCGTGTTACGCAAAGTACGAGTATGACAAATGGACATTGTAATACGTGTTTTTCATACTATTTTTCCTATTTCGCATTAATTTACTCTTATTTTAAAATTATTATTGAAAGAAATATTAAAATATAAAGGTTGGTAACACTGACAGTTTCAATAAACATTTGAAAAATAATTTACTTTGATATTTTGACAGTTACTTATAAGTTAGGTTAGAGTTATAATTTATAATTTATATTTATTATGTTATGAACCTACAGATAAATTCTTTGAATCTTAATTTAAAGGAGTGCTTTATTGTTTGATATAAATATTTTACTATAAAAAATCTAATTTCATTATTTTTTTGTGAGTAATGACCGGTAATGACAACTAAAATGAAAGATATTCAATTGACACTTAAACTAAGTTACCAACTTAAAATTTTTAAAAATCCCCAAAAATCTTTATACAAAATTTTTCATTGTATTACTGTTTTTGATAAAAACAGTTGAACAAAATTCACTTTGTAAATGCGATATAGGAAAAATATTTTATAGTTTAAAGTGGACATGATAAAATGCTTAGCAACGAAAATATTTAAATTAAAATGCTTAGCAACGAAAATATTTAAATTTGTCATTTTTCTTATTAATGTCAAAATGCCGCGTCATTTAGACAGTAACTCTAAGATTAGAATTATAACTAGAATAGAAGATGGTTTCTCTATAAGACAAATCGCTCGACTAATGAACATCCGTAAAGACACCGTCTTCAGAATTAAGAAACGCTAAGTTCTAAGTAAGTTTTTCTATTTATTTATCAATTTTATAGCGATCAAGTATGGTGTTTGTCATTCATTGAAACTGATGCAAAGCAATTAAAATAAACAAGAAATATGCAACTAAAATTTGCGAAAAAATAGTCGCAAAACTTGTGCTTAATTTTATTGCACAGAAGTGTATGTTTGAGTTTGACAGATGACCTCTGTCATGCAGATTTAATACAATTTTTTTCTTGTACATTAAATCGTCATGATTTTAAAATCAAAATAAAAAGAAAATAATAATATTAACAATTACATATCAATAAACTTTTATCTCTTTAACTCAAACAATACGGCTGAATGAATTGTGTGTTTTGTTTTCCATTATGTCTGTCTCATGACAGGAACATATTAATATAAATAATAAGCTCATTTGATGCAGTTTATACTTTCTTAGAACATTTTTTGTATATACTATTTCCTGTGATTCATAAAAAACGTAGACACGGTATAAATTAATAGTAACAACATCGTAAAATAAACTTTATTGTTAATAAAAATTCTGTTCAAAAGTGTGTAATCAACATGGTTCAGCATGTTGATTACTACAAAAAATCACATCTTTACTACAATTTCTGCAAACGCCAAAAAAAATGCTCAGCAACATTCGCGGAGAAAATTTGTCTGCAGGATGATGACCATCAAAAACTGCAATCAAAAGTATACAAAACATTAGAAAATTCAAGTACATATTTAGTAAACAGACACACATATTTCAACGAAGACATCACATGCCATTGTGGGAAACAGTTGATAAATAAATAGCAAATTAGGGAGGAGAAGAAATGGAAGATGTAGATGTTGCAAATGTGTAATATTGAATATTTATGAAATTATTGTAAATAATAATTTCAAAATTGATTGTAAATATTATTGCAGTTTTATAAATTTATTTTAATTAACATTATACATTGTATTTTAGCAATGTATTTGTTTTGTTTGTAAGGTTTATAAATGTCTAAATATTCGTAGTTTATACAAATTACAATAAATATGAAAATGTAGCAAATTTCTTCTAAAATATATGTTATTGGAAATTTATTTACATATAGCAGCAACCAACATTACATAATTGGAAACTGGTTATATAATTATATGCGTAATACTATATCGATAAATACGTTCATTGTAACGAATGCAAATCAGGGCTGGTCTTACTTTCCCCAACCCAAAAAAACACACCCGGTTTAAAACAAAATCTTACGTGGCCAACAAAATACCTCCCGTTTAATTTAATTTTTATTCATGTAAATACTTAAAATTAAATTAAATTCAAATACCGGGTTCGATCCCGACCGACGCCAAATATTTCGAATTTTAAATGGCACAAAAATGACCCCTGTGAGGCACTCTCCACGCCAGCAATAATTGCTCCTGAGGTGACACCTGGTAAACGCCCGCACGGTACAAATATGTCATCATCGTTACCGAAATCTGTGTAGAAAACAAATTGGCACACCCAGAAATGGGTAATATGCAGTATTGATATTTTTATTTATTTATATACTTACCTATATTCATTGGCGTGGAGAGTGCACCACAGGGGTCAATTTGTGGCATTTAAATTCTAAAATATTTGGCGTCGGTCGGGATCGAACACGGTTCCCCAGATTTGCGTGATGTGACGCCTGGTAAACGCCCGCAAGGTACAAATATGCCATCATTATTACCGACATCTGTGTACAAAGCAGATTGGCTTACTCAACAATGGGTAATATGCCGTAATGATATATATTTTTATTATCTTCCCTATATTACTACATATTTACTTATGCTGGAAATATTATTATGTTCCTTTCCATATAATTATTGTTCCATTTACTATATTCTTTATAAACGTTACTATTATTATTTGAAATAATTAATTTGTTGACAATGACATATCTGTCATAATTTGAGATCTGTGTAACTATGAAGTTGTGTTTAAAGCGTAGGCTCCGGGATTAAAATTATAGATAATTTTAGAAATTCATCCATAAAATATATACAAAAACTATTAACGCAAACCTGTAGAAAATTTTTAATTTTTATAATAATCTCGAAAAAATAACATTTAAAGGTATTTTTCAAAGAAAAACTATTTTGAGCTTTCAGTAAAGTGCCATTTCTGGTTATCTGATTTACAGCAAAATCTATTGGCATCTTTCCATATAATAGTGAGGTAGAAATACAAGGTTTCAAAATTTTCTGAACGATAATATTTGAGTTAGAGCGTAAAGAGGATCCACCCACACATACACACAGACATCATTGTGAAAATGTTAAAATTGGATTCTAGGGACCTTAAAACGTGGTCATTTACCAAAATCTCGATTTGTGATTTTTAGCACTATCCCTTTACCTCCCTTACCAAGGGTTGCGGGAGGTAAAAACCATAAAATATCCAATATATCTCATATTAGCTATTTATGTTTTTAGTTACAAAATGATGGTATTTTTCGCATTAGGCGTGAAAATGCGCAAAAAACACGATTTTGCAACTGTCACATGTTCGATATTTTCCAATTTAGTTTAAATTTAACAAGAAGTGAATAATGAACTATTATAATTTAGAACTGTCGCTTTTTGAATTCATACGAAAAAGTGACATGCTATCGCTGATTGACTGATTTGCTCACTTTTTCGCATTAGTTTGAAAAAGTGGCAGATAAACGCATAAATGCGAAAAAGAATATCAAATTTAATAGTTTATGTATAATAATTAATAATAAAAAATATTGTAACAATAATAAATATCAAATAAAACCCAAGAAAAACAAAAAAAGAGTCGTTTTTTTTAAAAACCCTCGGTTTTTGCCAGCCCTGGTGCAAATTGATAAGTATCAATGATATATGTAATATATTAACATGTCTTATTTTATTATGTAAAATACATAGTTTTGGCCAGTGCTAGTCTTATTTTCTCCAACCCAAAAATACCGATTCGGGTTTTTTTAAATCCACTTAAAAGACTCATTAAAGCCCATATTAGCTATTTATGTGGTTATTGAAAAATGGTGATGTTTTTCGCACTAGACGAAAAAATGCCATGTGCATAAAACACAATAACAAAGCTAGACATTACATTAAACTCTCAAACAACCTAAAAGCAAAATATACTACAAAATATTCACTAATTCATAGAGACGTAAGTACAAAAAATATTATTGCACTCGTAGGTATAGTTTCAAAAATAATACAAGTCATAAAAGCCGAGATGAGTTTGGAATGCAAAGCCAAATACGGAACTAATTTTACTCGTATGTACAAAAGGTTGTATAGGTAGTAAACAAGTGGAAATACTAATATATTTTGACTGGTACTTTGGGCTCAAATACATAAGAGTTTGGTATGTATTTAAAAAAAAAATAAACAAGAATATTAATTAAAAAATCTGATGTGGCCAGCATAATACCTTCCGTCAATCCTGTGTTATTATGTACAAATTACATACATAAATTTTCTTGCGAAAGATTCTAAATTTCAAGTAAAATTATTTCATAAACAAACTATGCAAATGACACTTGACACTTACATATTCTACTTCTTTAGCTTTTCCCATTCGTTCTGTTTTGCGGGTCGCCCTCATTCGGTTGCTTTTCTCTCAAGTCTTCCGCAATACAGTCCTTCCATCTTACCTTTGTTCTTCCTCTGTTTCTTTCACCTTCTATTACTAAGCTATTCATAAAATAATTTTACTGGAAATATAGGATCTATTGCAGGAAAATTTATGTATAGGGCGCGAGAAGTCACGTGACTTGCTGATCTTGGCAAGCAGATATGGGGGCCCGTATCAGAATGACAGCTATTAATTACGTCCATAACTGACAAATACCATAATGTTTCATTAAAAATATCATTTTTTGGTATTTTATGATTCCTTTTCTCGGCAACTGAATTCCATACCCCTGATAATAAATAAACCACATGAAATAAGAAAATCATGAAATTTTGAATGAAAAATTATGACACTTGTCAGTTATGGACGTAATTAATAGCTGTCATTGTGACACGGGTCCGCATATCTGCTTGCCAAAGTCAGCAAAGTCACGTCATTGCACGCGCCCTATACATAAATTTTCTTGCAAAAGATCTTATATTTCCAGTAAAATTATTCCATAAACAAACGATGCAAATTGCACTTAACACTGACATCTTCTTCTTCTTTAGTTTTCCCATTCGTTAGGGGGTCGCTATTTTTTATTTTCTTCTTCCACTCATTTTTGTTTTGCGTGTCGTCCTCATTCAGTTCCTTTTCTCTCAAGACTTCCGAAAAACAGTCCTACCATATTATATTTGGTCTTCTATGTTTCTTCCACTTTCTATTACTAAACTATTCATTTGTCTTCCAATATATTCATCCTCATGACATGTTCAAACCAATGTAATCGTCTCTCTTATATCTTTCTAGAAACATTAGAGTTATTTCCCTTATTCTTTCATTCATTTACTTTTTATTGATACTGACATCTGCCAATTTGAATTTTCTGAATATATTAGCAGTTTCCATGGTTAAGGTAGCATAGCTGGCTGATTGATGAAATTTAATATCTTTATAAATCTTTAACTGTATATCTGTTGAATATGAAATATAAAATGCAATCAAATCGTATAGAGAATAATATATTCTTTTTTTAAATAATATTTAACTGAGTTTTTTCAAGAAAAACTGTTAAAATCATCAAATGAGGGTACTTCCGGTAGCCCAATTATAACCAAAATCTAATCAAGTCTGCATATGATTGTAAGGAAGAGGAATACGTAAGAATTGTAATTTTTGGATTTCTAGTATTGTATCGCGGCCGAAACTGCGGTCACACACACACACATACACACACGCACACACACACACACACACACACACACACACACACACACACCACACACACACACACATACATACAGAAATCATCGTAAAAATAGTAAAATCGTATTGGAAAGACCCTAAAACGTGCTTATTTAATGAAAACTCACCACCGAAGACAATACCTTCCTTACCTATAGGTGACGGGAGGTAAAAAGAAATTGCAACTGCCGTGTACATGCAAAACGTTATTGGTTGAGTAACTTCTAAATAAAAATAAATGTAAAGTATCGTTCGAATTTAAATGCAATTAAAGGTAATTAAAAACAAAGGTTATTTTATTGATCTTATCGTAGCAAACTGTCTACAAATAATTTAATATTTTATAGAAATCGTTAAAAAATACGATTTTCCGAATTAATTCCATATAGTATTACTTTAATTTATTATATGAAATATGTCTATTTGGGATGGTTGCAAATAAAATATTACAGGAGTGCTAATGATGTACCTACTATCGGTTATTATTTATTGTTCATAAATATATATTTTTACACGTGTGTTTTTTTCAATTAATTTGTCAGATAATTGCTCACTTATGCAATAATTTTTCTTGTATAAATTGCATTCTTCATTATCCTAATATAATATAAATATAATTCTACTCATTGTCATCCAGTGATGGTTAGCGAAGCGTGTGCAAATTTGTTGTTACAATTAATACAAATTATCAGATGTTACGTAAAGTCTGATATATTTAATAGTACGCCGTCATCTCACATACATTCAAACACGTGGGATTTTCTTTCTCTTTCTGACATGGCAGGAGTAGCAGTAAGTTTCAAGGAGTCGTGCAAAGTGCATTATTTTCCTAAGGAAAGAAAACAAAATATAGTGCACGGTTGATTAAAAGTGCGCGAAAAGTGTGGGAATTTCAAGTAAATTTAATGGTAAATATGGAAGTATATGATTGGTTTTCGACCCTCGATTGTCTTAAGACTTAAGAGATATAAAGTCGATTAAATCAGGGCAAAGTTGACCCATTAATAGACCATTTTAAAGATTTATTTGTTTATCCCGAAAATTGTATAGATCACTAAATAAATATAAAAATTTAAATGGCTGATTTTATTTTACAAATAACTTCTAAGTATGATGTTAAAAAATTTTAATCACTGCAGGATTTCAATTTTTGTGTAGACGTTATATTGGAAAGTTACGGTTAGGCATTTTTGACATACGAGTATGTCAAAAAATTATTAGAAATACAAATTCAAATGAAAAATAGTGTTTATAGAAAAAATAGTGTATGCTGTACTTGTTAAAAGTGATTTTATTTTGTTTGAAGGTTTGGACCACTCCGCTTCGTGTCGTGTTCCAAAATTTCTTCACACAAAATAAAATGTCACTTTTAACATTTATATCATAATAGTATATTAAAGAACGAATTTATAAGACATGTTTTTATGCACGTGTCAAAATTTAGAAAACAAGCCCTGGCGAGATTTCTAAATAACATTTGCGTAAAAAGTTTTATAACCATATTCTAAATATTTAAAAAAAAGATATTAAACCGAGTTGATAAAAAATTGCGTTTTGAAATGAAGGCTCTTTCAATATGCAAAATATAAAAATAACTATTTAAAAAATATATCATCACGGCATATTACCCATTGCTGGGTGTGCCAATCTCCTCTGTACACATATTTCGGTAATGATATGATGACATATTTGTACCAGGCGTCACCGTACGGGCACTCATTGCTGGCGTGTAGACTGTACCAAAGGGGTCAATTTTTTGCCATGTAAAATTCGAAATATTTGGCGTCAGTCGGGATCATATCCGGTTCCCCAGATTTGCGACCAGACAGGCAGGCCACGAAATATTTTTTATAAACATATACCTAAAGACAATATAATTATTTGTTTACAATATAAAACTAAATTTTGTGGTGCAATTAATTTCTCTTCTCTGAGTGAAATATTTTATGTATGGACCAAATTTATGTGTAAGATTGAAGTGATTAAAGAGGCGTTGAAGATGTTACACATTGTTAGTGACCTTTGCGGTCTAGTAATACTGCTAATACATCTTTAAATTGAACGTTATTTAGTCTACTGTTCAAGTTAAACACCATACGAATATTACATTTACATTTCTAATTATTATTGCCGTTTTCAATTTCATCTGACGTCATCGCAATATTATGTTACTCATTGTGTAACAATATATTGGAACTAAAAATATGCACACAAAACAGACATATAACGTATTAAATTATCGAATGATAAAATGGGATTATTGTATACAACGTCAAGCAGCAGTGAGTACGGCTAATATTTGGATAAGTTACCGTTTTAAACACAGTCAGCTGTTTATACATTCGTAACTAACTAACAATTGTTGTAATTAAACAATTTTATTTGAAAAGTATCTATATTTAAATGCAGTAATATTAGGTATATGATTGTACGTGCAGTTTTTTTACTTTCTGTTAGCCAATGAATGCGTTCTTTAGCGTTGCAGTAACATACAGTAATGCAAGTATATACATAAACGGTAGTCGCACCGAACTAATATGCTAATGTGGACACGAGACGAATAAATTTCATGAGATTTTTAAATAAATTTTCCTTGACGAAGATATAAAACATAATGATGACTAGTTCATACATATTTATGTATTCTTAAAATATTTAAGAAATTCCTTACTCTTACAAAAATATCTATGTATTTGAATAAATACATTTACAATAGATTCCTCCACCTTCATGACACAAAAGAATAGCACAATGTTTTTTACCTTCCTTCACCTTTAGGTAAGGAAAGTATTGTCTTTGGTCAAAAAATTCAATGATGAGTTTTTACTGAATAAGCACGTTTTAGGGTCCATATAATACGATTTTACCATTTTTACGATGATGTCTGTATGTATGTGTGTCTGTGTGTGTGTGACAAAAGTTCCGGATCCCATAACTTCAATACCACGATTCTAAAAATTATAGTTTTTTCGTATTCCTCAAGTTTACATCCAGAAGAACAACTAATTAGATTTTGGTTATAATTGGACAACCGGAAGTAGTCTCATTTGAAGATTTAACAGTTAAATTTGATTTATTGCCATTTAACGTTATTATAACTTAAAGAATATATTATTCTCTATACGATTTGATTACAATTTATACTTCATATTCAATAGATACAGAGTTAAAGAAATTTAAAGAAATTAAATTTTATAATTCAGTCAGCTATGCCAAACTTGGGAACTAGTAATATATTCATATAATTCAAATTGACAGATGTCAGTATCAATAAAAATAAATTAATGTGGCAGAGATGAGGACGTTGAAGTAGATATTGGGGAATACACGGAAAGATACGGTAAGAAAATAACTCTAGTGTTACAAGTTCTGAGAAAGATACAAGAAAGACGATTACATTGGTTTGAACATGTCATGAGGAGAAATGAAGAATTATATTGGAACAAGAATGAATAGTTTAGTAATAGGACGTTAAAGAAACAGAGGAAGACCAAATATAAGATGGAAGGACTGTATTGCGGAAGATTTGAGAGAAAAGGAACTGAATGAGAACGTCATGCAAAAATAGCGACCCCTAACGAATGGGAAAAGCTAAAGAAGAAGAAGATGCCATCAGGTCAAAGCTGAAAAGATTTACAGGTTTTAAAATTTCTATAAAGGAAAGAATAAATGGTAAAAAAATATTTCATATACAGTATCGGGCATAAATAGAGCGACTCCATAGGAACTAATAAAAAATACTCCCCCATATTTTAATTATTCAATGTATATTCATATTTATGGGGTCTTGTGTGACCCCTTTGCTGCGCTTTCCACGCCAGCAATGAGTGCCCATGAGGTGCTGCCTGATAAGCGCCCGCACGGTATAAATATTTCATCATTAGGTACCGATTTTAATAAAAAAAGACGTAAAATCTAAAATAGTATAGGATTCAATTTATAAGACTTTTTGCGCACTTGTCATTTACAAAATTTGCCAGGGGTCGTTTTCTAAATTTTGACGAGTGCAAAAAAAAGTCTTATAAAATTCTTCCGTTAATATACTATTTTTAAATTGTATTGAAGTGAATTTGCGTAAATAGAGCCACGGAATAGAGAGATTACTGCATATAATATAAAAAAAATGGGAATATTGCTCCATATTCTGCATAATAATACAACAATATATTTACCTAGCTACGTTATGTATAATTACAAATAAAATTTTATTCATTCTTACAAACAAATTGTAAACAATAATAAATTGTCTGTACACTAAATCATATGTAAATAAACAAAGTAATATTAAATTTACATAAAAGTTTAAAAATACTTCTTATTTGTAAACAATAAACATATCTTATTGAATGCAGACGGATGCAAAACACAAATCTTTCTGTCGAACATTACAGTGCGGTTGTGGTTTCGATATCGAAACTACTCAGTCATGCTTCCTTTTTTAATGCCAATTAGTCATTGATATTTTATCGTTTGTTGAGTTTTAATTCGTAGAAAATACTATTTGCAAATCCAGTAGGCTGATGACAAAGTTGTTAGTTGATGTTTATTATAAGCTTCCTGTTGGTTATCAAAGTCGCTGATGTAAATTAAAACATTTAGGTTAGAAATTTGCATACTGATAGAAGATAATCTATCATATTTTTACTCCTACATTTTGGTAAATCTAGTACGATGACCCAAAAAATATGTATGAGGTCCCTTAACTCCTATGTGGAACATAAATTATGAATATCACATTTTAGTGATAATTTTCATATCACTGTTTACAATGGAACTACTGTTGATAATACCTCTCGTATTTTAAAATAACAGTTGTTATGTAACGCGTTGGGGTTTTGACTATTGAGTACAAAAGATCGGCGTCAAACTTGAAAATTTATTTTACTTTCTCACAAAGTAGAGTTCGTGCACGTAAGAACAAGCCGGTTACGTCATCACTTGCTTCTGCTCACAACGCCTCCAAGGAAATGATCAGCGGCGTGCACAATATTTATTTTTCCCTATTAATATATTTTTTTTTTATTAATAAAAATCATTATTTTTAATTAAAATATGGGTTTTTCATTGAATCACGATTAAAAACAATGAAAAATGCATACAAAATAATATTTTTAAATTTACGACCAAAAATATAGGTTCCTATTTAATAGATATATGCCTGAAGCTATGGCTCAACCATTCCGACACAATGAGGCACTTGCATGTGACGTTTCAACATGGCGGCTAACAGCTGATTCTGGACAAGCAAACCTTCAGTTCACATTGCGTCTTACGGAGAACTTTCGTCCCTTAGTGAATAGAGTGTGTAAAGGTGAATGTATGAGCAGTATTTTCCGTAAAAATATTTGAGAATATTGTTATTATTTAGTGAGTTCGTGGTTATCAAATTATTAATCTAATCGCAGTTATTTGTTTATACTTTTATTACATATAAAACAATTTGAATATAATCGGATAGTAATAAATTATAATAATATTTAAATATGTGCAATTTCCTTAATAATTTGTAAGAAACATGAAAAATTATTTTTTAGATAACAAAGTCACAAAATTAGGATGATTTTTTTTAGTATGCTACCTTTCTGTGCCGTTGTTGGTTGCTCCAACAAGAATTAACTGGGAAACAGAAAAAATATATATTTGTGCCTGTGTTTCCCACAAAGATTTAAAAATGAGATAATTATTGATTTCATATTGATTTTTGAGAGACATTTATAATCCTCGTCAAAAAAAAAGTTAATATATAAGAACGAACATTATTTATCCATTTAAATTTATCATCTGATTAACGTACTTTGTCTTCTAACTATAAATTATTGGCGTACGAACTTATTGAGCTCATCTGTAAAAAAAATACCAATAAAAATACATATTATGATAATAAGAAATAAGGATACGAAGATAAATATCGTTATAGATATTTCAAATTTAATTTTCTTCCTAAATTAAAAAAAAATCTAATAGTTAAATTCATATTATATATTTCAATATTTATGTTTTCATTTAACAATACACACAAAAAATAAATATATTTACAAATACGACTGATTTGTTTTACTAGTAAATAATTCATACACATATATAATTTTGGCTAGTTACATTTTAAAGTAGCATGTATAAATTTGCGAAAAACTGAATTTCTTGAACAGACGCAACGTTAAATTGAAGCTTAGTTGTCCAGTATCAGCTGTTCACCCGCCATATTGTGACGTAGATGCAAGTGCCCTATTACACGAAATCAATAATACAATTTAGTACTCTTATTCGCGCTAATTAATAACCCAAAAAAATAAACTATTATGGTTTATTTTAAAAAAATGTATAGGGTTGTGCAAATAATATAATGTAACGTTTTTTATTTATATGGGTGAAGTGTAAAACACAGACAAATATTATTAAGTAAAAGATAATTAATAAAACGATAATTAAATAAGGATTGAATATTAACAGATAATAAAAACAACTAACACTATGATTAACTAATTATAAACACTAAGAATATTATTAAATGCTTAAACAGTACGATTATTTATCTAACTAACATTTATATCACAACACATTTATATATGTAACTACATTTATTTATGTTAACAACTGTTAAACTGTTTATTTATATCACCGAGTTCATATCTGGTTACTTGTATATATGAGACTGATTCTCCGCCTTCTCTCGGCCGATATTTATACAGCGCAACAGTCTAGAAGCCTTCCAAGCGACAATGACCCGTATACAAAGGAATGAGGTCACGGCGCAATTAACCTGTCTCAGCGCGTCGGGGATTGCATTACGCTCTGGTACGTTCTTTCGAAGGGATTACGTCATTGTTCGCGAACATGCCATCAGTAGCGGCGCATGCATACTTTTCTCTCAGGGGCGCACGTCACACTGCCCCCTCCTTAAGACTGTTTCGTCCCGGAACAGTTCTCGATGGCAATATCTGCACGTATTACCCTTGGTACATTTGGAAGTCCACGTTGTACACCAAACCGGCATACACACTCTTTGACTAAGGTTTCAGCGACCGTGATGGCTTCCTGGTTGCGTAATAGATAGGCTTCAACCCACTTGGTGAAGTAGTCCATGACAACCACGATGTATTTATTTCCGTCTTCTCTTTCTGGAAATGGTCCGGCCACGTCAATCGCCATGCGCTCAAATGCTCGTCTATGAGAGCCGTTGCTTCCAGCACCACATATTTCTTGCACCAGTCTTTAACGTCTTTCTTCCACTTAACCCAGTAAAATCGCTGACGCAATCTTTCTAAAGTTTTGTCGACTCCAAAATGGCCTCCTCCAGATCCGTCATGGATCCCTTTTAACACGTCTGGTACTCTACTCTTAGGAATAACCAACTGAGTCCTCTTCTCAGTTCCATGGCATTCCACCACACGCTTTAACAGGCCATCCTCAATCACCATGGAGTCATATTGCGCCCAGTACGGTTTTACAATCTGTGACTGTGGTGGTGCAACATCTTCCCATATTAATTTGCTCTCATCGCTTTCCATTCCGTAATATTTTCAAAGTCGGGTCCTTGTGTAGTCCATCGGACTGCCACTATCGTTGACTACTGTTATTCTCTGGCAATGGTGGAATGTTTTTCTTCAAGTTGACTACCATATTTGCCTCCCGTAGCATGGCCTTCTGAACAATGCGTCGACGCTACTTCCCTGCCTTTCAAGTTCCTTTCTCTGTCTTGACTCTTCTTCCTTGTGGTGAGAAGTATGGCATCGTCGTCAACGTTATCTATCTCGAGTTTTCGTTTCCCACTCGAGCTGTCCATACGAATCGCCAAGGGCACGTCTTCCCCGCTGTCTTCAAGCACCGTTTCAAACTCCTTATATTGGAATCGCAGCTGCTCGTCAGAAAACTATTCATTTCAGGTTGGCTTTCCTCTACTACTGGAATTTCTTCCTAGATTTCTTCTTTAATTCCTTGCTGAGCACGCTCTCTTTCTCTCATGCGTTCTCTTCCTACTTTCGCTTCCGTCTTCTTTCTTCATATCCATCCTTGACATCAACGGATTCTTCCATTACAATTTTTTTTAATTTCTTGCTGAGCATGCTCTCTTTCTCTCTCGCGATCTCTTTTTCGCTTCCGTCTTCTTTTATAACAGCGGAATCCCTTCCTTCTAGCAAACACTTCGTTTATAATTCGTCGCACTTTTTCAGCTAAGTCTTCGGTGTTTTCATTTCCCTCAGTATAATTATTACGCACTCGCGATTGGTTACGTGAAACTTGTTTGGCAGTTTCATGATCTGATATATATGAGAGTGCGTTAACCATAGTTCTTGAGCGACATAATTGCTGTGCTTGCTGAGTACTGCTGTCTCGAACTCCGAAGATGAGTCTCTGAGTGGCCAGGTACTCCAAATCCTTGTCATGAGCTGTACGATGTGTGAGACGAACCAAATGAGTTACATCGGCTCCAAATTCTTGCAGACTTTCTTCGGTTTTTCTAGAAGTCTTCTCCCATCCTTGTTTCAATGTTTGTTCCAGAAATCCAGAATTCTCCAATTTCCGTTCTAACATCTGCTCCGTATTTCCAGAATTCTCCTTCAATTTCCGCTCCAACCTTTGCTCCTTGATTCCAGAACTCTCCTCTACTCTTCCAGAATTCCCCTTCAATTCCTCTTCCAATTTCTGCTCCAGAATTTCATACCTCTACTCTTCCAGAATTCGCCTCCAATCCTTCTTCCAATTTCTGCTCAAAAATTTCAGAACCTTCTTCGGCTTTTCTAGAACTCTCATTCAATTCACGTTCCATTGTTCTAGAATGTTCCATTAATTCTTCGTCCAGTACTTCGGAATTTTCCTCCACTTTTCCAGAACTTTCATGCAATTCTCTTTCCAATGTTATAGAATGTGCCTTTAATTCTTCGTCCAGTGCTCCGGAATTTATTTCCACTTTTCCAGAACTTTCCTCGAATTCCCCCTCTAATATTCTAGAATGTTCTATTAATTCTTCCCGAGCTCCAGAATTTTCCTTAACTTTTCCAGAACTTTCCTCCAATAGCCGATCCAACCGTCTAGAACTTTCTTGTCTTAATGTTCTACAAAATTCTATTAAATCTCTACAAACGTCGGATGCGTCATACGGAATTTCGAATAAGTAATCTTCAGGATTTTCACCAGCATCGATTAATGCTTGCCGCAGTCTTTCTTGAAGCACTGACTTCTTTCCTGTTGCTTCCAAATCTCGTTCTTCCAGTTCTGTCTTGAGATCACTTACTTTCAATTCACTTAATTTTAATAATTTAGGCATTTTATTTATTTTTATTTATTTACACTTCACAGTTTAACCATCCCACTTCTGACACCAATTGTAACGTTTTTTTATTTATATGGGTGAAGTGTAAAACACAGACAAATATTATTAAGTAAAAGATAATTAATAAAACGATAATTAAATAAGGATTGAATATTAACAGATAATAAAAACAACTAACACTATGATTAACTAATTATAAACACTAAGAATATTATTAAATGCTTAAACAGTACGATTATTTATCTAACTAACATTTATATCACAACACATTTATATATGTAACTAC
This sequence comes from Harpalus rufipes, assembly GCA_951394225.1. Taxonomy (NCBI): domain Eukaryota; kingdom Metazoa; phylum Arthropoda; class Insecta; order Coleoptera; family Carabidae; genus Harpalus; species Harpalus rufipes. The sequence continues at coordinate 18,620,254 of OX596275.1, read as the reverse complement.
ATTTATTTATGTTAACAACTGTTAAACTGTTTATTTATATCACCGAGTTCATATCTGGTTACTTGTATATATGAGACTGATTCTCCGCCTTCTCTCGGCCGATATTTATACAGCGCAACAGTCTAGAAGCCTTCCAAGCGACAATGACCCGTATACAAAGGAATGAGGTCACGGCGCAATTAACCTGTCTCAGCGCGTCGGGGATTGCATTACGCTCTGGTACGTTCTTTCGAAGGGATTACGTCATTGTTCGCGAACATGCCATCAGTAGCGGCGCATGCATACTTTTCTCTCAGGGGCGCACGTCACAATAATATTTATTTACTAGGGCTACAGGGTCGAACATTAGATTCCAGTCCCTCTATAATCCCAATTAGAACAACGGTTAATATAGTTCTTGCCGTCCTTGAAAAATTAGGAATGTTATATTAAGCATCGATGGGAGCCAACACGGAACGAATTAGTAATTAATGAGTACTATATTTTCTGATTAATTTCGTGTAATTGTGTCAGAATGCTTGTGCTAACTTCACGTATTTCAAAATATACGCTTCATTTAGCTCCAGTTTATTTTCTGAAAATATAAAATACCCCTGTGGCGCACTCTCCACGCCATCAATGAGTGCCCGTGAGGTGACGCCTGGTAAGCGCCCGCACGGTACAAATATTCCATCATTACCGATATCTGTGTACATAGCAGATTGGCACACCCAGCAATGGGTAATATGCCGTGATGAAATATTTATTTTATTTTATTTAAAATACATTGTTATTACTTATTAATTATAGGAGCAAAAGTGTAAGGACAAAAGTTATGCAGAATTAAGAAAATGTTCCAATGATACGAGTTGGTACATTCTTGTTACTAGATAGAAGTATAGTTATTTATTATATAAGTGCGGAATGTAACATATTAGTCACGAAAGAAAAAGTTTAGCTACGATGTCCGGAGGGCGAGTGGCTAATTTTCTTTAGTGACTAATATATGTAAAATTCACACTAGGGAAATACGTTTTAGCAAACTTTTTTTTTACTTTCTGAAATCATTTTTATGATTTCGCTCATTATTTGACCTGACAAGTCATTTTATATACAATTTTAAATTACAAAGTAGACATCAAATGGTTGTTTTGATACTAAGTGATGTGTTTGTTATATTGTTATTGTGAAAACTTTTCTGTAATTATTGTCTCATATTGGGAATTTTTTAAAAGAAAAAAAAACAATCAAATGTTTGAAAATTAAGACCTTACTTTTAAACACATTTAATTAGAGCATAAGTCGCATCTCTGAATTTAATTCCGAAGATATAGCAACCAGTAACCTAAATATCATTTAACGTAAATGTTAATATTAATGTAATTAAATAAGTTTCATAATGTTAACTTATTTCAATAATAAAATAATTTTGTAAATTTTTATTTTTATTAAAAATAAAAACTCAAAAATCAGTAATAATTTCTCCGTGACTTCTGAATTATTCTCTCACGGAGTGAGTAATCTTGTACATTGGTTATTTCAAATAACCGTAGTAACAAGTATATTATGAGTTGGTGTTGGATAAAATTAATATTACGATTTTTATGTTGTTTACAGAGTGCCATAAGAAATGAACCAACTGCATAGTTTTGTATTGTTTGACATTGATAGTTTCGGTTTATTTAATCCTTATCTTGATTTTATTATTGTTAAATAAAAATTGATTGATGGATTTGCTAGAAATGAAATAGTTCAATATTTGGCTGTAAGCCTCACTTCATAATAAATACTTATGTATTAGGGTATTTTTAATTTGTTTCATTTTATTTCACTTCAGACGCTGATTTTTTTTTTTTTATTGTGTACAGGGTGTAATCCAACCTGTGTAACAAAATGTAAGGGTGTATAGTATTGGACGCACTGATCATGAATCAAAAAGAATTTTGTTGAAATTCGCAAATTAAAAAATAGGTCCAAACAAAATGAACAGTTTTTGGCCACTGGGTTGATAGCAATTTTTAATATTACAATATTTGATAGAAACATTAGATAATTAATAAGTACCTAATAGAAGATTGAATAGCTATTGTGTAATAGACAAATTAATCAAATACGAGTATATTTTTCTATAAGTAAGTTTTTGGCAGTAACTTGGTGGCCCTAATTAACGTGCTGCATTGTGTATTGCTGTGAATGGTGACAACTTTGAACAATTTTTAACTTAAAAATTTTGTAGTTTTTTTCCTGTTTTTGTAAATTTTGTGATATTCTGTAAGTACCTACAAATTTCATTTTTTCCTATTTGTAAAACTATTATTACATTAATGTAATTATGATTAATTACGTTAATAAATACTGCATAACTATTTTTTTAACTTTTTTTGTATTTAAATGTGACAACCAGTCCCACCAAAAATGATATTGTTTTGCAAACTACTGGTAATTTTACGAATTTCAACAAAATTCTTTTTGATTCATGATCAGTGCGTCCAATACACCCTTAAATGTTGTTACACAGGTTGGGTTACACCCTGTATATGGGGTTTCGTGACCGCGTGCCTAATTATTGTGGTCTGGGGAACCGAGTATGATCCCGACCGAATTTTAAATGGCACAAAAGTGACTCCTGTGGTCCACTTTCCCGCGAGCAATAAAATCTGGATATGTGATTTTTAGCATGAATCCGATACCTCTCTTAGCGAGAGGTAAAAATATAAAACTGAGAAAATAAAATTCATTAGTAGTTGACATTTGTCAGTTATCAGATTTTTAGTAGTTGACACATAAATCTACCAGTAGTAGACACCTTGTAAAATATATCGTAATGTTTTCCGAAATAACTTATTCCAGTTCATGGTTCACACGTAGAGGCCATAGAATTTTGGAATTCATAATTCACTAGGTTACCACAGCCGTATGCGTGCGGTTGTGGCAATAATTCAGTAATTCGTTTCTTTCCATTTTCTTTTTTTTTTGTTTCTTTTTTACCTCTCGCTAAGAGAGGTATTGCATTCATGCTAAAAATCACATATCCAGATTTTATTGAATAAGCACGTTTTAAGGTCCATACAATCCGATTTTAACATTTTTACGATGATGTCTGTGTGTGTGTGTGTGTGTGTGTGTGTGTGTGTGTGTGTGTGTGTGTGTGTGTGTGGGGATGTGTGTGTGTGTGTATATATATATGTGTGTGTGTGTGTGTGTGTGATGTTGGAAGGACGATTACTCAAAAACTATAAGACTTTAAATTTGTTTAACTACGTATTTCCAAATCGGACATTCATGGGAAGATCTGAAAAGGTTTTGGTAACAATTGGACAACCGGAAGTAGAAGATTCTTGAAAAAAAATCTTCTAAATATTATTTTTTGAATTTTTTCTTGGTTATACTAAAGAAAATTAAATTCTCTGTCTGATACATTTAAATATTTTATTATATATTCTATAGATTTAGAGACAAAAGAAATATAATGTATAAAATAATCTGTTGTAATAAATTTTACATCCGAAAGAATGCCATGGAAAATAGTTGAGAATTTAAATTGTTCGTAACTGACAGATAAATGTCAGTGTCAGAAATCCGGAGACATTACTGAAGACTTTTTCTGGGAAGCACATACATTATATTATTTCTTATTGTATTAATAGTTAAATATTTAACATTATAGGTATATTACACATACCCTTCAGAAATACTGTTACTTCCGACAATGAATTGGAAACATCTCGAAATATTGGAAGAGTAGGACAAAATTTCTTCATAGAATGAATTTAAATTTAAAATAATCTAAATATATGGAATAGATGTAAGTAGAATTTTTGGTGTAGAGTGTAGGTATACAAGAAATGTTAAATACATTAGCGCGCGAGCAGTCATGTGACTTGACAAGCAGATATGGGGCCGATGTCAGATTTTCATATTCCATGTGGTTTATTTTCCTCGACAAGTAAATTCCACACTAACTACGTGAATTTAGAAAATCTTGAAATTTTTAATAAAAAATTCTGACATTTGACATCTATGTACATAATTACTAATTATCATTCTGAAATGGGCTCCCACATCTGCTTGTTAAGGCCAACAATGTAACATGACTGTTCGTGCCCTATACTTATGTAACCAAAAAAAGGAAGTGGCGAGAGGTATTGTGCTGGCCACAACAGATTTTTTTTCTCTTGTAATTTCAAAATTTATAGGAATTTGGGTAAAATATTCATATAACTGCATTTATGGGAAATTAATTAATGGAAATAATATAATATTTAAAATAATAATAAAAAACGTCCTCTATTAGCTATTTCCAGTGGATGTTAACTAATCGAAAATACCGAACATGTGTATCAGTATTTGATACCCCGCCTAATAGGCTACAATATGACCTAAAATCACTAATATTTTAAATAATCTTATAGGGTTACTTACTCGGTTACTTAGTAGTAAACCCATTATCAACAGCAAAATTTGAAAAAAAAGTACTAACGATTTATTACCACATATTTTTAAACTTATCATTTAAGGATTTACAAAACAATTCAGCAAGTCGGATAAATGAAACTCTAATTTTGTACAATGTGATGGGTTTGGCATTAACCAATGTTACAGATTTTCAACACATATGGTTATCCTAGTATATTAGCAGCAAAAGCAATATTAAAATCAATCAAATTTGTTTATTTTATTATAATTTAAACACAAAGTATCAACTACTAGTGTTATGTCAACTACTGGTGCTTCTACCTTAGTAAAGATTTTGAAGAAACATAAATATCACTCTTATTTTTTCTTGTATTTGATAATTATGTGAGCTATTACTCTATTACATGACAACAATGCATCAGTTAAGATCAGTTCAAAAATCAATCAATTTTTAATCAGATCAATTCTTAATCTTATCTTGTAAATCAGTTGATAACCGTCCTCCTCTGGTTCTGTGCGCTAACAAGCTCTGCTCTTCTGTTTCTCGCTGCTGCGGTTCAGTTGTTTCAGATCCGTGAAACATTCGACAATCGCGCCCAACACACAGCTACGGCTCGCCTCTACTCACCTAGTGTAGTAGTGTTTTGTTACTCACACGATTAGCCGCTGTTTTCCACGTGTAGTGTTTTGTTTTTTTGTGATGTGATGATTGGACAAGAAAGTGAAAGATTTGGATTATTTTTTTAAGGTAGTGATTTTAGATGATTAATTATAAAGCGAAAATTGAGATTTGAAAGTGTGGAATTGATTGCCAAAATTATATAAATGAAAAATTACTTTGTAATACGTTTTTAATGAAAATTTTGCAATTAGTTTATAAATATATAATTTTAAATTAACAGTTGCAGGTTCTACAAATATGACTAAAACGATATGATATTATACGTATTTATAGTTATTAAATATAAATCATTTTGTTGATTATCGTATGAACTTTAGATATATTAAGAAAATCATTATATTTAAATTATCTTGGAGAACATTGATAAAATTTGTCCAAAAAAATATACTATTTATCATTATTTATTATGTCTATTATAATGTTTAATTATCAAAACAAAATTACGAAAAAACGTATCGTTAAATAGAAAAATTATGAGGATAATGCATAATTTGAAAATTTGATAAATTTAACAAATATGGTTATTTATTTATAACTGTTTTTACATACATTTTATATGTATGATATATTATTGATTTTGCGTATTAATAAAAACAAATAATACTCTTTTATGGTCGTGTAGCCGACCGGTTCTGTGACCAGTTGTGGTTCTGGCGACCCTGGTTCGAATCCAGTTGAGTTAAACTTTAAAATTATTTCCAGTTTTCAAATAGCACAAGTTAAAATAACTTTGATAGCCTTTAAGGTATCGTTGGATATCGCCCTCAACGATACAAATATATCGTTACTATCATCACTTAAATTTTCAAATAAAAAGATATTGCCACACACAGAAATGGGTAATAAGGCATCATAATATACAGGTGTCCGGATTTCGAAGGATACCACTGGCATCCCGGAACTATACGAGATGCGACTTTGGTTAAATGGGACATGTGGCACGCCTTTGGGGTGCTGTCGTAGATGTGTTTTGTTTTGCTAAAAATTCTCATGGGCTACTAGATGATGGTGGAAAACTGAATTTTGTCGATTTTTTCATTTTGAAATTACTTCTAAACTATCAGTAATCTAGAAGAATGTTTCAAATAAAAAAGTTAGATATTTGTCTATTCAGTGGCATACGAAATGATTTTTATTGGTAAATTTTTGAGATATGACAAACGTAATTTTTTTTAAATAAAACCCATATTTGAGTTTTACTTAAAAAAAGTACTTATTTTTTCTCTTTCGATTAGTATAAAGGTTATTGTGTTTCAAATTTGTTTTACCATTCAAATCTTAGATTTTTGTACATTTTTCATGAAATTTCTTATTCTTTGTCAAGACTCTTTAGTTTTTCAAAATAATATTTTATTTTACTTACGTATCTTATTGCATACCTATCTTACTTCATTATTTTGTTTTTAATTCCATATTTTTAAATTAGCGTAAGTTGGTATACCAGGTATGATACAAAAATATTTCTTATACCAATCGAAAGAGAAAATAATAAGTATTTTTACCTCTCGCTAAGAGAGGTATTGGATTCATGCTAAAAATCGCATATCCAGATTTTATTGAATAAGCACGTTTTAAGGTCCCTACAATCCGATTTTAACATTTTTACGATGATGTCTGTGTGTGTGTGTGTGTGTGTGTGTGTGTGTGTGTGTGTGTGTGTGTGGATGTATGTGTGTGTGTGTGTATATATGTAGGATGTTGGAAGGACGATTACTCAAAAACTATAAGACTTTAAATTTGTTTAACTACGTATTTCCCAATCGGACATTCATGGGAAGATCTGAAAAGGTTTTGGTAACAATTGAACAACCGGAAGTAGAAGATTCTTGAAAAAAAATCTTCTAAATAATATTTTTTGAAATTTTTTCTTGATAATATTAAAGAAAAATAAATTTTCTTTCTGATACATTTAAATATTTTATAATATATTCTATAGATTTAGAGATAAAAGAAATATAATATGTAAAATAATCTGTTATAATAAATTTTACAGCCGAAAGAATGGCCATGGAAAATAGTTGAAAATTTAATTTTTTTGTAACTGACAGATAAATGTCAGTGTCAGAAATCCGAAGACATTACTGAAGAGTTTTTCTGGGAAGTACATACATTATATTATTTCTTAATGTATTAATAGAATTGGAAACATTTCGAAAAATTAGAAGAGGACAAAATTTCTTCATCAAAAATGAATTTAAAATTAAACAATCTAAATATATATGGAATAGATATATGCGTAAGTAGAATTTTTGGTGTAGAGTATGTGATTTTGTTGGCCTTGACAAGCAGATATGGAGGCCCATGTCAGAATGATAGCTAGTAATTATGTATAAATTTCTCATTCTAAATTTAGTGATTTTCCAATTCCATGTGGAGCAGAATTAAATGTTAAATATCTAAGGCATACAAGTAAATTTTAAACTCCTGGTGTTAAATTGACGTAAATTTAGAAAATCTTAAAAATTTTAATGAAAAATTCTAACATTTGACATCTATGTACATAATTACTAATTATCATTGTGAAACGGGCCCACACATCTGCTTGTGAAGCCCAAAAATGTAACATTACTGTTCGCGCCCTATACTTATGTAACCAAAAAAAGGAAGTGGCGAGAGGTATTGTGCTGGCCACAACAGATTTTTTTAAAATAAAATTAATTATGGGTTCCATTAGAAAAAAAACCTGTGTTATTTCTAGAAACTTTATTTATAATTTTTGTACGCCACTGGATAGAAGATAAAAATTTCTAACTTTTTCATTTGAAACATTTTTCTCGATTACTGATTGTTTAGAAATAATTTCCGCCATTATCTAATAACTTTGAGAATTCTTGACGAAACAAAAGCACATATAATACGGCCCCCCAAAGGCGCACTACATGCCCTACCGAAGTCGTATCTCTTATAGTTTCCAAGATCCCAATGGTGGCCTTCGAAATCTGGACACATTAATCTATTCAAATATGGTTTTGAATGTTTTGATGTACTTATATTACAATAAATGAAATTATTTAATAAATAATAGTATATTGTGTTATTAGGAGAAGTGAGATTTTGTGTGACGAGCGTGGTAGTTTAAACGACGAGCGAAGCGAGTCGGATAAATGCACGCGAGGCACACAAAGACACTTTTACTCCGAATGACACATTATATTTTTTCTTCAAACGTAAATATTTAAAGAAAAATATCTACTACTGACGTTACATTTTACGTAAATTACGTTTGCGATTTCAATTGCCCTGTAGCTATGGATACTTATTTGTTCCCTTTTGGTTATAAACATTGAAATGAATTTTTTCACGTTTTGACGTTTACATAAAATCTGTGCAATTTTATATCCTCCTTGTGTGCAATTATGTCGGAATTTGAAGGATTATAATGTAATGTAAGTCGCCTGAAGTTCAATTGGATGGAAATCTAATAGTGTGGCTGAAAGATATGTCCACGAATCACTGCAAATCAATATAATCTTTTCTTATCACTTTAATTCTAAGTATTCTTATGCTGATTACCGTCCCTGTAATTGTAATCTGTAAGTCTGCTATTCTTTAATAATGTTATTTCCTCAAAAGTAAACTCTGTTTATATTTCAATTCACAGGTTATATATTTAAATTTGACAGCTATGAATCGTATTTAGTAACTATATTCTTAGGTTACCAAGCGTGTTATAGTGACATTTAGGGCGATATTACAGGTTTCTTTTATTGAGACAACTTCTTATTCGTTGATTCTGTATAGTTTCTATGGATATTTATTTTATTTCTACGCCGGCGGCGTAGAAATTAGCTATTTCTACTCCGGCGGCGTAGAAATTAAACTTCTACCTTGTGAATCAAGTCACAAAAGATGCTACTTTTATGACGTTTGAAGAAAAAACAATGTTTTGAGCTGTATTGTTGTATTGGAATCAGGGACTAAAAACGAAAAATATTTAGTTCTTATCCGAACGAAACCGAAAAATTTCGTTTCCGTTCTTAATGTTCCCACCTAAATATTTTCGTTTTCGTTCACAGTAGTTAAATACCGGTTAATACCGGTTATAACTATTAATGAGTAACAATTGATGAAAATATAGAAATATAATAAGTTTTTTTTTATTAAACATGAAAATAAAACATACATATAAAGGAAAGATAATACATATATAAAAATAAGAAGAAAAGCTTATGCTATGGTATGGCCTGAATTTTTTACGATAAAGAATAACACATTAATTACATTTTATTTCACCTAACTAATAGTATGTTTTCAAGTAAATCTTCCTTTATGTTAGTTCTATTATATAAGTACTTAACATAACTAATAAAACGAATACCGACAGTGTGTGCAAATGAAAATTATCGCAGTCAGTATTCAATAGATGAAACTACGAGTATACCGTTTAACCTAACACGTAACAGGGTTAGCTACTGGAGAGCTACTTTGAAAATCTACTTGTTTGCAAATCAAATATCTGAAAATTCAATAATATTTGCCTGTAAAATATTTGCTGTAAATAAAATAAAATATTAAATAAAATAACGGTTAAAACCGGTAACCGATATAAATTATTTCGTCTTCAATCATGAACGAAAAAAATGTATTGCGTTTTCGTTTCCGTTTTCGTTCTTATAAAAATTTCGGTTTATTTCGTTATTTCGTTTTCGTTCTCATTTCGTTCTTAGTCCCTGATTGGAATATTTCACTACGTAGAGATGGCGTTGTGGGAGCACTTTTGTTTAACTTCCATAAGCGTAACATTGCTGTCAGTAGTTTTTCTTTGATTTTTAAAATATGTTTTAAGTAGTTCACCTTAACAATAATAAACTTCATTATCCTATCCTTCCACTTGTAAGCTTCCAACTAATCCTCCTTTGCAATTCTGTCAAACTAATTTCTAGGAGATTTAAAAAGTGGCACAACTGTCAAATAAATTTCTTGTGACTTAAAAACTGTCAAAATAACTGGGAGAAATTTTAAAAACTATTAAATGAATTTCTGACACTTAAAAACTGTAAAATTATAGGTATAATTCATGATTCAAAAATGCTCTTTAAAATAACTATACTGCCCTACTAATCGCAAAGGAGGTAACTACGTGATTTACCATTTTGACAGAATAACTGTTTTACATTTGTTATGCTCTTCATACTGGTGAATGCATAACTATTTTAGTTTCTAGTATATCATTTTTGTTTCTTATTGATTATATTAACTTAAAATATTAAAAAAAATAATTTTCCAATTAAATACACTTACGGCTTTTTTATACAGATTTTCTGTTAAAAGCATAAAGTCCGTAACTACATTTTTTTTTATGCAGACAACAATAATAATGATTAATGAAAGTATTAAATACGAATGAATCATCTGTTTGAGAAACCACATAAGTCATATTATTTTGAATATTGAGATTATTTCAGAAACGAATTCAACGAAGGTAAACGCATCTTTGTGTGAGAAATAGCATAAATTATATGCACACCAAGCTCATTGTTGAGCAGTTAAAATTTAATAAACTTGGTAAAACATAACAAAAATAATTAAAGTTAGACTTGATGAACGTTTCACAAATAGGTTTTATTAAACTCGTAATTCGGCTTCTTAGGACATCATCTTCAGAAGCTGAAATCGATTTAGAGTTTAATAAAACCAATTTGTGAAACTTACATCAAGTGTTTCTTTAATTATATTTTTTTTAGTTAAATTAAATTCGAACGAGAAACAACTGATTTACCTATATTGTTTCTCTTTTGAATGTGTTTAGACCATACTTATCAGAGTAAACCAAGCAGCCAATTTGTAGCAGCCGACTCGAACAAAAAATATTTTGGACAAACCTACCACGGTCGAAACATAACACAATGCAGAGTTGAAGACAGTAATATAAGAACATAATATACAGAGTATTATTCAGCAAATATTAACATGTAAATATGTAAAATATTATAGAACAAAGTATAGAGGGTGTTTCTATACCTATGCACGAAACTTTAATGACATATATAATTTGATATACTGAGAATATAATTCATTAGTCACGTGATATGTTTTCCGCCAATCAACATTCAGAATCTCCGTAGTTACATGTCTATCACAGCGGTGATAAAAAACAAAGAAATTATCACCTTATTTATAGTCGTTACTAAGGAATTTGTTTTCTTTATTTACAACATTGACAGTTAATTTTGAGTATAAAATGAGTAATAACAATAATTAAAACTCCGATATATTAAATAAAACTCGTAAGTACCATGTTTTAATACATTATGAATATGTATATCAAAAGTTAGGTTAACATAATGTGTTACAAAAATTCATTATATTTTCTCATTAAATATAAGCTCGTGATATGATTAATAATCGAAGATATTGCTCGTGAAACCGAAGCAGCTCGGTTTCACTCGAGAATATCTTAGATGATAATCATATCACTAGTTATATTACGTATGATTATAGAACAAAAAGTTTTTTTTTTTGAAATTCGCAAAAATAAGGGTAGTTCATTCCTAGCGAACATTTTTAGTGCCACCGGTTGCATAGTACATTCAAATATTTACAATTATGTTATTAATGAAATTAAACTATAAACATTGCCTACAAATAATTATTTATTAATTAGTTATTATGTAGGTAATTAAATGTACTATGAAACCAGTGGCACTAAAAATGTTCGATAGAATGAACTACCTTTATTTTTGCGAATTTCAAAAAAAATCTTTTTGTTCTATAATCAATATATCAAATTATATACGAGGTTTGTTAAAAAAGGCGACTTCAAATTTCGCGGGCTACGTATATTAGATTCTCGATTTTTTTTGTTTGTTACGTTGGTACATATGTTCCCAACATCCCAACATATGTTGACATGATCAGCCATTTTGCATTTGTAGTTTGTTTTTGACAGATATAAAGGTTAGACGTATTTTGGTGTGCTTGGCGATTTTTTGCAATCGAAAAAAATGGATCAAAGAATCTGTATTAAAGTTTGTGTGAAAAATAAAATTAAGTGCTCCAACGCACTTGAAATGTTGACTGTTGCATTTGGCGAATCTACTTTGAGCAAAAAAACTGTTTATAAGTGGTACAAGCTCTTCACAGAAGGCCGAGAAAGCACGCCCGAATTCGGTCAAATGTGAAGGTTTTGTTCACTGTTTTCTTCCATTACAATGGTGTAGTGCATCATGAGTTCTTGCTAAAAGGTCGTATGGTCAATAAGGAATATTACCTTTAAGTTATGCGCTGTTTGCGTGAAGTAAATACGAAGAAAACGTCCGGATTTGTGGCAAAACAATTCATGGGTTTTGCATCACGATAATGCACCTGCTCACACATCGTTTCTTGTTCGTGATTTTTTGGCCAAAAACAACACCGTAATCACGCCTCAGCCACCGTATTCACCGGACTTGGCCCCCTGCGACTTTTTCCTGTTCCCAAAACTGAAAAGATCCATGAAAGGACGGCGTTTTGCCACGATTGAGGAGATAAATACCGCATCGCTGAAAGAGCTTAATGCCATACCAAGAAGCGCGTATCAGAAGTGCTTCGAGGATTGGAAAAAGCGCTGGCACAAGTGTATTATATCTGAGGGGGATTACTTTGAAGGGACAAAAGTAAAATGCTCTTTATCATTACAAATAAAGGTCGTGACAAAACCATATTAACCACAGTTATTAATACACATCCTTGAATACAAAATTGTACAAATTAATAAAATATTCAGGGGACGAGGGTTAATAATATAAGTTTAAATCCAGAAGCAGCGAGGATTTTACTAGTTTCAAATTTTTTTTTTTTTCAAAATAACTAGAAGCCATGACAAAACCATATTAACACCAATTATTACAACACACCTCTAGAAGCCGTGACAAAAACATATTATCACTACTATCAATTATTACTACACACCCCATGAATACAAAATTGTACGAACTAATAAAATAATCAGGGGATGACAGTTATTTTGAAAAAATAAAAACTTTGAAACAAGTAAAATCCTCTCTGCTTCAGGGTTTAAACTTATATTATTATTAACCCTCATTCCCTGAACACTTTAATAATTTATATATTTTTATATTCAGAGCGTGTATGGTAATATCTGAGGCTAATATGGTTTTGTCTCGGTTTCTAGTTATTTTGAAAAAAAAAAAAAATAGAAACTTTGAAACAAGTAAAACCCTCGATAGTTCTGGATTTAAACTTTAACCTACGTCCCAGATTATTTTAATAATTTATATATTTTTGTATTAAGGAGGTGTATAGTAATGACAGGTGTTAGTATGGTTTTGTGGCGGCTTCTAGTTATTTTAAAAAAAAAAAAATTAAACTGAAACGTTAAAATCCGCGCTGCTTCTGGGCTTAAACTTTTATTATTAACCCTCATCCCCCGAATATTTTAATAATTTGTACATTTTTGTATTTAGGGGGTGTGTTGTAATAACTGTGGTTAATAAGGTTTTGTCACGGCGTCGTTATTTTGAAAAAAAAAAAATTAAACTGAAACCTTAAAATCCTCGCTGCTTCTGGGCTTAAACTTTTATTATTAATCCTCATCCCCCGAATATTTTAATAATTTGTACATTTTTGTATTCAGGGGGTGTTTTGTAATAACTGTGGTTAATAAGGTTTTGTCGCGGCGTCTAGTTATTTAAAAAAAAAAAATTAAACTGAAACGTTTAAATCCTCGCTGCTTCTGGGCTTAAACTTTTATTATTAATCCTCATCCCTCGAATATTTTAATAATTTGTACATTTTTCTATTCAGGGGGTGTGTTGTAATAACTGTGGTTAATAAGGTTTTGTCGCGGCGTCTAGTTATTTTGAAAAAAAAAAAATTTAACTGAAACGTTAAAATCCTCGCTGCTTCTGGGCTTAAAATTTTATTATTAACCCTCATCCAGCATTTCACTTTTGAGTTGATCCTAAGTTGTTTAATATTTTAAATTGTTCATATTTTCTTTTGTTTATTTATGAAAACATTTAATATATACTTTGTTCTATATTGTTTTACATATTTACATGTTAATATTTGCTGAATAATACTCATTATGTTATGTTCTTATATTACTGTGTTGTTTCGTCCGTGGTATGGTTGTCCAAAATATTTTTCGTTCGAATCGGCTGCTAGGTTCAGTCTGTTAATATACTTTCTGATTTTTCTTAATGCAACCTTTTAGTTTAAATTCTGTATATTTTATTTAAACATACATAACATAAACTAAAAAGTTATATTATTGTTGTATTACGAGTTCTGATATATTTTTTTTAATAATTTACATTTTTCTTGTTACTTTTGTAAAAAGAAGCAGTACTAAATTATTTAAAAAATAAAGAAATATTATACTGTTTTATAGAAAAATATCGTAATGAATGGCTGCAAAACTTCTTGACTGGAAAGGTGAGTGGGAAGAAGAAATTACTGGATATGTCACCTCATGCGTCTTCTTCAGGAGCTACAACAGTTATTACAGTTTTTGAAAATTTGAAGGACATATATGTTTGAAACTTACATGAACATGCAGAATTTAAGTAATATTGATAAATAACAATAAATAAATAACATAAATTACATACACTGGTCGTCAAAATTTAAAAAAATCTGCTGTGGCCATCACAATATCTCTCGCCCTTTCCATTGTGGTATATATATGTGTAAGTATTGTATTTAACATTTAACACAAAAAATTCTAATTACACCTAATCATTATATTTACGTATTTTCTATAATTTTAAATTCATATGAGCAAGATTTCTCCATTTCTTCTAAATGTTCGTATTTCTAATTCATTAACGGGATTGGCGGTATTTCTGAAGGGTTCATGTAATATACCTATACCTAATTTTAAATATATAATTAATAATACAATAAGAAATAGTAAATATCGTTCCCAGAATTTTTTGACACTGACGTTAGTGACATTTATCTGTGAATTACACAAATTTAAATTTCTCAAGTAGTTATCATGGAGATGTTTGGGCTGTGAGCACACACACACACACACACACACACACACACACACACACATATACACATACACATACATACACATACATACACATACACACACAGACAGACATTATCGTAAAAGTGTTATAATCGGATTCTAGGTACCTTAAAATGTGCTTATTCACTAAAATCTGAATATGCGATTTTAGCATGATTCCAATACTTCTCTTAGCAAGAGGTAAAAATAAATAAGTAAATACATTAAAAAACTCATATAGTCGTTAGATGAATTAGATATATTTTTTAACTATATTAATTATCAATGGCACCCTTTTTATATGAGAAACGACCTTTGGAACAAGTTATAACTTAAATTTAGAAAAAGGGTGCCAATGTAAATACTTAAAAACAGGGATCGGAAACCACAGAAAAATGGGTTCGGATGCAGAAATGAAAAAATGGGTTTAGGTTCTGTTCAGGTTCTGAAAAAAATGGCTCTTATAAAAGTTTTATTATTTTAAATATACTATTCGATGGCAGATATAGATATTTTTTATAGTCAGATTTACAAGGTACAACTATCAACTTTTATTTTTTAAATAGCAACCTATAATTGTTACATATGAACCGCCATTTTTTCTATTTTCAACTACGTATTAGATTATATTAATGCATTTCAAAAAATTCGAGAAAAATAATATAATTGACATATGAGAAATAATTTTTATTTAAATATTCTAGGTGGCTATGTAAAAATAAATAATAAATAAATAGATAAATAAATAAATAATAAGTAAGTAATAATAAATAATAACAAACAAATGAATACTTTGTTGATATTAACATTGTTACGTTTTGTTAATTTTCGCATAGCCACCTATAATATTTGAATAAAAATTATTTCCATATACCTCAATTATCTTATTTTTCTCGAATTTTTTCAAATACATTAAATGATCTAATACATCGTTGAAAAGTGAAAAAAAAAGGTTGTTTATATTTTATTAAATAATTATAGGTTGTATCTTGTAAACTTGACTTAATAAAAAATATTTACATCTGCCATAAAATAGTATATTTAAAATGATAAAACTTTTATATGTGCCATTTTTTCTATTACTTATAATAAAAAAGTTAAGGGGGGGGGGTGTCTTCCCAAACTCACCATGTATAGTTCCATTTTCAGTTCTATTAATTTTTTGTAACCACCCTTGCTTTATCTTATTATTAGTGGGAAACAATTCTACCATAATGATGCATTAAAAAGTCAAAACAATACAGCTGACAGCTATTACTGACAAAATTTGTATAATAAATAGATAAAAAACTATGAAGTTCGATCGGGATAATATCTCACCATATCTTACTTCATGGCGACCACAGGAACTCTCAGTCTAACTCAGAAAGCATGAGCATATCGACACTGAAAAAGGTCAATTGTCACAACAAAATAACTATAAAATGTTAATGCATATTTTGGCCTACCCGATTTTTTTATTCTCAGTAAGTCTATAGCAAGATCCTTATATAACGTTTTTCGTCTTTTTACTTCCTTGTACGTAAGTAAAGGAAGTATTGTAATCGCGAAAAATTTCGGTTTTCAGATTTCAACGGAAATATCCATTTTGATCATCCCTGAATCCATTTTGACTAATTTCGTCGTGACGTCTGTACGTACGTACGTCCGTACGTACGTATCTCGCATAACTCAAAAACGGCAAGCCGTAGAAAGTTGAAATTTTGTATTTAGGACTCCTATAACATCTAGTTGTGCCTCCCTTTCTGGTTATTATACAATTTCCAGAAGTGGCACTTTACTTGAAGCTTATAATAGATTTTAATGAAAAACTGTTTTAAAATATAATCCAAAACTTTTCAAATTTGGTATACAAGACTTTTATGTCAATCGAAAAAACATAATAGATTTTGGTTAAAATAGGTTAACCGGAAGTGGTACATTACTTGAAGTTGTTAACAGTTTTTCTTGAATAAAATGATTTTATTTTGATTTTAGAAATAAATGCTTCAAATAAAAGTTTTAGAGAATTAATTTCTGCATCTAACACATTAAGTATTATTAAATTAGCCCTTTGTATAAGCGAGATATGTAAATTTTAAAATTATATACTTTTTGTTTTTGTAATAAAGCTTGCTATGGATTAGGACAAAAGAATAAAAAAAAAGATCATGTCAAATTACGTTAAATACGTGCAATTTTACGATTCGTACAATAACAAATATTATATTTTTATTGTGAAATTAGTCATATTCATTGTTGTAATCAAATATTTCTTTGTTGTAATCAAAACTCTCTTTAAAAAGAACCGGGTTAGATTAATGTTAATTTAAGAATAATAGTAGTAAATGAATTATTTTTTGTTCTATATCAAAATATTTCTCGGGCTTGGCTTAAGCCTGTTAATATTTTGTAATTTAATTATTATATGTGTAGTTTAATAATCGTACAAGGAAGTCATGTGGTGTCCACATCAGATTTTTTGACCTGTATTACCTATTACAAAGAAAAAAATCTGATGTGGACACCAAACGACTTCCTTGTACGATTATTAAACTATACAGATTTTTTTAATAAATAAATTACAAAATATTAATTTTAACTTCAAAACAGTAAGATATATAGCGACCATAAAGGGAGTTTTTAAAGAGAGTTTTGATTACAACAAAGAAATATTTGATTACAACAATGAATATAACTAATTTCACAATAAAAATATAATATTTGTTATTGTATGAATCATAAAATTGCACGTATTTAACGTAATTTGACATGAACATTTTTTTTTTTTTTGGTCCTAATCCATAGCAAGCTTTATTACAAAAAAATAATTTTTAAATTTACATATCTCGCTTATATAAAGGGCTAATTTAATAATACTTAATGTGCTAGACGCAGAAATTAATTCTCTAAAACTTTTATTTAAAGCATTTATTTCTAAAATAAAAATAAAATTATTTTATTCAAGAAAAACTGTTAACAACTTCAAGTAATGTACCACTTCCGGTTATCCTATTTTAACCAAAATCTATTTTGTTATTTCGATTGACATAAAAGTCTTGTATACCAAATTTGAAAACTTTTGGATTATATTTTAAAACAGTTTTTCATTAAAATCTATTATAGGCTTCATGTAAAGTACCACTTCTGGAAATTGTGTAATAACCAGAAAGGGAGGTGCACAACTAGATGTTATAGCAGTCCTAAATACAAAATTTCAACTTTCTACGGCCTACCGTTTTTGAGTTATGCGACATACGTACGTACGGACGTACAGACGTCACGACGAAATTAGTCAAAATGGATTCAGGGATGATCAAAATGAATATTTCCGCTGAAATCTGAAAACCGAAATTTTTCGCGATTACAATACTTCCTTTACTTACGTACAAGGAAGTAAAAATCTGATGTTGCCAGCACAATACCTTCCGTCAATCCTGTGTATAAATGTAAATGTATAAATTCCATACAAAATTTTTCTTGCAAAAGATTCTAAATTTGCAGTAAAATTATTTCATAAACAAATTATGCAAATTGCACTTGACACGAACATCTTCTTCTTTAGCTTTTCCCATTTGTTACGGGTCGCTATTTTTTATTTTCTTTTTCCACTCATTTCTGTTGTGTCGTTCTCATTCAGTTCCTATTCTTCATCTCTCCTCATGACATGTTCAAACCAATGTAATCGTCTCTCTTGTATCTTTCTAGAAACTTCTAACACGAGAGTTTATTTTCCTTATTCTTTCATTCCCTACTGTATCTTTCCGTGTCTTCCCAAACATCTATCTCAATCCAAGCGCCAAATTTCTCGCTTGTCTTATTAACATATAAATATAATGGCGGGAAATGCAAATTATACATACATGAATTTAACTTGTACTGTTTCTATCTCATTTTATGTTGTGTTTATATCAATTACGTGTAAAAAGGCTTTCAAAGTTTTGTGATGAATGTTCATAACATTGTTAAATTTGAAATATTTTCTTAGACCTAAAAAAATGTTCAAAATTAATTCCACTATCTGCAAATAACTGTACCTATATATAAATTTATTTTGTATAACTTTCCAGACCAATAAAAGGGATATGAGAGATACACATGTTATATATGACAACTGTATAACTTTCTCGAAGACATTTGTCATATAGCTAGCAAATATTTCAGTGTACTAAGCAACAAGCCTCGTTTGCTTACCTAGCATTTGCTTGAACTGCTTATTTCTTTGAACGCACCTATTGACACTGACATCTGTCAATTTGAATTATCTGAATATATTAACAGTTTCCATGGTTAGCATAGTTGGCTAATTTATGAAATTTAATATCTTTATAATTCTTTACCTCTATATCTATGGAATATGAAGAATAAAAGGCGATCAAATCGTATAGAGAATAATATATTATTTAAGTTATAATAACGTTAAATGTCAATAAATGATATTTAACTGCGTTTTTTCAAGAAAAACTGTTAAAATCCAGTTGTAACCAAAATCTAATCACTTATTCATCTAGATGTAAACTTGAGGAATATGAAAGAATTATAATTTTTGGAATCGTGGTATTGAAGTTATGTGATCCGAAACTTTCGTCACACACACACACACACACACACACAGAAACACACATACAGACATCATCGTAAAAATGGTAAAATCGTATTATATGGACCCTAAAACGTTCTTATTCACTAAAAACTCATCATTGAATTTTTTGACCAAAGACAATACCTTCCTTACCTAAAGGTGACGGAAGGTAAAAAATAATAATAAGACTGTAAATTCTACAAATTCTACAAAAATAAATTCTGTATGTTACCAAATTAGATCACTAAAAACCACTTTATCAACAGAACAGCTACTGACGCTAATATCACGCTCAAATAGGAGCTAGATTCCGTTATGGCATATGCCTGTGGGGCTCCTCTTCAGCGATTATGTCCGTGTTTGCCTGCCAGGAGAGACTTGTACGATGTCTTGCGGGTATCCCGAAAACACAGTCATGTAAACCTTTTTTCGTTGAATTTAATATTACGACAACAATATGTCTATATATCTACGAACTTTGTATATTTGTTTTGAAGAATAAACAAAAATGTTTGTTCCAGCAATCTAATCATGATTATAATACACGTAATCACGATCTGATACGAATACCATTCCGCAAGTACAAAATTTCAGCCAACGCCCCACACCACGTTGGGTTACGCGTATTTAACAAACTGCCTAATGACATAAAAACATGTAATACTGCTTACACATTTAGGAATCGGTTAAGATCATTTTTAATAGAAAGAGCTTTCTACAGCTTAGAAGAATACTGGCAAACATAGCTGCTGTGATACGAGTTTTACTTATTAAAATGTTTTATTACTGTATGTATTTTATGTACCTATGTATTTATTACTATTATCATGTAATCTAACAAGTGACCACTGTGACGATTTTTATACAAGTGTATGTCTGAAAATAAACGATATAATTATTATTGTTGCAATAAGTTTTAATCGACTGTTAAAGATGATTTGGAGAGGTGAAATAATGGAGATTCAGTCCTTGGTTAAAATATTATTTATTTAAAACAATATCGACGTTTCGGTCTCAATTAGAATATCCCCAGGGTTCTGGAAAACATTAACGGGGTACAAATATCATGTTCTACAAATTTTAAAAACTGGTCACTTACATGTTTAAAATGTTTTTAGATTTGTTGAAAAATAAAGAAATGTACATAATTAAAAAGAAGAAGGTTGTGAATGTCGTCAAACTATAAAAATATATATAACACGTACATTCTTATCAGAGTTCATTATAAAACTGACGAAGGGTTGGTTTCTGCATTGGAAGGAGCAAGGTGCAACACGTATTTATTTTATTAAATTTTTGTAGTATTTCACTAATATTCCATTGTAAATGTTACTTAGATTTTGTATGTCTGTCTACGAGTTAATCGAGTTTTTATGTTTGTGAATTTCTAACATCTCTAGTGTAAATCTTTTATTTAAATTATTTTCATACCTTAATATTTTTGTGTCTAAAATTGAATTTATGTTTTTCGGTCTGTGCATGATTGACTAATGTACATTTGGTAATATTTGTATTCTTGTTTGAATTTCTTTTATGTTCCGACAATCTTCGGGTTTGTCCAATGTATAATTTATCACAGTCCAAACACGGGATTTTGTAAACAACATTTGATCTATTCATCGTTTCGATGGGATGTTTGGTATTACTGTATAAATCTCCTGTTTTGTATTGTTTGAACGTAATATTTACTGGCAGTTTTTGTGTTATTATTATTATTATTATTATTATTATTATTATTATTATTATTCAACACCAGTACACTTAATATTCAATATGAATAGAAAATTTACTTACTGTTTATATTTATCTGCTACAAATTAAATATTTTGTAGTAGAAGTTCAGTCTTTATCAATGTAATGGACAATAACAAGATATAGTAAATCAGTTCTGAGTTGCTTATCATAATTAGATGCTATCAGCATTGTTTGATATCGATAAGATAACGCTCTATGTAGATCATGAAATTTAGATCATGTGAAGTATTTACATTTGGTTAACTCTTGTCTAGTGATGGTTAAATTCCCGGATGTTATGTTCGGAGAATATTCCCGCGAATATATTTCTTCTCCAGGGAATATATGGGAATTTTCATTTATCTGTGAAATAAATGGTCTGAATTATGAAATAGAAAAAATATATATTATTTTTATATACTTTATATATATATTTTCAAAGTGTACATAGGTGATTAACATGGGAAATTAGCTTTATGCAGATTGTTGCTCCTCCGTTTTAACTGACAACGATGGTTGCAATAATAATATAAAGATAAAAAAATGCATCAAATGACACCAAATATGTAAATTATGTAATGTTTTGGTTCCATGAACTAATTATTAAATGTATTCAATTTTGTATTAATTTACATTTTTGAACAAAAAGATAAACAAATGTTTAACATTTTATCTGTCAGAATTTGTTACCTATGATTCTGTGTTATTTTCTTTTCAATGTTTTATAACGGATTAGAAAATACTTGACAAAAACTAAAGTAATAAAATTATAACATAAAATTGGCACAAGTTATAGGTTATAAAAATTTTAACACATAAAATGCAAAACATATGTTTATCTTTTTGTTCAAATGCCATGGCTATTGCTATTAATTTATGGGCCTAAAATATTACATAATTTACATGTGTTTGGTGTCATATGGTATAGAAATTTTCTCAACCAACAGCCATAACCCACAAAACATCAAAAGTGTAACAAATATATTCCCTTATTTAGGAAATTTATTCAAAGTTGGAGAATATTCCCTTATAAACCCCTTTCTCGGAGATAGTTTAAATAAAATTTAAAATAAAATGAGTAGATTGTCGGTATGAAAGTATAGTCGTAGTCAGTCGTTAAATGAAGAGTATATCAGTCATCGTGAGTGTTTTGTTTTGTAGTGTCATTGAACTAATCAGAACCAACTAAGATCTGGATTTATTAATTTGTTTACATGACAATTTGAAGATACATAATTTGTTTTATTTTTAGACCCGAATATTTTATACAAAATCAGATAGTAAATGCTACCATTTAAAATTAATATACATTGTTATTAATACACAAATAAATAAATAAATGTCGCGATGGAATATGATCATGAAAAAAATAATATAACGATTTAATTTGTTTGTTGATGGTTTCAAATTTTAAAACTATGTGTTTATTTACTTAATATATTTTAACACACTATTATACTGGGTGTTCATTTTAAATAGGCTACCAGTCAGGTGGATCTGAAATTGCTATGGGACCCTATGGGTCACGGGCTCACACGTGACCCTTAGTCTGTACCCAATTCATGTTTGCGTTGGCGGCAATTTGAGTGTAGTATTCTGTGGGTTACACCACCAAAACACGACATTCAAATTGCCGTCAATGCAAAGTGACACTCTCGCCCCAAACATGGATTGGTTACATACTAAGGGTAACGTTTGAGCCCGTGACCCATATACATTGCTATAACATTAAAATACAATAATAAAATAAATTATACTTCCATTAAATTTTTGCATCATCTGTCTATCACAAATTTTAATTTAATATTCCATAAATTATCTATAATAGCAGGTGGATAGATTTCGGGAATGTTCTGCTTCCACATACAATTTTCCCGATATAAATATATACATTTCATAATTACCAATCTCGAGCAACAGTACCGTACTCGCTCGGCAAATTTTGCCCCCACTTTGTTTGCTCAATATTTTTTTTTTTTTTGCTGTTTTATACAATTACTAATGTAATACCACATCTATAGTTGATGGACTCAAAGTGGTATAAGTGCATTTTTTTACTGTAAATTGAATAAGTATATGTGAAACGATTCATATTTCTTTACAATGTTCAGAAACCATACATTTTTTTTACGAGTGCTATGAAAAATATACATTTACGCTCTCATTTGTCATCGTAAAGTTGATGTTTTTTGAGGAGCGAGCAACAAAGTTCTTTTCCGCGCGTTGTCATGACAATAAGTGCAAAATAATTTATTCTATACTACTACATGCATGTAATTCATATCTTTATTTATCTACTTTACGAAAAATTCTCTATTTGTTTATAGTGCATGTTTTGAAATCTGTGATAAGATAAAATATTTCTCACTAAAATTCCAATTTTGTAAACTTCAAATAAACATCATAGAAACACTTTTACATTCTTGTAAATTATTTACTCAAATATTTTGTTATTAGCATACAAGATTTACACTCCACATAACATATTTTAAGTTGAGTGTCCAGTGTTTATGGATCGTTAACATTCAGTATGTTTACAGAAGACTTGTTTTAAATTTTACTGCATTTTTCTGGTTTATACTTCTGTTAATAGACGAAAAATATTTAAACAGGAGGATATTTTTTACACTGCGAGTTGTGATTTTTTTGTTGATTAACACAACATTAAATATTTGTTAAGATAAAAATATAAATCAATATTAAAGTTACAGTGGCCTCGGAATTTAATTTGCCAGTTATTATACCAATACTTACACATTATGGTAAATATTAACGTATTAAATAAAATGGGGTCTCTTGACTGCTTGCCCGAGTTGCTGGTCGCGAATTTGGGGAACCAGTTTCGATCCCGATGGACACTAAAAAGTATTATTTCGAAATTTAAATGGCACAAAAGTGACCCCCTGGGATGCACTCTTCACGCCAACAATGAATGCCCGTGAGATGAAGCCTGGTAGAATCCCGTACGGTAAACTTGTAATCATCATTACCGACATCTGCGAAATATATTGCAATAATTTTCGGCAATCTTAGAAACACCGTCTTTGCAATAGCAAAATGCACAATATATCCACTTTCAATCACATTCTTACTAACCATGCATCTTTATCGTCATACAACAATTATTCTTCACTCCGTAACACGAATGTCGAAGCGAATTGTGGCGAGTGGCAGGGCAAATGTGTAGTTTGTTCACTCGTCATTTGCCTGGCCATTTATGTGATGTGAGGTTTAGCAGATATTCAAAGAAATTAATAATATACATATTCAGTTTATTGATGAAACGATTTACTGTTGCGACTGTCACCATTTTATTTTATACTATCGATTCATTGTCAATCAAATTAAATTAGAAATAAATTGAAAATACCTCGGAAAATACTTTGTGGGTAGGTACAGTAAAAATTTTGAAAGATGTCTGATCACGGTTGTCTACGAATTGTATGAATTCAGATTTTTGCTCCGCCCATCATGACAAATTCAGTAGTGTCGTTTGCTTAGTTTTTATGAGGGTACGTAAGATACTACTGTTATTTTATTATTATAAAAATATATATTACAGGAAAAACATTCAAAATTCAAAAATAAGTCAATTAGTAAGTTTATAAGCAAATGTAAAACCAAATGTATTAAAAATAAGATACTGACACAATGTCAGTGTCAGTGACTCTGACAGAATATAACGTTATACGTACGGCTATGAATCCAGGTAATGTATCTGAATTAATAAATAAACTTACGTTACAGCGAAAGTATTATCAACAACGAGCATCGTTTATAAATGGAATGTCCTAACTTAGTCGAAACAATATGAATTTTAGAAAGACAAGCGTGTTATATTCATCCTTATCACACACTCTTACAGCCTTTGCAAAAGAAAAAGATAAATGTATGCCTATTTGTTAATTCGTTCGTGATACAGGTGCCCTTGATCGGACATCTTTCAAAAATTTTACTGTATGTATATTTTTGGCAATGTTGACATGCCAATAAAGAGAGCTAACTATATAGCTCTATTTCATTCTGTGTGTATTGCAGTGTTGCTATTTGTTCCTTCTTAAACATAAATGTACACGTGAACCTAAAGTTTAAAATTTACAAATTTTGGTTTTAACGATACACCGCAAATGGGAAGTGTGAATGCTCTGATATAGTTTAATAAAAACTTTTTTTGGCCAGATAGAAAAAAAATGTTTCAGACAAAAATTGTAGTAGAAAGTTTATGGATTTTATAAATGTTTTATTTTCGAAAATCGATGGGGTGGTTTTCATAATATCTTGTTTTGAAATTTTTGATTGGTCGCCATTTTGTTATTTGATGAAATAGGAAATAATTGTAAATACAAGTGTTTTAGGGAACCGAAAGCAAATGCTGAAAGTTTTTGTGTTTTTTAAATATTTTTTAAAATAAGGGAGTTATGACGATTTTTCGAAAAACAAGAGAACGCCAATAACTATGAACTGGGGCTCCAAATCAAAAATTTGAGCTAAGAAAAGTTGTTTGTTTTAATGAGTTCTATCTACCATTTTCGGGTGTAACGACTTAGTATTAACACCCTGTATGTATATATGTGTGTGTGTGTGTGTGTGTGTGTGTGCGCGTGTGTGTGTGTATGTGTGTGTGTGTTTATGTAACGATCGTTTCGGATTGCATAACTCCAATACCACAATTCCAAAAATTATATTTTTTTCGTATTTCTCGAGTTTAGATCCATATGCGGATGAGATTATATTTTGGTTATAATCGGTCCACCGGTAGTACCCTCAATAGCAGCTTTTCTTGAAAAAAAATGTAGTTAAATATCATTTCTTGACATTTAATGATTATAAATTTTAAAGAATATATTAGTCCCTATATGATTTGATTACAGTAGATAAAGAATTATAAAAATATTAAATTTCATAAATCAGCCAGCTATGCTAACTATGGAAACAGCTAATATATTCAGATAATTAAAATTGACAGATGTCAGTATCAATCATCAATGAAAAGAAAATGAATATGGCAGAGACTAAGATATTGAGATAGATGTTGGAGAAGACACGGAAATATAGGGTAAGTAATGATAGGATAAGGGAAATGGCTCGAGTGATAGAAGTTTCTAGAAAGATACAAGAGAGACGATTACATTGGTTTGAACATGTCATAAGGGCAGATGACGAATATATTGGAGGAAGAATGAATAGCTTAGTAGTAGAAGGTAGAAGAAACTAAGGAAGACCAAAGATAAGATGGAAGGACTCTATTGTGGAAGACTTGAGAGACAAGGAACTGAATGAGAACGACAAGCAAAACAGAAATGAGTGGAAGAAGAAAATAAAAAATAGCGACCCTTACGAATGGGAAAAACTAGAGAAGAAGATGTCAGTGTCAAGTACAATTTGCATAGTTTTTTTATGAAATTTTTTTACTGGAAATACAGGATCTTTTCCCAGAAAATTTATGTATGGTATTTATACACAATACACAGGTAGACGGAAGGTCGCATCATATTTTTACCTCTCGCTAAGAGAGGTATTGCATTCATGCTAAAAATCGCATATCCAGATTTTATTGTATAAGCACGTTTTAAGGTCCCTACAATCCGATTTTAACATTTTTACGATGATGTCTGTGTGTGTGTGTGTGTGTGTGTGTGTGTGTGTGTGTGTGTGTGTGTGTGTGTGTGTGTGTGTGTGTGTGTGTGTGTGTGTGTGTGTGTGTGTGTGTGTGTGTGTGTGTGTGTGTGTGTGTGTGTGTGTGTGTGTGTGTGTGTGTGTGTGTGTGTGTGTGTGTGTGTGTGTGTGTGTGTGTGTGTGTGTGTGTGTGTGTGTGTGTGTGTGTGTGTGTGTGTGTGTGTGTGTGTGTGTGTGTGTGTGTGTGTGTGTGTGTGTGTGTGTGTGTGTGTGTGTGTGTGTGTGTGTGTGTGTGTGTGTGTGTGTGTGTGTGTGTGTGTGTGTGTGTGTGTGTGTGTGTGTGTGTGTGTGTGTGTGTGTGTGTGTGTGTGTGTGTGTGTGTGTGTGTGTGTGTGTGTGTGTGTGTGTGTGTGTGTGTGTGTGTGTGTGTGTGTGTGTGTGTGTGTGTGTGTGTGTGTGTGTGTGTGTGTGTGTGTGTGTGTGTGTGTGTGTGTGTGTGTGTGTGTGTGTGTGTGTGTGTGTGTGTGTGTGTGTGTGTGTGTGTGTGTGTGTGTGTGTGTGTGTGTGTGTGTGTGTGTGTGTGTGTGTGTGTGTGTGTGTGTGTGTGTGTGTGTGTGTGTGTGTGTGTGTGTGTGTGTGTGTGTGTGTGTGTGTGTGTGTGTGTGTGTGTGTGTGTGTGTGTGTGTGTGTGTGTGTGTGTGTGTGTGTGTGTGTGTGTGTGTGTGTGTGTGTGTGTGTGTGTGTGTGTGTGTGTGTGTGTGTGTGTGTGTGTGTGTGTGTGTGTGTGTGTGTGTGTGTGTGTGTGTGTGTGTGTGTGTGTGTGTGTGTGTGTGTGTGTGTGTGTGTGTGTGTGTGTGTGTGTGTGTGTGTGTGTGTGTGTGTGTGTGTGTGTGTGTGTGTGTGTGTGTGTGTGTGTGTGTGTGTGTGTGTGTGTGTGTGTGTGTGTGTGTGTGTGTGTGTGTGTGTGTGTGTGTGTGTGTGTGTGTGTGTGTGTGTGTGTGTGTGTGTGTGTGTGTGTGTGTGTGTGTGTGTGTGTGTGTGTGTGTGTGTGTGTGTGTGTGTGTGTGTGTGTGTGTGTGTGTGTGTGTGTGTGTGTGTGTGTGTGTGTGTGTGTGTGTGTGTGTGTGTGTGTGTGTGTGTGTGTGTGTGTGTGTGTGTGGATGTATGTGTGTGTGTGTGTGTGTATGTAGGATGTTGGAAGGACGGTTACTCAAAAACTATAAGACTTTAAATTTGTTTAACTACGTATTTCCCAATCGGACATTCATGGGAAGATCTGAAAAGGTTTTGGTAACAATTGGACAACCGGAAGTAGAAGATTCTTGAAAAAAAATCTTCTAAATATTATTTTTTGAAAATTTTTCTTGATAATATTAAAGAAAAATAAATTCTCTTTCTGATAAATTTAAATATTTTTATATATATTCTATAGATTTAGAGATAAAAGGAATATAATATATAAAATAAACTGTTGTAATTAATTTTACAACCGAAAGGATGCCATGAAAAATAGTTGAAAATTTTAATTATTTGTGACAGATAAATGTCAGTGTCAGAAATAATGAGTAACGAAAGAAAAATTTACTTGGAGAATCCCTTAATTCTTGATCTGTCTCTATTATGGAGATGACAAGTCTAGGTTGAAGGACTTAAATTTGTTTCAAACATTATGGGACAATGTACACCAGCACTGTAGACTAGAGTAACTTTGAATTGCGAAAAAGCTATCAAATTCTTCACAAGTAAGTTGTAAATATTGACAAAATTACACATCAATATAAGAATAATCGGAGTGCAATCTATCCGTCACTTTATTAAAGGGAATTAGTGTTATTTAGATATAAAAAGTATGAAAAAATAAAATGTAAAAGAAGATATGTAAGAATAGATGCACAATCCAGATATATACATTTTAGACCGCCCAAAATTAATGTTTTTACTAGAAGAATATGAAGAGAGAGTAAACAAGGTTGTTCGAATTGAAAATTGCTGTTACCAGCCTAATATTTATATATGGTAAACTCTACTTTGTAATTTATAGTAACATAATTTATGGTAAAATATCTTTATGTTGAGACATGCTATTATTGAATAATAAAGAAGTTTATACGTCATAGATTTATATGAATATATTATTTGTATTTATAAAAATATTCTTTGCTTTATGCATACAGCCAGGTAAAATATACGGCGAGAGGTTATGTGCTGGCCACATCAGATTTTTTTACTAAGATATCATACGGGATTGAAGACAAATACTAATATTATTTTCTTGCGAAAATATCTTAATTCATGTCTAAGTATGATAATCAAATACACCGCGTCAGAAATTACGATATATCTGTCCTGTTGAGGGCGTTTACTAGGGCGTTATCTAACGAGCTCTCAAATCTAATGTAAAGAGAACACTAGAGCTGTGACTTATAAGGAAATAATTTTGAAATTGACTCCTATCATAATTCTAATCATAATGCCTTTAGCCGTAGCCACGTGATATAATAAATAATGCGTTAAATTTTGATAGAGAATTTATTTGTGTAGATATATTTTAGAGTCAAATTCATTGATATCAAGCGAATATCTCTCCAACCAACATACAAATGAATGTCGTGATTTCATTCACGAGTCAAATGTTGAAGTGTCGCTAATCTGAATAATAGATTTAAATGAAGAAATATGACATTCTGATAATTGAGGCATGCAACCATGTTGCTGACGTCACACATTAAAAATAACTGACGCGTGATAATAATCAACACAGCCACTGATATGATAATAGAGATAATTTGTTGGAAATTTTACAGCTATCTTTCAAGAAAACAATGAACTATGCGACAGATAACTAGTTAATAGGAATATTTCTAGGAAAACTACTGTGAAATGTATTACTGAAAAATTACTAATAATGATTGATAAATATTTGAATTGAAGTATTTAAATTCAAAAGGATTTTAAGTACCAAAAAATATTACTTATACGGGGGTGTTCATTTTGTTTTGTCCACTATTGCTAACTCGAAACCTATAAGAGCTACTAGGTCGGTATATTTTTTTTTGTTTTAAAAATGTGGAGGTCAACTTCGTTTTTATAAATGGAGCTATAATTTTTTTATTTGTTTATACGATAGAGAATTTTATTCTGAATCAATTTTAATATTTTTATATCCTAGCATAACCATTTTTTATTTTTTGAGAAAAATGCATACTTATTAACTTTTACATTAATTTTATTAAAATACTTGTTAAAATAGGGCTATGATGTGAATGCTACGAATAGAAAATATGAATGTATTTTTATCAAAAAAATTGCTATGTGAGAATGAGAATGTGAGGGTAGGGAGGTACAGTGTGTTAAAAAAAATAACTCGGAGCAGGCTATGAACAAAGAAAAGTATGTCTTAATTTAAAATTATTTAATTAATATGTCAATTATAGTCATGTATTATAGCTCTATAGTGCTTTAACACATTAAAATTTAAGAGTTAAAATTGAAAACAATTATGGACATAACTTTAAATCTTTACACTTTGACTTTTTAAAATTTAAGAGTTAAAGTTTGAAAACAATTATGGTCATGGCTATAAATATTTAGTTACCAAATATTTCTACAAATTTTACAGTGACAGAAACCTTGCTACAAAATTTAATGTGACATATTTTTGTTTTTTGTAATCAAAAACCTAAGCAAAATATGGACAATATTCAAATTTTTGTGTTTTATTATTAAATGAAGATGTTGAAAGGTAAAAAATACATAATTTTATAATCGTACAAGTTATATTAATCATTTTTTTCTTATGTACAAATGAAATGAAAAATGAAAGAAGAATATTAAGGGATATTATGAATCCTTTTGAATTTCCCGAAAATAAATTTATTAAACACTTTCGTTATAGTTATAATTATAATTATGACAATTATGACATCTATGTAAATAACTACTAGTTGTCATTCTAACACGGGCCCCCATATCTGCTTTCCAACACCAAAAAAGTCACATGACTGCTCGCGCCCTACAGATCTTATATACTCTTCATATTATCTAGTAGATGTATTGGCATGCCTTACACGTTTTTTATTATTCCCTAAAACAGTCAAAATAATCTCATTTAATATTATCAATATGTGTACGTACACATATTAACTATATTAACGTGATTACGTGATGTATTTTACTTACTATGAACTAAGGTGAAAATTGTCCATATTTTGTATGTGACAAATATGTTACAATATTTTTTATTTTGTACTCTATATGTCACTATAATAGCAACATAACATAAATGAAGTTAGCTGCTCTGTAGAACTGCATTTCGAATTTAAGAAATTAAATTTAAGTGGCCATAATCAGATTTCGTTAAATTATTTAAGAATCTCTTTAAGACAAGTATTTAAGCTTAAATTCTATAATTTTTAAAGAGAAGATCATAATCGGGGCATAATGTCTATGTGACACGCGATATTATCAAAAATGTTATTTTAAAAAATCGAAATTTTCTTCTTGAATCTTATTTTAGAAATGGAAATTAGAACACGGCGAATCGCAATAATCTTTTGCTGCCTGTAACAATAAATTTTAGGAAAATTATTGTAGACGAGCGCACATAGTCCGGATTTGTCGCGCGCACCAGCTGAGTAAAGAAACCCGTGAGGGGCGTGACCTTGTACTCGAATGTTCGCGAAGTTTTCTAGATAAATGCAGAGCTATATAAAGGCGAAGCGGCTGTGTGCAAGTCAGTGCAGTTCAATGGAGTTTAGTCGACAACAAACTTATGCTGGTCGGAGAACTGCACAGCCAGTTAAATGTTACATTACATTTTCAAAATCAATTTCGGAAACTTGATTTTTGAATTGAATAATGATTAAAATTATGACACTTGCCAGTTATGGACGTAATTAATAGCTGTCATTTTGACACGGGTTCCCATACCTGCTTGCCAAAGTCCAGTAAAGTTATTTTATAAACAAACTATGCAAATTACACTTGACATTGATATCTTCTTCTCCTTTAGTTTTTCCCATTCGTTAGGGGGTTGCTATTTTTTATTTTCTTCTTTCACTCATTTTTGTTTTGCGTGTCGTCCTGATTCAGTTCCTTTTCTCTCAAGTCTTCCGCAATGCAGTCCTTTCATCTTATATTTGGTCTTCCTATGTTTCTTCCACCTTCTATTACTAAGCTATTCATTCTTCTTCCAATATATTCATCTCTCCTCATGACATGTTCAAACCAATGTAATCGTCTCTCTTATATCTTTCTAGAAACTTCTAACACTAGAGTTATTTCCCTTATTCTTTCATTCATTTACTTTTTATTGATACTGACATCTGTCAATTTGAATTACCTGAATATATTAGCAGTTTCCATGGTTAAGTTAGCATAGCTGGCTGATGTATGAAAATTAATATCTTTATAATTCTTTAACTATACAGGGTGTCCCATAACTTCAGGTACATATTAGAAGGGCATATAGTTCTTAATGTCCTGATTACGGAACAAAAAGAATTTTTTCAAAATTCCTATAATTAAGGGTAGTTCACTTAAGAAGAACATTTTTTGTACCCCTGGATACTATAATATTTGGAATAGTGAAATTAGTTATAACTATTACATAAAATAATTTAACAATGAAACCTAATGAAATGATTGTATTATGCAAACATTTCTTATTAATTAGATATAACACAACGTAATATTAAATATTAAAACTACCTATTCAACCAGTGTCCCAAAACTGTTTCCTTCAAAAACCTCAAAAACTAATGTTTGAATTTTGAAAAAATTCTATTTGTTCCGTAATCAGGACATTAAGGACTATATGCCCTTCTAATATGTACCTGAAGTTATGGGACACCCTGTATATCTGTTGAATATGAAATATAAAATATTCTTTATGTTATAATAATATTTAACTGAGTTTTTCAAGAAAAACTGTTAAAATCTTCCAATGAGGATACTTCCGGTTGACCAATTATAACCAAAATCTAATCAAGTCTGTATATGGCTGTAAGGAAGAGAAATATGCAAAAATTATAATTTTTGGAATTTTAGTATTGGAGATATCGCGGCCGAAACCGCGGTCACACACACACGCACACACACACACACAAACACACGCGCGCACACACACACAAACACACGCGCGCACACACGCACACACACACACACATAAGCTGGATTCAGAGATTGCGTAGTATACATAGCATAGAATAGCACAGAAAAGCATAGAAAATGAACATATGGAAAAGCGTGTACTGATTCACAGTTACAGACATAGCATAGCACAACACAGCATAACATGGCGAATTGGTCATATTTTATTTCGAAGCTATGTTTTGCCATGTTCGGCCATGTGCGCTATGTTTCGTGAGTATTCGTAGTTACACCACGCCTACTGCTACAGCGCGTTAATGTTGACAACTAGCTGACATTTGTTTTGAAGTTTGGTTAAGACAACTTTTAAGTTATTTTGTATTGCAGTTGTGTTTATTATAATTATTTAAGAAGTGACAGTTAAATAAAACTTGTGAAATCAGCAACAAATACTGACATGAAGTTATCTACATACAACAATTCTATGTTTTCTGTACAATCTCTGAATTGGTTTTAAGTTTCTATGTTTTCCTGTGTTGTGTATTCCTATGCTGTGTTTACTACGCAATCTCTGAATCCAGCTATACAGACTTCATCGTAAAAATAGTAAAATCCTATTGTAAAGACCCTAATACGTGCTTATTCAATGAAAACTCACCACCGAATTTTTTGGCCAAAGACAATACCTTCCTTAGGTGTTTTCGAAGGTAAAAAGACAAAAAATTAAATTACAGTTCATCTTCCATGGCGGTACTTACTTTACTTCAATTATTTTTGATATAATACAAAATTTATACTTATTGCCGTTAGATTTTGAATATTTTGTTATAATGGCTTAAATAAAGAACTAATGTTTCTGTAGGTACTTTATTCATTTCTATTTTTAACTAGGTAGGTATATTACAGAAACGTGTCACCTATAAAATTTATCTAAACAAACACAGTTACGACACTTATTTTAAGTAAGCGATATATGTCATTCCTATTTAATATCTCCAATCTTCTACTTATTTATATATACTTTTTTTTCGATAAGCATCGTTTTGTTAACAAGAACTATATAAAAGCTATAAAGTCTAAATCTGGACCGTTATCATGTCATCTGCCAGTTATCTGTTTGTGATTTTATTTATTTTTTGCTGGGAACATACTGGGACACGTTTTACGGTCGTGAAATTTTTGGCGGTTGTAAATTTCTCCTATACGTGATGCCCAGAATGAAAGATATACATAGGTGCGGCCCGAGCTTTATTTTGTAAGATATTAAGATTTTCGCAATATTTACGAACTCTTATTTAGGTGTGGCAACTTCGCTATAAACATTTTTATGGTTTTATACTATTTGTATTACCGAATTAATATACAGACAGCTGAATTCAGTTCGTTAATTAATGAATAATGACCAACTGATTAAGGATTCAAGCTGATCCATAGATCAGTTTTTGTTTTAATTCATTAACTTGATATCTAAATCAAATTATCATAATAAACAGACTCATGCCCATATTTATAAACACTTGTAGAGTTTCAAAACGGTTCGTTATAAACTTGACAAATTTCATTTCGATTTTTGTTTCTATGTCGATTGTTTTTACTGGATAAAAATTATAACGAACCGTTTAAAATTTTACGAGTGTTTATGAATATGGGCATTCCAGTTTTGTTTTGGTTTTTGACGATTAATGTAATTGTGATGTAATTTTTACCTTCCGTCACCTCTAGGTACGGAAGGTATTGTCTTTGGTCACAAAATTCGGTGGTGAGTTTTCATTGAATAAGCACGTTTTAGGGTCTTTACAATACGATTTTACTATTTTTACGATGATATCTGTATGTGTGTGTGTATTCGTGTGTGCGTGTGTGTGTATGTGTGTGTGTGACTTCGTGTGTGCGTGTGTGTGTATGTGTGTGTGTGACCGCGTTTTCGGGCACGATATCTCCAATACTAGAATTCCAAAAATTACAATTCTTGCGTATTCCTCTTCCTTACAACCATATGCAGATCTGTTTAGATTTTGGTTATAATTAGTCAACCGGAAGTACCCTCATTTGAAGATTTTAACAGTTTTTCTTGAAAAAATCAGTTAAATGTTATTGTAACTTAAAGAATATATTATTGTCTATACGATTTGATTGCATTTTATATTTGATATTCAACAGATATAGAGTTAAAGAAGAATAACGATAATAAATTTTATATAAATTTCATAATTCAACCAGCTATGCTAACTTAACCATGGAAACTGCTAATATATTCAGGAAATTCAAATTGACACATGTCAGTATCAATAAAATGAAATCAATGAAAGAATAAGGGAAGTAACTCTAGTGTTAGAAGTTTCTAGATATAACAGAGACGATTACATATAGGTTTGAACATGTCATGAGGAGAGATGAATATATTAATATAAGGTGGAAGAAACATAGCAAGACCAAATATAAGATGAAAAGACTGTATTGTAGAAGATTTGAGAGAAAAGGAACTGAATGAAGACGACACGCAAAACAAAAATGAGTGGAAGAAGAAAATAAAAAATAGCGACCCCCTAACGAATGGGAAAAACTAAAAAAGAAGAAGATGTCAGTGTCAAGTGCAATTTGCATAGTTTGTTAATGAAATAACTTTACTGGAAATATAGGATCTTTTGCAAGAAAATTTATGAATGGGGCGCGTGCAGTAATATGACTTTGACCCGTGTCAAAATGACAGCAATTAATTATGTCCATAACTGACAAGTGTTATAATTTTTCATTCAAAATTTCATAATTTTCTTATTTCATGTGGTTTGTTTGTTATCAGGAGTATGGAATTCAGTTGCCGAGAAAGGGAATCACATAATACCAAAAAAAAAAAATCTTTTGCAAGAAAATTTATGTATGGAATTTGTACATAATACACAGGATTGACGGAAGGTATTGTGCTGGCCACATCAGATTTTTTTCGTTAAAAAGTAGGTATTGCTTGCGGTCAGCCAGAATAATTGTAGCGTAGCAAAAATGTAGCGCTATGTATTAGTGCCAGATGAGTACTGAACGGTATTTACTTGTTGAACTTTTTGCGCAAGCGCAGTTTAAAGTAAAAAATCTAATGTGGCCAGCACAATACCTTCCGTCATCTTATCTTTGGTCTTCCTCTGGTTTTTTGCACCTTCTATTACTAAGCTATTAATTATTTTTCCAATATATTCTTCATCTGTCCTCATGGCATGTTCAAACCAATGTATTCGTCTCTCGTATCTTTCCAGAAACTTGTAACACTCGAGTTATTTCCCTTATTCTTTCATTTCTTACCGTATCTTTCCCAACATCTATCACAACTTCCTCATCTCTGCCACATTCATTTACTTTTCATTGATATTGACATCTGTCGATTTGAATTACCTAAATATATTAGCAATGTCTATGGTTAGCATACCTGGCTGATTTATGAAATTTAATATCTATATAATTCTTTAACTATGTATCTGTTGAATATGAAGTATAAAATGCAATCACATCGTATAGAGAATAACGTACATATATACATATATTCTCTAAAATTTATAAACATTATGTCAATAAATGATATTTAACTGAGTTTTTTCAACAAAAAATGTTAAAAGTTGTAAATGAGGGTACTTCCGGTGGATCAATTATAACCAAAATCTAATCACGTCTGCATATGCATTTAAACTCGAGGAATACGAAAAAAATAATTTTTGGAATCGTGGTATTAGAGGTATGCGATCCGAAACGATTGTAACACACAGACGCACACACATCGACGTAAAAATAGTAAATTCGTATTCTAGGGACCCTAAAACGTTCTTATTCATTAGAAACTCACTATCGAAGACAATACCTTCCTTACCTAAAGGTGACGGAAGGTAAAAAAATGGAATAATGACAAAATATTTATTTAAAACATTTTTTGTCTGAAATTAATAATAAATAACTACACCAAAAAAATGTGACAATTTTATATGTTCCCGCCTAAAAGTTTAAGAATAGACAACACAGAATACATTTCACTACTTATTTCGTGTAAATATTAGTACATACTCTAATGATCTTTTGTTAGTTAAATTGTTAACCGTTGGTTAAATTGACAATGACAATATCCTACCGTAATGAAATGTCAAATGAGTTGTTAAATATTACCGTCAAAATTTCGATATGCACTTTTTTCGTTAACCTGTACTTCAAAGATTTGCTGTAAGCTATATACAGGTGTAACAGCTAAACGGACTACCTTCAATAATTTGTAAAATTTTAAAAATACAATAAAATACTATAATACAATCTTATAGAAAACCAAGGGGGACATCCGAATAGAGAAGAATATATTTTTGTAAATATTTGCTAATAACTTTATAAAAAGTATTCTATTTGATGTCTATACAAAATAATTCATTGACAAATAGCAGTTTTTGTTTTTCATACATAGCCTATTGAAAAATACTCGGAAAAATATCTATAAAAATAAAATTTATTTGAATTTCAATTGGATATATCTCAATATTTTGTTATGTAAGGATATAAAATGATTACATGGTTGAACTCTTATCAAATTGGTCTAAAAAGTAAATACCATCCTATTTAAAAACATATAACTTTGAGTTGTAACTTGAGAACCACTGGTTTAAAAAATATTTTCTTCTCTAATTGGATGTATCCCTCGGTCTTCTATAAGATTGGATGTAGTATTTTATTGTATCTTTAATAATATAGAAATTATTTGAGCTAGCACGTTTAGCTGTTACAACATCTGTAGGCAACAGCAGAACAAAATTTTAAAAAACCGTCACTTATGAAAATTTTCAGACGGGAACAGATAAAATGGGCACCTGTATAACAGATTTCAAGCAGACACCAGACATGCGGTATACACAAACAATGGAAAATATGTTGACATGAATAATAATTATGAACAAATACATAAGAAAAATATAGCTACACATTATTCATCGCTGTACTATTCACTGAAATTAAGGGAACTAAATATATCTTGTATTTGAAACAACGTATGTGATTTATTTATATTATTTATTGGTTAATGAAGTCATCAATAATGGCTCTTTCTTATGGCTTGGCAATGTTTACACATATTGTAAGTGCAAATTTATTCGACTAGGTTAATTTTGAACTTTCATAAACATCTCAGTTGGCAAAGAAAACAGTAATTGTTTATTCTCCTTAATAACTAAGCTAAGAAAACATGTATGACTGCTTGTTAGAAATTATGTTTGTGCGAATTTTCATTAAAACTAATTTGTTTTTTATTTTGTTTCAGATTCATCTGGTGCCATCATTAAGTTTAAAATATTTTAAAGAGTGCGTGCAATATCGTTTTATTTTAAAAGTTTATAATAATCAGTTAAGCATATTTTATCAAATTTTATTTTCAATAGAGTTATAATTGTTTGAATATATTTTATTTTACGTGCAATTTTAAATTTGATTTGTATACGTTTGAAATTTGTGTGACAAATTTTACAAATATTGAAATAAAGATCACAATTTTTAATACTTACAAAAGAAATATTTATAAAGCTCAATTTGTAAATAAGAATTTTTGACGTAGAATTTATAATAATATATACAATTTTGATCGCGATTTAAATAAAAATATAAGTAAAATATATAACAATATTCCTAAATATTGTGCTCAAAAGTTTTACTAAGTTTTAAATTTTCACAAAATAAACGTTTATTTCAATTTTATAAATAATATAACAGTGCCTTAAAGGACAGTGCAACAAAGCTTTTTGTTTAAAAAGTGACTGTGTTTTTTAAATTGAAACAGTGATAACATTAATAGTAAAAGTGTTGTGTTTGAAGATAACTAATAAATACTTTACAAAAGTACTAACGACATCTACTCCAGGAATTTTGTAGTGAGATAGTGTGTTTAACTAGTGATATTTTAAACAGCAGGAGTGTTGCATACGAGAAGATAACTGAAAGTTTATTTGAAACGTTCAAAATTTCATGATATCAGGATTAGAATTATACTGTCTTGCTTCTTATTTACATTAACAGTGTTTTAAATTTAAACAGTGATCTTTTAGTTTAATTTTATCATTTTAAACATCAGTGCAATATATTATTGTACTCGTTTTATATTAAAACAGTCGAACACTGTAATATATTTAATTTCACATGTGTTGTGATTGAAGATAACTGATACTATTTCTACGTTTCAAATCTCATCCTTTTTGGAGGTAGTGTCACAGTGTTCAAAATCCTATCACCGTCCTCCTTTTCTCTTCTTTCTCTTGTCTGTTATCCTGTGTCTTGCCGATAAGTAAACAAGGTTTTGGTTCACCATTATAGTGTTTTTGTGGGGAAAGTTTGAGAAGAAAGTGATTGCGTCATTTGGGGTGCGTTTGCGTGAATGCGTGTGTGTTTCGACACGCTGTGCTTCGCCTCCCGGCTGCACCCTGCGGACGAGGAGGGTACGGGCGGGGCACCGCCGCCGCCCGGGGACTTGGTGCTCAGTACGCCCGCCATGACGCATAATCATACCCCGGAGCTGATGCAGCTCCGGGAGAAGGCAAGTAAACACACTTATGTTATATTTATAACGGCGAAATTAAGGCTTGATTTACATTAGCGCTACAATGACGGTACAATAACGGTTCGATGACAGTACTGTATTACTTGGTCCAATGTATTTTAATGGACTCATTTACATCTACGTTCTCTTACGATGACAGTACGATGGCGGTACGATGACGGCACATTGATATTCACTGATTTACATTAGCGATACGACCACGGTACAGTATAGTTTTGTCTCTATTGAAAAAATCGAAAATAGTATGTTGTGTTATTAGGAGTAAAAGTGAGACTTTGTGTGCCGAGCGTGGAAGTTTGAACGACGAGCGAAGCGAGTCGGATAAATGCACGCGAGGCACACAAAGACACTTTTACTCCGAATGACACATTATATTTTTTCTTCAAATGTAGATATTTAAAGAAAAATAGCTACTCCGTAAATTACGTTTGCGATTTCAATTGCCCTGTAGCTATGGATACTTATTTGTTCACTTTTTGTTATAAACATTGAAATGTAAATTTTCACGTTTTGACGTTTAAATAAAATCTGTGCAATTTTAGATCCTCCTTGTGTGCAATTATGTCGGGATTTGAAGGATTATAATGTACGCCCCCTGAAGTTGTTCGATTGGATGGAAATCTAACAGTGTGGCTTAAAGATATGTCCATAGGAATCTCTGCAAAACAATATAATCTTTTCTTATCACTTTAATTCTAAATATTCTTATGCTCATTGTAATCTGTCTGTAGTAAGTCTGCTATTCTTTAATAATGTTATTTCCTCAAAAGTAAACTCTGTTTATATTTCAATTCACAGGTTATAATATATTTAAATTTGACAGCTATTGATCGTATTTAGTAACTTTATTCTTAGGTTACCTAGCGTGTTATAGTGACATTTAGGGCGATATTACAGGTTTCTTTTATTAAAGTTACCTCTTATTCGTTGATGCTGTATAGTTTCTATGGATATTTATTTATTTTATTTCTACCTTGTGAATCAAGTCACAAAAGATGCTACTTTTATGACGTTTGAAGAAAAATAATATTGTATCATAGTGATTGCGTAGTATTTGCATGCAACAGGGAGTGGAAGGTTGCGGTTGAAGAGTACGTGCACATCACGTTGATGTTAATACCAAAATCAGCTGAGTGGAAGTAAACATATGTTAGTACATGATTGACATCTCACATGTTTTTGATTTTTTCATATTTGTCTTTTACTTAAAAAAAATGTAGTCAAAATGAGCTAGACATGAGAAATTATTGCATACATTATTGAACAAAAGTTCTCTGCTTATAACATAAACGTAAAATATACATCATACATTATCACAGTACAAAACAGTGTCGTTTTGTAAAATTTTCTGGATTTTCTTCATTTTCTTGTTCTTCGCCAAGAGTAAGGGCAATTATAGACAAGTCGGTATTTGATAAATTTTTAAGCATTGCACAATATTTTCTACTTTTGATAGAAACATGACATATGCACCACAAACTGTCATAATACATAAAAGACAAAATTATATTGTCATGGTATTTTATTAGATTCGTACCGTCGTGGTACCGTCTAATGTAAATGCCCCCTGTAATTGACATACCGTTATTGTACCATTATTGTACCGTCATCGTACCGTCATTGTACCGCTAATATAAATCAAGCCTAATAGTGCTCAATCCACATATATAAAGGTTAGCAACACTTGTTCATGTCGTCTAGCCTGTCGTCATTTATACAAACAGATGCATAAGATCTTGGTACTAATTTTGATAGTAGATACTTACTCAAAGTTCATGTAGAGATTGTAGTAAATTAATCTTATAAGATTCTGGGATTTTTATCACGAAATATCTCCGATTTCTATCTAAGAACTTTGTTTGTTTCAGTAGTGCATAGCAAACTAGAATATGGCAGTCTAATATGGTGTCCTTACCACACATCTCAAATCAGTGCTATTGAAACAGTCCAAAAAATATTTTGCAATATTTGTTTCTTTAGATTATTTCACTTAACTATATATTACATACATTTAACTTAGAATCACTACATATATGAAGAACACAACATCAAATTTTATTCTTACACAAAATAATAAAAAATAAAATTAATGATTTTTCGCCCTTGGCAGCTTTAAACCACGTGCGACCATGTAATACAAGAAATTCAATCATATTTACCTATACTTATTGTCTTACTTTAGAACACTACAACTTACCACTTAATTCGATTTGCCACTATTTAAACAATTTTTCCATTTTTCTGGATCTAAGTGTTAAATTTTCAGTGTTCCAAACTAATTTATGCACTGTTTACGTAACAGTTAATTAATGTGTGCCATGATTTCATTATGTTATCTATTCCTTACATTCAATAATAAAATGTAAGATTATTCTGTAAGTGGGATTCAGGTCCCTTGATCTCAGCTGACTCACTTTTTTAACAAAATTCTTACTAACCATAACCGTAAATCATACATCAAATACTCTTTGCTCTTAATATATTAAAATTAAAGTGACTAATTTTCGGTAGAGAAATACCGCATCCGGACCACAAAAATAGATACTCATGCTCACGCAAAAACCATCCTTCGCCACACATCCTGTCCAAACACACTTCTGGCGCCTCGTCCACATTTATTATCACATTTATACAAAAGAGCTCAGCTGGCTTACTCCACTCTCTTAATAATATTCTTACTAACCATACATCTTCATACAGATAATATTCCTTACTCTTTGCATATTAAAGTAAATGAATGAATGAAGGAATAAATAAATCTCTCAATCCTTGCGTTAACTAATGTTCTAAAGCAGTAACGAACGTTTTACAACACCGGGCATTGCGAAGCAAATATTGACTTCTGATCAACCTAACAGCTAATACGGATCATACGTTATTGCCTACAGGCCGCAGGATTAAATGGATGGTAACCTGAGAATAGCTGTACATTTTTGCAAAATATTGGAAAGCGTGGGTGCAAGTGCAATGGAGTAAATCACATAGAAGTGGACATCTCAGCAGTAGTCTAAGGTCTAACCATTTAACATTTAACCTTTAACGTCGTCTGGGGGCGACGACTGTAAGTTCAAATTGTTTATTAGTGACGGTACGAAATGGATTTGTTTGCCTGAAGGCAGATGTTTTGATCCTAAATATCAACTGTCAACTATGAAGCGTTGTGATGATTAAAAAATAAACTGATTCCTTATACATTGCTGTTCGTTTAGGCCTCTAGGTGGTGGAGTATGGTCCTTGTAGGTGGATTACGCTGTTCAGAAGTTAATATTTCCTTCGAAATGTCCGGCGTTGTAAGACGCTTCTTGGTGTATGTGCCAATGATGTTGTGATTAGACGAAAAAGTAGTGCAACGTGGACGGCTGATTTTCTTCTTGTTAACATAGCATATTTGGACATTCTTATGCTTTAGAATTTAGTTACTCTTTATTTGGAGATGCTTAATTGCCGTGAAAACTCATTTTGCTTCTGTTTTTATAAAATAAATAACAACAATGACTAGACAAAGTAATGATTAATTGTAGAGACTTCAAACTAACAACACTCATTTTTATTCATTTTTCGCCCCATATTTTTAAATGGTTTTTGGTAAATTCGTTTTTAAAAACACATATCGCTTCTAACAAAAACGGTATTTTTCTCTCACATGGTAATTAGTCAAGAAT
Organism: Harpalus rufipes; assembly: GCA_951394225.1. Taxonomy (NCBI): domain Eukaryota; kingdom Metazoa; phylum Arthropoda; class Insecta; order Coleoptera; family Carabidae; genus Harpalus; species Harpalus rufipes. The sequence goes on along the minus strand of OX596275.1, from coordinate 18,576,991 downwards.
ACTGTTTTTATACATATTTTGAAAATAAAATACTTAAATTCAAAATATTTTACTATTTGTGCTTGTTTACGTACTCAATTTTTTATTCGTAAAATTTGTTTCATCTTTGCCTTTATATTCCAACCTCGTTTGAAATTTTATAACATTTGTTCCATTTCTAAAATACTGGACTTGGTTCCAAGGACATTTTCATATAAAAATTGTAGTTTCTTTTTAATATAAATATTTCATTTAGTCTGTTTTCTTATAATATCACCATTATTCTTCAAATATAGTTTTATTTGAATACTATTTAATTCAAAACCTCAAACATCTTACTTAGCGGCAAATAATAATTATAATAATATTTATTGAGTGCTAATATACAAAATAAGTATTTACACAAGTCAATAAGGAGGAACACAATACAATAAGAAAAAATCTGTTGTGGCCAGCACAATACCTTCCGTCATTCTCGTGTATAATGTATAAATTCCATAATTTTTCTTACAAAAGATTCTAAATTTCCCGTAAAATTATTTCATAAACAAACTTTTCAAATTGCACTTGACACTGGCATCTTTTTCATCTTTAGCTTATCCCATTTGTTAGGGGTCGCTATTTTTGCATGTCGTTCTCATTCAGTTCCTTTTCTCTCAAATCTTCCGCAATACAGTCCTTCCATCTTATCTTTGGTCTTCCTCTGTTCCTTTAACGTCCTATTATTAAACTATTCATTCTTGTTCCAATATAATTCTTCCTTTCTCCTCATGACATGTTCAAACCAATGTAATCGTCTTTCTTGTATCTTTCTAAAAACTTGTAATACTAGAGTTATTTTCTTACCATATTTTTCCGTCTATTCCCCAATATCTACTTCAACATCCTCATATCTGCCACATTAATTTACTTTTTATTTATACTGACATCTGTCAATTTGAATTATATGAATTTGATACTAGTTCCCAAGTTTGGCATAGCTGGCTGAATTATAAAATTTAATTTCTTTAAAATTCTTTAACTCTGTATGTATTGAATATGAAGTATAAATTGTAATCAAATCGTATAGAGAATAATATATTCTTTAAGTTATAATAACGTTAAATGTCAATAAATCAAATTTAACTGTTAAATCTTCAAATGAGACTACTTCCGGTTGACCAATTATAACCAAAATCTAATCAGATGTTCTTCTGGATGTAAACTTGAGGAATACGAAAAAATTATAATTTTTGGAATCGTGGTATTGAAGTTATGGAATCCGGAAATTTTGTTACACACACACAGACACACATACATACAGACATCATCGTAAAAATGGTAAAATCGTATTATATGGACCCTAAAACGTGCTTATTCAGTAAAAATTCATCATTGAATTGAAGACAATACCTTCCTTACCTAAAGGTGACGGAAGGTAAAATTGATAAATTCACAAATTACATGTTTTTCAGTATTTCCATAAATTCTGATGTTGTAAATGGCGCATTTTCCATAAGTATATTGTAAACTTTTATTTTGAATTCGTTAAAACTCAAATCTCGCAGAAAGTTAGGCAAGGAATTATAATCCTGTATAGCATAGCAATTTACGCAAGACGTAAATAAGGGTGATGAATATTAGAAATGTTCCTGGTGTTGTAAGAATGTATTGCACTGTTTAATTTGTAGTCTTTGAGATTATTTTTGACATAATATAAACTATTTAGAATACATATATATATATACAACTAGTAAATGTTAGTAAACCCAATTTTACAAATAGGGGTTTGGTATCTGAATGAAAAGAGGAAAATGAAACTATTCTTACACATTTTCTTTGTAAACTGAAAATTCTACTTACATGAGATGAATGACCCCAAATTATAATGCCATAAGACATGACACTTTCAAACAATGAATGATAGGCTTATTGTAGTTTTGGAAACTGTATCACGTAAATTTTTAAGAAGGTACAGCACCGATGCCAATTTTTTAGCTAAATTGTTACAATGCTTTTCCCATAATAAATTTGGATCGTAGATTCGACCTAATAACTTACTGCTGTTAGGATTTCTGAAAGCATTGAGATCTCTTGTAGAAAATATCATATCTTTCATCTGTTGACGAAATAATAATTAGTGCTGTAAATGAGAATTTTATTAACCTCAGAAAATAGTACTTTTGGGATGGAGTATAAGAATTGAATCTTTGTTGAGCTAAATCCAATGAAGTATTCGAAGATTGTGTTGATTTTAGTTCCCAAAAAATAATTATGCCTTATTTGGTCGCGAAATCTTCATCCCACTATTATTTAAATTAAAATCACTCTATTTAGCCACTTTGTATAAATTTTACACTTTCTAAATATTTCTTGTATTTTTCTATCCTAGGTTTTAGAGCTAGAACACGCTCTTCGTCTTCGAGATGAAGAGATATCCCAATTGCGCTCGCACCTGGACAAGTTCCAGTCTGTTTTACCCTACCACGTTGGTGGTAAGGTTCTTGGAGGTCCTCCAGTACCTAGAGCTCGTAAACAGCGAGCGCAGGGTATCTCTGCAGAACCTCATTCGGCTCAATCTCTACTGGAGCTGGCTAGGGTTGCATTCCGTACCCACGATAAGAACGACAGGTAAGAAGAAAGAATTTGTTTTTCTAGTTTATTAAGATTCTATTTTTAATTTTGTGCATTAAGCGAAGGAATAATTAATTGAAAAATCTGGTATACCTAGCTAGTAAATATTATAATCATGTTGAATCACATAGTATAGTAAAATATATACTTGTCTATAGGAATACAATTCTGATGGTATTGGCAAAACAGTATTTTGTTGCTTCATTCGAGAGAGCAAGATAATAGTACAAAGCCTGTAAATAAGCTAAAATTTCAGATTTATCTTAGTTACTATGATAATGAATTCAGACATAAGTTAATGATGTAGTGGAACTTGTTTATCCGGACACAAATCATCGTATCTTCTTTGTCTAATAGTCATCTAATAAAAATACATACTGTAACGTTTATTTATATGGGTGAAGTGTAAAACTCAAAGAAATATTATTAATTAAAGTAATACGTTTATTAAACGATAAATAATTAGGATAAATATTAAAAAGATAATAAAAGTAACTAACACTATGATTAAATAATTATAAACACTAATTTAAGACTTAGAATATTATTAACTGCTTAAACACTAAGATTATTTAATTAACCACTGAGCATAATACATTTAGGTCATCGGTGTAATGAACACGTCTCACTGTGTATGGGTTATTCCGTCGCCGGGATTACGTCATCGCTCGGGAACATTCCATCAGTAGCGGCGCCCGAATACTCTTCAGTCAGTGGCGCACGTTACAATACAATTTTCCGGAACATTCGGATTTTCGGTTATCAGGATTAGGCTTTCATCTAATAAATTTGGGTTGACCGGGTTTATATCTATTCTTAAATAAAGTTGCGGCTCGGTTTAGAGCTCGATTTACAATCTTCATCCTTTATAGCAATAAAACATTGCAAGGAAATGGTAAAATAAATAAATATATCATCACAGCATATTACCTATTTCTGGGTGGCAGTTTGGCACAATCTGCTTTGAACACAGATATTGGTAATGATGAAATATTTGTACCGTGTGGGCGCTTACCAGGCGTCACCTCACGGGCACTCATTGCTGACGTGGAGAGTGCACTATAGAGGTCAATTTTGTGCCATTGAAATTCGAAGAAATTTTTGGCGTCAGTTGGAATCGAACCCGGATCCTCAGATTCGCGACCAGACACTCAGGCACACGGCCACGAGACAACATAAGGAAATTAGTATTGTCGGGTCACGATGGGTCACGACGTGACCCGCGTGATCGTGAATGTATTTTAAATATTGCTTCGTGATTGGGCGTAAGCGTGAGGGCCCAAAAATATATCGTGAATGATCGGGCCTGATTGCAATTTATTTGGGCGTGAGCAATATGATTTCTTCTATTTTTTTTTATCTGAAAAAAATATTAACCCTGAGGCCGCCATCGTCCCCATGGATCTATCCAGAACCCAAGCGATATCGCCCACTTTGAAAAATCACTGCTTTAAACTAAGAATTTTAATAAAATGAAAATGTTGAAATATTACTTCGTTTTAGTAAAAATGCTTAATTATTGTAAACGCAACTTCACAGTCCCTATCCCTAGTCGGTTATTGTCGTAAAATTTCGGTTGAATTCTGGCGAACTGTACGTACTGTTTGTAGTTTTTGTTTGAATTCAAATTAAGAAATATAGTAACACTATTGTCATCCTAATGACATTGTCAAAATGTTTCATGAAATAGATTGAAATAATATTTATTTGAAATATATTATTTATTTTAACATTTTTCTTTATTTCTGTATTCATTTCATACTAATTAATTTGACAAGGGAAAGGAAATTTAATAAAAATAAATGAAAATATATGCCTAATGCAGACAATGCCGATAGAACTATTTGAGATGCATAACCAACTCGGGACAAGGACGTCGCAAATAATTTCAGAAATTTAAAAATTTATATCTCGCTTAATAATTTATATTTTTACATCACGTTTTTACCAATATTTTTAGATTTTTATATATTATCAGAAATTTAAAAAAATGGAAATTTTTCGATTTGAACAGATTCGTAAGTTTTGATATTTCAGTATTACAATTTATAATGACCACCTTCAACGACTCGTCATTTTAATCAATCGCAAAACATTATCTTTGGTTATAAGTTTGTAATTATTGGTTAATAACAGTGAGTTATAACTTGTAATTCAATGTTTATTTGTTGCCGTTAGTTGTTACGAGTTAATGACAGTTTTCATTCTTCTAAAATACCGGATGGCTATAAAAAAACGAATCCTGTTTTCTATAACCCCGGAGTATATTGAGATATCGATATTAAATTTGTATATTTTGCAGAGAAAGGGTTGAAAAATATTCCTAGCGAATTTCAAACATTTATATAGAAAACAATAAAATTTCGAGTCAGTGAAGTAACATTGCCACAAATTTGCTCTACATTTTGTCCAATTATCTCGAGATTTCTTCTAATAATAGCATCTGAATTAGATCAATACAACTTGTTATCAAGAAAAAAATTGGCGTGGCAAAAAAATAGCGGAAGAATTTGTAGCGAAGAGATGGTTACTTTCTAGCATAAATCATGCTATTAGGCGAGTGATAGAAACTGGATAAATTTTCAGAAATCCCTATAAAAGAAAAGTCAATAACTGGTACAAATGTCAAAAATTCAGAATTGTCCCAGGTTTTCTGAAAATTGATCCAACTTCTATCAGTCACGATTTATTCTAGAAAGTGGCCATCTCTTCCTAGGATATTTTTCCGCTATTTTTTTCACTTTTTTATAAGAATTTGCAGTGATATGTATGTAGGTTAGATTTATATACATATGTGAGAAGAAATCTCGAGATAATTGGACAAAACTTAGAGAAAATTTATGACAGTGTTACAACTAACTCGAAATGTCACTGGCAGTTACATTTGTTTCAATAATAGTCTATTCGGTTTAAATTGATTATAAAATGATCAACGTGTAATAGTAGATTTGAACGACAAATTTAGAAAATCGCTATTCACTTGCTTTTCTATATAAATGTTTGAAATTTGCTAAGAATACTTTTTAATTCTTATTGTCTGCACTACGGATTTATGGAGTTTCAAGCAGAATTTGTTTTTTAATAGCCACCCGGTAAATAGTACGAATAATTATTATTTTCTTTAAATTAAGGATTTCTTGTTGGAAGTACTTTAAAAAGTTGCAAGTATATTTGTATGTTTTATATGAAATATTAGTACCTATTCATTTGAAGTAACGTGAATACCTACTTAGAAAATGTAAATAAAGAACAGATACATAAAGGGTTTTCCAATAAGAGGTGTTATTTTGATATTCAAAGAAAAATGCCATTTTTTAATATAAATGATCGGATGTTTATTTCATTATAAAGAGGAAGGTGTGTCGTTAATAGTGGAAAATAACATCAGGCAAATGACCACCACGACCACGCTGACAGGACAATATCCTTTTCATGAAATTTTCCATAACCAAATCGCAAAGTGGCTGTCCTATGTCCTCGATAGCCTCACGAATTCCATCTTTGAGGTCTTGAGTCGACGCTGGGCAGTTGGCGTAGACCTCTTTCACGTGGCCCCAAAGAAAGAAGTCGCAAGGTGTTAAATCACAAGATCTCGGTGGCCAATTGTGATCACCTCTTCAAGAGATAACACGGTCCGGAAACTTTTCCCGTAAAAGATCAATGGTTTCGTTGCTTGTGTGGCACGTAGCGGCGTCTTGTTGAAAGTAAACGTTGTCCAGATCAATACCATCCAATTCCGGCCATAAAAAATCGGTAATCATCTCTCGATAGCGCAATCCATTCACCGTAACTGTTGCTCCAGCCTCATTTTCGAAAAAGTAAAGTCCAATGACTCCGCCGGACCATAAACCGCACCAAACAGTCACACGTTGAGGATAGAGAGGCTTTTCAACAATAACTCTTGGGTTTTCTGAGCCCCAGATGCGACAATTTTGTTTGTTGACGAAGCCACCGAGGTGGAAATGGGCCTCATCACTCAAGATGATTTTTCGATGGAATTCCGGATCATTTTCACAGCTCGAATTTTTCCACCAATTTCTGTATTGCGGTCCGACAAGGTGCTTCACGACGACCCAAAAATTGTCGAGTTTTACGAACCGTCTCTGCCAAATTTTCACCATTTTTATAGTGAATTTTAATAATTTCAATGCGTTGTTGAAGCGTGTATCGTTCCATTTTTATTAATGGCGTAGTTTCTACTTGTCAAATGTCAAAAAATGACAGCTTCAAAAGCGACATCTACCGAAATAGCGGGCTATTCAAAATAAGACCTCTTATTGGAAAACCCTTTATGTACATGTATGTATATTCAATTTTTTACCTTCCGTCACCTTTAGGTAAGGAAGGTGTCTTTGGTCAAAAAAATTCAATGACGAGTTTTTAGTGAATAAGCACGTATTAATGTCCATATAATACGATTTTACCATTTTACGATGATGTCTGTATGTATGTAGGTGGTGTGTCTCTGCGTGTGTGTGTGTGACGAAAGTTTCGGATTGCATAACTTCAATACCACGATTCCAAAATTTATAATTTTTTCGTATTCCTCGAGTTTACATCCAGAAGAAGAGGTGATTCGATTTTGGTTGTAATTGGTCAATCGGAAGTACCCTCATTTGAAGATTTTAACAGTTTTTCTTGATAAAACGCAGTTAAATATCATTTATTGACATTTAACGTTATTATAATTTAAAGAATATATTATTCTCTATACGACTTGCTTGTATTTTATACTTCATATTCAATAGATGTAGAGTTAAAGAATTATAAAGATATTAAATTTCATAATTCAGTCAGCTTTACTAACCATGGAAACTGCTAATATATTCAGATAATTCAAATTGACAGATGTCAGTGTCAATTAAAAGTAAATTAATGTGGCAGAGATGAGGATGTTGAGCTAGATGTTGAGGAAGACACGGAAATATACGGTAAGGAATGAAAGAATAACGGAAATAACTCTAGTGTTAGAAGTTTGTAGAAAGATACAAGAGAGACAATTACATTAGTTTGAACATGTCATGAGGAGAGATGAAGAACATATTGGAAAAATAATTAATAGCTCAGTAATAGAAGGTTGAAGAAACGGAGGAAGACCAAAGATAAGACGGAAGGACTGTATTGCGGAATACTTGAGAGAAAAAGGAACTGAATGAGAACGACACGCAAAACAGAAATGATTGGAAGAAGAAAATAAAGAATAGCGACCCCTAACGAATGGGAAAAGCTAAAGAAGAAGATAAAGATGTCAGTGTCAAGTGTAATTTGCATAGTTTGTTTATGAAACAATTTTACCGGATATTTAGATTTTTTTGCAAGAAAATTTATGTATGGAATTTATACAAAATACACAGGATTGACGGAATGTATTGTGCTGGCCACATCACATTTTTTTAATAATCATGTATTGATATTTATTGACATGTTACCATGTAATTGAGCCTTCGACGAATTATATAATAATATTAGTACGAATTGATTAAATAAAACAGGGAGAAAATTCTCATGACATGACTCGCAAACAATTATACGTATACAGGCTGACGCTAAAAACGGGCCACTTAAAATAACATTTTTATTTATAATTATTTTTTAATTTTCTTTGCATGTTTATAAACTAGGCTTACGGATTCACAAATTATGCTATTTGGCATGATGCTAGTGCTAGTGACATTGACTTTCATATTTCAACTGGGACATCCTATATATTTTTATATATTTGGAATCTGCGTAAAATTATGAAATCAACGATTTGCTTGTAGCACATTTTTACTGGAGAAACAAATTACAAAAACATAAAAGAAAATTTTGAATAATTAACTTCCTAAGCCACGATATCAGACAGACTGTGAAAACAGTTGAGATAGTATTGAACTGAATAATATTTAAATTAATTTTTTAAATAAATACTTAAATAGTAAGTTATTTTTGTAAAATTCTATATTTTGTTACAAAAAAATTATCAATTTGTTATAACAGCCTACTTGATATTTCTATCGATTAATTATTCATATTTTTCTCTTACGTTTTTGTAATTTATTTCTTCAATTAAAATTCACTTCAAGCATATCGATGAATTCGTAATTTTACGTAGATTCCAAATATACAAAATATATAGGATGTCTCATTTGAAATATGAATGTTAATGTCACTTCCGGCAAAACCGGATGCGCTACCATCATACCAAATATCACGATTTGTGAGCCCCTAGGGCTAGTTTACAATATTACAAATATATCAAGAAAATGAAAAAATAATTATAAATAAAACAGTTATTTTGAGTGGCCCGTTTTTCAGTGTCACCTGTATAAACTTTATGAACTTATAAACTTACAGGTCGATTCTGTTCACACCTGTAAGTCTTACAGATCTGTAAATTTGTAAATCATGAACAAAATCGCAACGAAAGCTGCCACTCTTATAATTTTATATTAATCCATAAGAATATATGTGTTTTGTCACTTTTTTACAGATTTACAAATCTGAAAGACTTACAGATGTGAATAGAATCGAGAATCGACCCATTAGTTTAGTACATAAATAGTACGTATAGGAAACACTGTTGTCCCTGAAACTTCTTTGTTCGAATCTAGGGCCCGTATTCTTCAGCGTTCGTCATTTCGTTTGTATTCGTATTCGCGTTCGTTTTCATATTAGTAGTCACAGGTAGTCTGTGTTTATAAAACAATATTGGATATGCCATTGTTAGTGTCAACTGTATTGCAGCATTTATTCACATCATTTACAAGTTAAAAAAAAAATATTAATCGTTACTAAATATATGGGCCCTTATTCTTGAGCGTTCGTAATTACATTCGTATTCGCTTTCGTTGTATCGTTGTCGTATTAGTAGTGATAGTAGTCTGTGTTATATATGTAATAATATTATATATGTCAGTGTCAGTGTCTGTATTGTAACATTTATTCAGATCACTTACAAGTTAAGAGTTCATTTTTATCATATATTTATTAACGATTAATAAATATTTTTTTAACTTGTAAATGATGTGAATAAATGCTGCAATACAGTTGACACTGACAATGACATATCCAATATTGTTTTATAAACACAGACTACTGTGACTACTAACATGAAAACGAACGCGAATACAAACGAAATGACGAACGCTCAAGAATACGGGCCCAGGGCCCTTATTCTTGAGCGTTCGTAATTACATTAGTATTCGTATTCGCTTTCGTTTTCATGTTAGTTAGGATAGTAGTCTGTGTTTCAAAAATAATATTATATATGTCAGTGTCAGTGTCAATTGTATTGTCACATTTATTCAGATCACTTACAAGTTAAGAGTTCACTTTTATCCATATATTTATTAACGATTAATAAATATTTTTTTTAACTTGTAAATGATGTGAATAAATGCGGCAATACAGTTGATACTGACAATGACATATCTAATATTGTTTTTGAAACACAGACTACTGTGACCACTAACATGAAAACGAACGCGAATACGAATACGAACGAAATGATGAATGCTCAAAAATACGAGCCCAGGATAGTCATTCCAACAGCGCCTAAAAAATTTAAAAAATATCTCAAAAATATTTTCAAAAATACAAAACCAATGAATAACTTATTTCTACATAAAGTTATGCCGTTGCGTTGCGTATTTAAAAAATTTATATCGCGTTGAAAAATTCTTAGCATGCGAACAATTCTGTTACAAGTACTAATGTGATTTTTTGTTTCTTGGTGTGTAGCTTTAATGTATTTTCCTCGTAATAAATATCTGGCTGGTATGTTATCACAAATGAAATGATTGTAGTGGAGCCAATTATAAAAACGCGGGAGAATTATGGTCAGTTCTTTAGATCGGCTTGGCTGTGCCTGTGGTTTCGTAGAGGAAAATTTCTTCTGACCCACATTCAGATGTCATTGCTCGTGGTTATTATTAGGAATGCTACAAGTTCGGAGAAATTTATTATGAGAATTAGACAATGTTTTTCATCGAACAACTTTTCTATCGACAATTATAAAAAATTGATGTGATCAATACCTTATGTTTAATAATGATGACAAATATACCGGAAAGCGCTTGAAAATCATTACATAGGCATTTAAAATGGAAATACTGTTTTTCCTTACGCGTTTATTCCCAATGTATTTTAGAAAATAAATTTTGAATAATATTTGTAGAGCATGAAATAAATCAGTAAATATAATTCGTTTAGTAGGTATGTTTTGTAAATACAAAAATTAGATAAGAAAATTACTATTAATAGTGGTAGTCCTGAAATTAAAACAAAAATTCTCCCGAGTTCATGGGGTTGGATATTTTCAACAACCTATCAAATGATATAAAGTCCAGAGAAGTTCTTAAATTATTTAAAAGAAAACTTAAAAAAAAACTATTAAAAATTCCATCGGTTCCTTGCACGAGAATTTCTGCAATAAAAATAATAGTCGCCACAGGAATTTTCGATTTTCTTTTATTTTTAGCTACAGGTAAACTCGTTTTACACTAATTAAGAAAATATCTCATATCTTATTTATTATGATATAGTTAGAGAAAAATTGTTTAGATAAATATTATACCGTTTTTTTTTTTGCGTAGAATAAACTGACGTAATTAGATTTTTAAATACTTTATATTACTTGCGATATAACACAAACTTATATTTTTTTTAAATGGGAACCTATGTTGAAAGTAATCTCACCTGTTTGGTTATTTTATAAGCTCTTCAATGGTATATAATAAATCTACATCGTTTTGTTTTAACATGAATAAAACATGAATTATTAATTTTTTGGAATGAATAAATTGAAAATAATTAAGAAACAAATAAAAACTCTATTACAGATCACATTTTCTTTATTTTTACCTCTCGCTAAGAGAGGTATTGGATTCATGCTAAAAATCGCATATCCAGATTTTATTGAATAAGTACGTTTTAAGGTCCCTATAATCCGATTTTAACATTTTTACGATGATGTCTGTGTGTGTGTGTGTGTGTGTGTGTGTGTGTATGTGTGTGTGTGCGTGTGTGTGTGTGTGAGGTTGTTGGAGACACGATTTCTCAAATTGTATAAGACTAAAGACCTGTATAACAATCTAACAGTAATGGGAAGAGTTGAATAGGTTCTTGTAACAATTGGACAACCGGAAGTGGTAGTTTCTAAAAAGAAAAATTCTAAATATTATTTTTTGAAAATCGGTTACTACAAATATTAAAGATAATTAAATTCTCAATCTGACACATTTTTTTTTTTTATTATATCTCGTATAGGTTTGGAGATATAGTATATAATAATATAGAATAATCTGTTGTAATAAATCTCGTTGCCCGAAAAACAGTTGCGATATTCAAATTTTTGTAATTGACAAATAAATGCAAAATGTCAGTGTCAGATTTTTCTGGGAGGTATGAGTACATTTAATATATATTATTGTATTATTAATTTAATATGTATTTAAATTACAGGTATGTTAATATTACATATATCCTTAAGAAATACTGCTAATACCGTCAATGAATTTGAAGAATTTTGAACATATTAGAATAGTAGGATAAAATTTCTCATAGAACGAAAGAAGAGAAACAATTTCAATTATTTGTATGTATACAAGAAATGTTAAATTCGTTACGTATAGAGCGCGAGCAGTCATGTGACTTTTTTGGCCTTAGCAGGCAGATATGAGGATCCGTGTCAGAATGACGGCTAGTAGTTATTTACATAGATGTCACAATTGTCATATGTCATAATTTTTTATTCAAAATTTCAAAATATTCTGATGTTTATTTGTCATCCATTGTCGAGGAAAATAATCCACATGGATTTGGAAAATCATAATGATTCGGATGAAAACTGATACTGGACACCTATGTATATTACTAGCTCTCATTCTGACACGGGCCCCCATATCTGCTTGCCAAGGCCACCAAAGTTACAAAACTGCTCGCGCCCTATGCAATATAAAATGGAAATGGCGAGAGGTATTGTGCTGGCCACAACAGATTTTTAATATTATTTTCTTCAGTTTTTATCTATTATCTATTAAACTTTTCTCGAATAGTTGACCCTGGAATTAACATTACTAGAGATATCTTAAAAAAAAAAACATCGAAAATGAGATATCCTGTACTCACATACCTCTCTTTTCTAGGACAGCAGTCGATAGCAGGTTATAAAACGCTTTTTTAAAACAAATTGTAAATATTGATACAATATGAATAAATGTCATTGGCCGGTATTAATAACGTATTATTCTAATAATAGCGCTATTATAAGGCGCCCTTTTACATTATATTCTTATGAGGCTAAACGTCGCTCTTAGTAACAATCGCGCTATAAATTTGTTACTGGCCAATATACGAGGGTCATTCAATAAGTAAAGAGACAAATGGCTATAGCACAAAAACGGTTCATTTCAATCTTTCAAAATTAAGGCTATTTTTCAACATAATCACCCCCCACAGTTATGCACTTGTCCCATCTTTCTTGCAGCTTCCTAATTCCCTTGGCGAAGAATTATTTCGATTTACCCCGAAGCCACTTTTGCACCGCTTTCTTAACTTCCTCATTGTTAGCAAATCTTTTTCCACGTAGGGCGTCTGTGAGTGGTCCAAACAGGTAAAAATCAGATGGGGCGAGGTCGGGACTGTAGGCAGGATGAGGTAAGACCTCCCAACCCAATTCTTGAAGCTTATCACGGGTCAGCTGGGCTGTATGAGGGCGGGCGTTATCGTGCTGAAGAATGACTCCTTTTGACAAGAGTCCATGGCATTTGCTCCTGATAGCTGATCTAACTTTGTGTTCTAGCATCTCAGAGTAGTATTGGCTACTGATAGTTCGCTGATCTTCAAGGAAATCGCAATAGACTGGACCATGTGAGTCCCAAAAGATGGTCAGCATCACTTTACCGGCGGAAGGTTCATCACCTACACTTGTTCGACCACTTTTAAACCGATCAACCCACTTGTAAAAATTCGCACGGTTCATACAACTTTTACCGTACTGTATTAACATTCTAGAAAAAAATTCACTTGGTTTTACACCTTCTGCGACTAAAAATCTAATGACTGAGCGCTGCTCTTCTAAGGTGCAATCTTCTAGTGGACTTGCCATGATGAACTGAAAATTTTGAAGTTATGTTGACATAAAATGATGAAACAGCTGATCAGAGCATATCCCAAGGTTGCCAACACCCCTGCAAAGATTGTACACATTCATTGAATAGTTTTAAAATGATAGAATTTGTCTCTTTACTTATTGAATGACCCTCGTACATATGAGTATTTATGTTCTAATAGAAAATAATTTATTTTGGAATTAATTGTATATATTTCATTGAATAGGTACATGCACAAAAAACAAATTTGAGGATATTTTAATTCTTGGTAGACATTTAAGATGTTGATTTGACATGTATACATTTTTGAAAATTAAAAAAGAAATATAGAACAGATTTCGAAACTAAATTAAGTAATTAAAATATTTCACATATTTTAAAATCAAATTTTAATCCCGCTTAACATATGTTGTAAATAAACATAACATTTAAACTTTTATAACCATTACTGGAAATTTCCAGCAGCTACTACTAATATGAAATAAAAGTGAATTTTTATAAGTTTATGTAGTAATTATGTTTAATAAATAAATGTGACTTCCATATTTGTCATACTACCTATATTTATTTAAAATAATAAAACAAGAAAAAATATGACTCGTTAAATTTTTTGACGTTAGAGAAAAATATATGTATTGCATAAGTAATAAAACATATTATAATATTTATTTGTAAAAATTATAACCATTTCTCAAATGATTTGCACAATTTGAAGCAGAACATTGTGGATAATTTCTTTGAATAACACTAATATTAAATGATTGAAGTGGCTCCAAAATGGCGGACGAGTCTGCTGTAATTTATCTAGTAACTATAGTCAGTTGTATCCAGAGGCGGATCAAGCGTATATTACGCCCTAAGTTGAACTAAAATTTACGCCTTCCTCCCTTGACCTTATTTGTCTTTTTCTAACATGAACATGAAATTACACGAAAAATAACATGTTTTCAAATAGATTTTTATTCTATTCCATGACTCAAAAAACAGAATACGAAATTTAAACAATCAAACAAAATTGAAACAGTCAAAATTTGACCTTAGTTTAAAAACATTATTTTTTTTTTTGTTAAAACTAAATAAACTACATATAAGTAGTTTCTTGCCTGGAATGAATATTAGGAAAATTATTTCTGGGATTCAGTCATCCTATTATTTATTATATCTTCAACGTTTCGATCCTACCAGGATCATCTTCACGATGTCCATGTGCTTCTGCGAGTGTGCACAGTAATTTTATCATTGACTTATAATTGTTATGTTATGAATGCCATTTACGGCAATACATGTACATCTGTAACTGTCAAAAATTAATTTATTTCTTCCTGAGGATGATCCTGGTAGGATCGCAACGTTGAAGATACAATAAATAATTGGATGACTGAATCCCAAAATTTACTATCCTAATAAATAAATTATATTATAATATAAAATAACACAAGTCAAAAAACGAAATTAAAATTGAACACAGTCAAAATTAAAATAAAAGGATTTTCTTTTCAATAAATAAACTAAATAAAAAATAAACGCATAACTAAAAAATCTGTTGTGGCCAGCACAATACCTTCCGTCAATCCTGTGTATAATGTATAAATTCCATACATAATTTTTCTTGTAAAAGATTCTAAATTTCCAGTAAAATTATTTCATAAAAAAAACTATTCAAATTGCTCTTGACACTGACATCTTCTTCTTTTTTAGCTTTTCCCATACGTTAGGGGTCGCTATTTTTGTTCCAATATAATTTTTCATTTCTCCTCATGACATGTTCAAACCAATGTAATCATCTTTCTTGTATCTTTCTAAAAACTTGTAATACTAGAGTTATTTTCTTACCGTATCTTTCCATGTTTTCCCCAACATCTACTTCAACATCCTCATCTCTGCCACATTAATTTACTTTTTATTGATACTGACATCTGTCAATTTGAATTATATGAATATATTAATAGTTTCCATGTTTAGCATAGCTGGCTGAATTATAAAATTTAATTTCTTTAAAATTCTTTAACTCTGTATCTATTGAATATGAAGTATAAAATGTAATCAAATCGTATAGAGAATAATATATTCTTCAAGTTATAATAACGTTAAATGTCAATAAATCAAATTTAACTGTTAAATCTTCAAATAAGGCTACTTCCGGTTCACCAATTATAACCAAAATCTAATCACTTGTTCTTCTGGATGTAAACTTGAGGAATACGAAAAAAATATAGTTTTTGGAATCGTGGTATTGAAGTTATGGGATCCGGAACTTTTGTCACACACACACACAGACATTCATACATACATACATACAGACAAAATCGTATTATAGGCACCCTAAAACATGCTTATTCACTAAAAACTCATCATTGAATTTTTTGACCAAAGACAATACCTTCCTTACCTAAAGGTGACGGAAGGTAAAAAAAAAACGAAATTTAAACAAACGGCGCAGTAACCATTGCTGTTTTCTTTTCTCCGTGTATTCGTACCTGGTTCCTCTATCCCGACTTTTTAGACTTGTAGAAATATTTTTTAAAATGCAACCTTTTTTGAGATTTTTACTATTTTACATAAAATTTTGCGCCCCTCAAATTTGGTGCCCAAAGCACTAGCTTCTTTTGGTTACTGGTTAATCCGTCTCTGGTTGTATCTGCATTATATTTTCATTTGACAAATTAATTAGTAATGAATACAGAAATAAAGAAAAATGTTTAAAATAAAATAAAATTATTTCAATCTCTTTCATGAAACATTTTGACAATGTTATTAGGATGACAGTAGTGCTTAGTGCTGCTATAGTTCTTCATTTGAATTCAAACAAATGCAACGAGTAGTAGGCCCGAATTTATCCGAAATTTTACGATAATAACCGATTGGTAGGCTCGGGGCGACCCCAGGAATCATGACGTCACATATACAATAATTAAGCATTTTTATTACAACAAAGTAATATTTCATCATTTTATTTTTTACTCAAACTCTTAATTTACCGTATGCTACCTTATAATTCTGAAGTTCACTATTTCTTTGCAATGGTAGAATACCCCATTTAATAAAATAATTATTGGCCAAGTTTTGATGACCTCTGGCAGCCTATATGTCATTCAACATATCTTTCATTTTCATACAAATGCACGTGATTTCTATCTGGCTTGATATTATAAATTCAAACAATTATTAATTATTTTTTAATTTCGTTGTTTTGTTATTTTCTGCTTTCATTTTACAAATAATTGTATTCTGTATTTCAAAAAGGCCTAGAAGAAGGCTTGATAGTAGTAAGAATTTGGAGTAAATGTGTTACGTAGATTTTAGGGACATTAAAAATTAGAAACAATTTAAAACCTGGTGACCCATGTTCTAATTTGATACTATGGTGGCAGGTTCTATTGTGAAGGCGTTTTAGAAAGAAAATTATGTTAATATTTGGTATGGTTTTTTCAGAATTCCGATTTATTGAAGCAATACGTAGAAAATGATAAACGTTAGAAATTACAACAACCCATAATTAAGTAAAAAGAAGTCTTACTTGCACATTTTTCCTATTTATAATTTGCAAAATTAAAAACATCTCGTTAACATTATTCTAATCAGTCATCAACTATTGAAGAATCTTAATAGATACATGTCAAATCGGAAGTTTTGTTAGTCTTGCAACAACTCATGCTAGCTAACCAATGGTTTGCGTTTCTCTGCAGCTTGCAAATTCTAGTATGTGGGTAATGACGGTGATTGGCAAACGCCGATACAACGTATAATCAATTCATTAGCCGCTGATTAAAACGATCGCGGTAGGATTATACGCAACATGACGTACCAACACCTTATACGAGAAACGTTTTTGTTCAATAATTAAGATATCGTATTATTTTATAATTAACGCACAAAAAACAGAAAGGATGACTTAACGTGACATGACATCGGGAAGATATACTTATATGTGCTGCTTCATCACATAGTCTATTTTTATTTTTGAGTAATAGTTGTGTTCTTTGTAATTGATACGCGGGTAATTAAAAAAATAACAGCAAACGAAATCATTCCAAATGAAATCTATGTCTTTTTATATAAAAATTTAAAAATATAAACGGTTTTTTTATTACGTCATTCATCCACTACTCAAGCAACGATATTACTCATACAAACTCGTATGTTGCAAAGTTTCATTAGTTCTAGTATTTTAAGCAAAGTCATTAACCGTAACACATTAACTTTTAGCAAATTATTGATATTTGCGTTTTCAAAACTTGATATGGTTAATTAAAAAATTGGCCTAACAGATAAATGTCTATATTCGCTTAGCAATTCTAAATACATGCACACTTACATAAACAAACTTAAATTTATATTTTATCAGCATAGAGTGATTTTAACAATTTTAATGAGCGATTTATGTATTTACATTAGCCTACTGGAGTTAGAAATTGAAGCCTGTATTTAAAAAAAAATCTGTTATGGCCAGCACAATACCTTCCGTCAATCCTGTGTATTATGTATAAATTCCATACATAAATTTTCTTACAAAAGATTCTAAATTTCCAGTACAATTATTACATAAACAAACTATGCAAATTGCACTTGACACTGACACCTTCTTCTTTAGCTTTTACCATTTCTGTTTTGCGTGTCATTCTCATTCAGGTCCTTTTCTCTCCAGTCTTCCGCAATACAGTCCTTCCATCTTATCTTTGGTCTTCCGCTGTTTCTTCAACCTTCTATTACTAAGCTATTCATTCTTCATCCAATATATTCTTCATTTCTCCTCATGACATTTTCAAACCAATGTAATCACCTCGCTTGTATCTTTCTAGAAACTTGTAACACTAGAGTTATTTCCTTACCTATCTTTCCGTGTCTTCCCCAACGTCTACTTCAACATCCTCATCTCTGCCACATTCATTTACTTTTTATTGATACTGACATCTGTCAACTTGCATAGCTGGCTGATTTATGAAATTTAATATCTTTATAATTCTTTAACTCTAACAGCGGTAATAATAAATAATTTCCTATTTCTAGATTAGGTATTCCGAGAATATCTCTTAATCCTGTGTTAAAATGACGTTTATGGAGAGTTTTTTCTAGAGTTGTCTTATTCCATGTTTATTATTATAATTTGTGGGTTAAGCTCGTGATAAACTAGGAATAGCTATTTCTGTGTTAAAAAGAAGCTATTCTGAACTTAACCCTTGTTTATTATTACCGCTGTATATCTATTGAATATGAAGTATAAAATGCAATCAAATCGTATAGAGAATAATATATTCTTTAAGTTATAATAACGTTAAATATCAATAAATCATATTTAACTGTTAAATCTTCAAATGAGGCTACTTCCGGTTGAACAATTATAACCAAAACCTAATTCTTTTAGATGTAAAGCTAACCTAACCTAATCACTTGTACTTTTAGATTAAACTTGAGGAATACGAAATAATTATAATTTTTGGAGTTGTGCTATTGAAGTTATGCGATCCAAAACTTTCGCACACACACAGACACACACACATACAGACATCATCGTAAATATGATAAAATCGTATTATAGGGACCCTAAATCATGCTTATTCACTAAAAACTCATCACTGAATTTTTAGACTAAAGACAATACCTTCCTTACAAAAAAGCTCTCCCAGTCACTCGTGGCAGAAGTGACAGAAGGTAAAAAGTTATACCTAACACACTAACGTGAAAATATTTCACCGATTGTCATAAAAGTATACGAACTCAAACTCATATTAGTTCGGCTGGTTTACATTTTCAACAAACAAATTATAAAACGTACGCAAATGGCGAGAAATTTCTACTAATTTCTTTAGACTTGTTTAAAATATATATTTTAAACTTATAAAAATTGAATATGTTATTATTCGGCTATTTAATATTAGGTTCCATCGCCATTATTAATAATAGCAGCGTTAATTCTATAAGGCATTGTACCCCTAAGCCCTGCACATTTTCCTGTGAGTATTGTCCCATATGTCTTGCAAGATAGATTTTACTAGTTGCTTTTCATTGTGCCAAAAGTAAAGTGTCTCGGCAGAATCTAATCTGGACTAGAGGATGGCCCTTAGTACCAGTTTTACAATCTCTGGTTAAAATTTTAACTGTCTGTTAAATAAACAAAATTGAAACGAATTGAAACGAAATGAAACATCAACTGACAATTTGATTATTACTGTCAATAATCCGATTCAGTATTGTTTATTTAACTTATATTTAAAATTTTAACCGGAGTTAGTAAAACTGGCTCTTAAAATACCGGTCATATTTTTTTTTAATTTTTAAGTCTATATTTAAAGTAGCCGAAAGAATTATGTAGAAATTTGTAACCATTTGTGTAGATTTTATAAATATTTTTTTGGAATACGTAAACCGGCCTAATTATTATGAGTTTGGACTCGCAATTTTATTGATAGTTGCTAGTTAACAAAATCTTATTTTCTGTGTAAAATTAATATTAATTCTAAACAATTGGTGGAAAAATTATGTCTTCTACACGGCAAAAATGAAGATTCGCTACCTATAGGCAAAATTCATAGAGTCGGTTTCGCCTTGTACGTCGCGATAACGAATTTGATTCTTTTTTGCCTTGGTAAACAAATAACTACATTAGATACTGTACTGCAAGTGTAACTGGTTGTCTTCCTGGAGAAAAATAAAACAGAAAATGTGGGATGATCTCATTGGTAGAAGTTCCAAAAAAGGATGTTGATAGTGCCCAACTTTTAAATATTTATTGTCCTAGCAAAGGCCGACGTAAAGTCGAAACGTAGTCGAGATATTATAATTATAATGTGTTCTAATTCGTTGCCCACAAATTCCAGTTATTGATTTATATTTCTTGAACATCTATTATATTATTGTTTTATGTTTTGTGTACAGCATTTATTGAACTCTATACCTGTCACAATTTTAACCTTGCTATATAAATTTTGATTTGGCAATAAATAGAAATGGAGGTATTTTGAAAACGTATTTTAGTTTCATGTAAGAGCCAATGGTCCGTAGCCAACAGATCTTGGCCTTCGTTTAAAATTTCGTATGTTCCTATGTAAATAAACAAATAAAACATTAACTGACATATTTTGATTCTAAACTTAACAGAAATTAGGTCGTAAAGATTAAATTTGACTTCATTATTATTTCAAAATACAATATTGTCTTGATGCCAGCCATTTCCTGATGATCAGTGATCTAAAGCATGTAGTTAGTTATTTAGACATTTAGAGAACCGTTAAAAATATGGGTATACCTGGTGATTTATATAAATCAAGGTTCTCAAATAGCAAGAAAAGTTCGTGTTTCATTGAACGGTGAATAATTATCACTTGCGCCCATCTTTTTGTACAATAATCGAAATACGTGTAAGACATTAGCCGAGTGTTCTGCAAGTAAAATATTTTTACACTTGACTTTTTTAATAAAAAAATAAAAACCACCATTTGTGGGTGGCATTTGTCATTGATCCAAAGGTCACGCTAGAATTATTAAGAATAAGAAAATCAGATAAGTCATGGAAAACAAAATTTGCACTGTCATTTAAAACAATATTTATCTGTTGGTAAAGTTATGTTAATGACACCTTAGTTAAATAGTATATAGTCGGGGAGAAAAAATATGATATAATAGAATACCCTTCATACATTATTTGGTGAGTTTTGGAAAAAAGACGGGGTAGATATTTTCATCTGAAGAAAAAATTGATACTGCAATTCATGATTATTTTGAAAGCATTCAACATTACAAAAGAAGAATCGGTTGGAATTTTTAAGAAGTGGAAGGAAATACTGATGGTGTAGTATTGTTGAAAGTACAGTAAAAATTTTGAAAGATGTCCGATCAAGGTCGTCTACGAATTGTATGAATTCAGATTTTTGCTCCGCCCATTATGTCAAATTCAGTAGTGTCGTTTGCTTAGTTTTTATGAGGGACATAAGATACTACTGTTATTTTATTATTCTAAAAATATATGTTACAATAAAAACATTCAAAATTCAAAAATAAGTCAACTGGTAAGTTTATAAGCAAATGTAAAACCAAATATGTTAAAAATAAGATAATGACACGTCAGTGTCAGTGACTCTGACAGAAAATAACGTTATTCGTACGGCTATGAATTAAGGTAATGTATCTGAATTAATAAATAAACTTACGTTACAGCGAAAGTATTATCATCAACGAGCATCATTTTAAAGTGGATTGTTCTAACTTAATCGAAACAATATGAATTTTTGAAAGACAAGCGTGTTATATCCATCCTTATCGCACACTCTTATAGACTTTGCAAAAGAAAGAGATAAATGTATGCCTATTTGTTAATTCGTTCGTGATACAGATGACCTTGATCGGACATCTTTCAAAATTTTTACTGTAACTACATATTGTGAACATACTTGAAATAAAATTGTAAAAAATATGAACCATTAGTCTTATAGGCCTATTCTGTAAAATCAAATCGTTATCATAACGAAATCGTTATTTCTACTTACCGATAATCGTTATCTTCGTATCCGTATTATGTAAAACATTTTGAAAAATAATAACTTTGGGATCTAGTTAAGAACATTATTTCCTAAAATCAAATTATAATTTTAAATGAAATATCTAAAATAATTCAATATAACTCACAAAACTTCTAGGTTAGATTAGTTCTGGTTGGAGTCTGCTGTCAACCTGTCAGCTGTCGGACCTTTCTTTTTCTTGTTGTAGAGCAACTACTATCATCTGTAGAAAAATTGGGAAGCTTGCGCTAGACGCTACGAATAAAAACTTATTAAATTATTTTAATATTACCTTGCAGAGAACTGTAATATGACTGGTTTTTGAGATCACTATTCAACATAATAGCAATTTTATTTTGACATGAATAAAAATACTGAATAATTGACAAAACGTTTAGTTAACGAATGATTTTTCCAATCGTTAAGAAATAACGATATCGTTATATTTTTTTCGTTATATAGAATTAAATTATTATATTTACAGAATACCACTTTAACGATTATCGTTATGATAACTATTTAACAATGCAAAATGTCATAACGATCGTTTACAGAATAAGCCTATTAAACGATTTTCGTTATTACCATGACGATATAACGTTTTAACGATTCGTTATGTCATAACGATCTTACAGAATAGCCCTTAAGTCTCTATAATTCTAGCATGACTGTCGCATTTAATTTTTATAATTACCAATGCAAAATATATTGGTTACTGTAGATATTTATTTAAAGTAAACCTTCCGGTAGTTGACACGTTAAGATATGAAAATCTGTAATATTGTTGTTTAAAAATATGGTTTAATGTTTAGAAAAAATACAAGCATATATTCGTATTCATTGGTATATCAGGAAGTAATATGACTAAAAATAACAATTAAAATTGTTTATTAAAAAAAAAAAATACATCAAAATGAGAAAGTGAAATGCATAAGTACTCGCATTAGTAGTGGACATTTGTCATTTATGAAATATTTAGTAGTTGACGCATAACTGTACTAGTGCTAGGTACATCGTAAAATTTGTATTATATCCAATATTTCCTGAATAACTTACTCCGGTACATGACACACATTAGAGGTCACACAAATTTGGAGTTCACATTGTATGTGGTTATCACAACCATATGCGTACGGTTAAAGCAATATTTCAGTAATTCGTGATTTTTTTTTCTTTCTCGTCTAACTTGAAAATATACAGGAATTTAGGTACAATATACATATAGTTGCATTTATGGGCAATCAGATAATGGAAATATTTTAAATAAATTTAAAAAAATGTACTTTATTAGCTATTGCCAGTGGATGTCAACTAATATAAAACAACAAAAATTTGTATCAGTATTTCACACCCCACATAAATGGCAAATCACTAATATTTTATGTCACTGTTAAATCCATTATCAATAGTAAAATTTAAAATAGTACTATGTAACGATTTACTACAACATTTTTATAAACTTATCTTAAGGATTTACACAATAATTGAATAAGTCGGATACAAAAGACTCCCACTGTTCAATGAAACACTACTTGTCTACAATATGATGGTTTTGGCATTAACCAATGTTACACATTTTCAACACAGATGGTTATACTAGTTATATTAATAGCAAAAGCAATATTAAAAACTGATGTGGCCAGCACAATACCTTCCGTTAATCCTATGTATTATGTATAAATTCCATACATAAATTTTCTTGCAAAAAATTCTCAATTTCCAGTAAAATTATTTCATAATCAAACTATGTAAATTGCATTTGAAACTGGCATCTTCTTCTCTAGCTTTTCCCATTCGTTAGGGGTCGCTATTTTTTATTTTCTTCTCATTTCTATTTTGCGTGTCGTTCTCATTCTGTTCCTTATCTTTCTTCCGCAATACAGTCCTTCCATCTTATCTTTGGTCTTTCTTTATGTCTTCAACCTTCTATTACTAAACTATTCATTTTTTTTCCAATATGTTCTTCATTTCTCCTCATGACATGTTCAAACCAATGTAATCTCTCTTGTATCTTTCCGTGTCTTCTCCAACTTTCACTTCAACATCCTCATCTCCGCCACATTCATTTAGTTTTCATGGATGCTGACATCTGTCAATTTGAATTATGTGTATATATTAGCAGTTTCCATGATTAGCATAGCTGGCTGATTTATGAAATTTGATATCTTTATAATTCTTTAACTCTATATGTATTAATAATAATAATAATAATAATAATAATAATAATAATAATAATAGCGTGTCCAACCAAACAGAATAAAATAACATAAAATAATAACAATGACAAAATTTAAATGTATATGAATTGTTTTCGGACCATTTAAACTTCTAAACACCAATAAACTGCATACATCAACGCTGTTGGATTGACAGCAGCAAGATCACTCATCTGGCAGGGATGTTGTAAGATGGGACAGTTAAGCATGTGAGCCATGAGGCGAATTTTCGCGACGAACCAAAGCGATTTGCTTAATGAATTTTATGAACCAGTACGTTCTCGCGACGAACTAATGACGTCAATCATGAACCAGGTTCGTCGAATCACGAACCGAGCTAGCGAGCAGGTTCATGAATCTGGTTTATCGGTTCTCTCTTTCTAATCTCAATTAATCTCAGTCTACCTTTGTTTTATTTATACACTTGAGCTTTTGAGATTTTGATTTAAACTAGAATAAATTACAAATATGGAAAAAGTCACAATTTCCAATGGATTAGAAATGCTAGAAGTGGAAGTTGACAGGGGAACTGTTGATATATTAAATAAAGGTAAAAGTTTTGTTTACAAATAAAACAATCAATTATTTGCAGATCCTGTTGTTAAAAAATATTTCGAAATGTGTAAAGATAGCATACTAAATAACTCATGTCCATCTCAATAAATTCATCTATAATATAGCTCATATACTTCTCCATCGTTTAAAATTAACCGCCGAATGATGCAACAGGTTTAACCAAGCTGATTTCTCGCGATATCCTATCTTACGTCATAACAGTGACGTTTTCATGAACCAAACGTATAACCCTGGTTCATGTTTGGTCCGTCGCGAAAAATCGCCTATGGTTTGTTGAAGTCCGCATGAACATAAGTCTGAGCCGCTAAGCAGTCTCCATTTTACCATATTTACTCTGCATCTTCCTGTTTGGATACGGAGACGGTTTAAGTTCTTCCAAGTTAACCAAGGTAGATCGCCGCCGGGAGGAAGTTGCTCTATATGTATTGAATTATGAAGTATAAAATGCAATCAAATCGTATAGCGAATAATATATTCTTTAAGTTAACGTTAAATGTCAGTAAATCATATTTAACTGTTAAAATCTTCAAATGAGGGTACTTCCGGTTGACCAATTATAACCAAAATCTATGCACTTGTTCTTGTGGATGTAAACTTGAGGAATACGGAAAAATTATATTTTTTGGAATTGTGGTATTGAAGTTATGCGATCCGAAACTTTCGTCACACACTCACACAGACACATACATACACACATCTACGTAAAAATGGTAAAATCGTATTATAGGAACCCTAAAGCATGCTTATTCACTAAAAACTCATCACTGAATTTTTTGACCAAAAACAATACCTTCCTTACTTAATGGTGACGGAAGACAAAAACAGTCAAATTTGTTTATTTAAACTTCAAACACGTGTCAACTACCGGTGCTTATACCGTAAGTTACTTATGATTCAAGAATTTTCATGATTAACGTGTTACTTTTGTAACGATCTAGATAAAGTGCTACTTTATATATAGGTAGGCGTTGGAAAAAATATATATCGTTTAAAACAAGGCTGTCATTGTCAAAAATATTGGTCAAAAACATAATTATGTTTATATTTATTTATCTTCAAATATTGCAAATCACTTCTTTAAACATTCTCCCATATATCTCATGTGAATTTTAACCACTTAATTTTGTAGTGGGTTGGTCCACATAAATTTCTTTTTCGAAGGTTCATAATGAACTTGTTCAAAAATATATGAGTTCATGTAGTCTTCGTAACTATAAGTATTCTATATTGTCTTAACGGTTACGAAAGTGTAACGGACAAGGATCATTCCGCTTGAATTATTGTTTACAATGATGTGGTGATTTATTCATCACGAAAAAAACAATAATCGAGTTGAAAATCAATGGTAATATAGTAATAATATATCAATGTATGCGTTATAATCTAATTGTCAATTTTATCTTTTAAAATAAAATATATTTGTTCTTCATTGTTCTTCCAATATATTCTTCATCTCTCCTCAAGACATGTTTAAACCAATGTAATTGTCTCTCTTTCTAGAAACTTCTTACAGTAGAGTTATTTCCGTTATTCTTTCATTCCTTACCGTTATCTTTCCGAGTCTTCCCCAAGATCTATCTCAACATCCTCATCTCTGCCACATTCATTTACTTTTCATTGATACCGACATCTGTCAATTTGAATTATCTGTATAAATTAGCAGTTTCAATGGTTAGCATAGCGGGCTGATTAATGAAATTTAATATTTTTATAATTCTTTAACTCTATATCCATTGAATATGAAGTATAAAATGCATCGAATCGTAAATGGAATAATATATTCTTTAAAATTTATAATAACATTAATTATCAATAAATGATATAATTGCGTTTTTTCAGGAAAAACTGTTAAAAGTTGCAAATGAAGGTACTTCCGGTGGATCAATTATATCCAAAATCGAATCACGTCTGCATATTGATCTAATCTCGACGAATACGAAAAAATTATAATTTTTGGATTCGTGGTATTAGAGTTATGCGATCCGAAAGATCGTCATATACACAAACAGACACACACAAACACACAAGCACACCCGCAGTCAGACATCATCGTAAAAATGGTAAAATCGTATTATATGGACCCTAAAACGAATTTTTTGACCAAAGACCAATACCGTCCTTAACTAAAGGTGATGGAAGGAAAAAAGACAGCTCTTTTGAAAAATGTATTACATACCTATTTCATATTTTATAAATGTTCCACTTTTCATTCATTAATTCTGTATATTATGTTTGAAAATTTAATATAATTCTCAGCATGTTACTTTTTGAGTGCTAAAAATCGGCAAATAACTTTGATGTGATAATTAAAGCCAACTTGATATAAAATCAATTACTTTATGTCTACTAGGTTCATTTAATACCTACCTCTCACATTTAGATGAAAATACAAATGTTTACTTATATACACTACGGCATTGAACTAAAAAACATATGTGAAATAGCAATTAATGTATAAATTATTTGAGTAGTTTAATTAGTAAAACTTATTATTTGGCAGCAATAATTTATAGTAGCAGAAATGACAAGGTTTAGAAACAATAATATTTATTGTCCATTAGATAACGCTAGAAATATAATGAGAATAACAAAATCAGGTAAGCTGTGGAAAAAAATACACTATCATGTTAAGCCAAGAGTGTTAAACAGTTACTTATCTGTCATTTGAAATAAAATTGCAATATTTAATTAATTAAAACTTGGTAAATATTTTTTTAACTATCGTGAGATATGGAATTAATAAAGAATCATTTTCTTCAGTTTTTGTTTGACCAAATATAAGGTGAATTATAAAATAAATACTTCAGTCATTAAAAAACCAGAAATTGTCACTAATACGACGATTTCATCCAAATGCAGTGTTGCTAACCTTAAGATAATTATTGTACACATAAAATAATTTAGGTAGGTGTACAATATACAATAGTAAATTTGTTGGTACATAAAATAACAAAAAATATGTACAAAAACGAATTAATAGTATGTTCGAAAATTCAACAGCGGTTATTGTGGTTATATTACACGGTAAATGAAAGGTTACGGTTCTCGCGGTAAGCAGTCGAACGCATTGGTATTCACGGTTCCTATTTGTTTTTTTGTAACAGTCCTCAGTTGCTTTTAAACGCAACTAACCTTTGATTATTTTCAAAGAACAACGTGTGTTTACGTGAAAAAATAGGTTAAGCTATAAATTACCACAAAACCATGCTCTAAGTATAGTACCTGCAGTAACTAAAATTTACCATACATTTTAGTTACCGCATTCTAAAATAGTAACGATAACCTTAAAATTTTTAGCGGTACCGTAGTGGTTCAATTTTTGAATATACTATAAATACTATTAAATATAAACAACGTTAATTTAGAAAGTTTTGAAATATTTATTATAATACTTCAGAGAATAAGAAAATAACGCTGAAATTATGAAATAGAAACAAAAAACAATAATTGTTTAAAGATAAGATAATAATTATTATTATCTTATCGTTTTATTTTTAACTGTTTCTTATACTCGTATATGTACAGTGGAGGCCCTTTAAATACGAAATGCAAATTTCAGGGGGTGTTCGGACTACAATTTGTTCGAATTACTGAATTTGTATGGGTTGGTGTAAAATAACGTCAATTTAGAATGTTTTGAAATATTTATTACAGTACCTCAGAGAATAAATAACGCTGAAATTAAGAAATAGAAACAAAAAACATAAATTTCTTAGGAATGTTGGGAACTAATTGGTAGGAGTTTTTAATAAAAATTTATTTAGGCCTTTTGGTTCACATATCTAATTGAAAATGAAGTCAGTATAATTGAATGTTTCGGGTGTAAAACCCACCCATCATCGCATCATCAGCAAATACAAATTCGCAGTCGCCGCAAAATGGTGCTGTTTTTCTATAACCTTGTTATATCATAAAAGACAACTTTTGTACTTATGTTTCAAAATATTTATTTCACAATGTAATTTTTTTACGAATTTGTATTTGCTGATGATGGGTGGGGTTTTACACTCTAAACATCCAATTATACTGACTTCATTTTCAATTAAATATGTGAACCTAAAGGCCTAAATATTTTTTTATAAAAAAAAACAAATATTCTTATTTTTCTAGGTTTAATTTTTTTCTTGTGCGTTGCCTCTCCTTATTGTTATGTAATATAATTGTACAATTGAGATGTAAGCTTATGTTAAATTAAATATGATAACTAAATAATTAATTCTTAAAAAAAAACAATTTTTTTTTATTTTCATCCCGATTTTTATCGCCATATTATTATTTAATAAACAATGTACGTACATACATACTCGTACAATCCACCCGTTGTAATCTCGCAAAAATTGATTTTTAAAAAATCTCTCGTTTAGTTGTTGCGTTTGGAGAAAAATTATTCCACAGTTTGGATTAAGAGTCTTTGTTCGGATTACCTTCCTTTTACTCCATGTTTGGATTACTGGATGTTCGGATTAACGTAGGTAGTCTCTACTGTACTAGTATTTTTGTTAATTTTTTTTTTTTGTTAAATAAATAGCACCCTATAATTTTTATATTTCATTTTATAAGGTTCTTTTCAGGTTGATCACGTGCCTTTCTGCCTATTCATTTTTACTATAGTACATAATTTGAGTAATCATTAACGATAACTTCAATGTCCGAATGTTTGCCACACTGAACATGTTCGTGTGTTTGACTGACAGCAAATGACAGATTTGTCAACATAACCTATAAAAATAAATATTCCTTTCATTTTCACAAAATTTCAAATAAAATTTAGTACGCACCTCGGCACTCAAGTTGTTCCTTTTTATCACTCATACGGTTTATTTTCCTCGGCCCTACGGTTTCGGCAAGTAAAGTATCCTGAACTTACAAAAAATAACTTATGAAGTTTCACGTAATTCTTTCAAGCATTTCTTGGGGTTTACGGCTGATTGTCTCCTTCAGGGTTTGCAGGTTCCTCGTCTCTGAGATTATCCCACAAAAAGTCGCACGGTGTTAAAACTATCGAGCACGCGGGCCAAGGAATATCGCCTCGCAGGGAAATCAAGCGGTCGGAGAACATTATCTCGAAACCTGTATTGATGCTCGCGCTGTGTGAGCCGTGGCGCCATCCTTCTAAAACCAGACATTCTCCAGGTTAATTTCTTCAAGAACTGGGACAAAAAAATCTGGAATATGCTCACACACCGTCAGAGTTGATGATAACTGCCCGATTTACCTTCGTCGATGATTTCCGGTGTTCGAACAGTTCATGTTTTTTCAAGTCTTTTCCTGACAACAGGTCCTGTTTCCATAAAGTTATTTTACCAACAACGTAATTCATTTTTGCACCAGAACTGTTTGGCGCGGGGGTATTTGCAACCGAGTACTAAACACGCGCTGCATAGAAGGCGGTTACAATTCCGTTTTCGGGGATGTAGGCTTCCACGGTAAAAGTGCGTTGCTCGTTCGTCCACATTATGTTTGCGATTGAATTTTTTTGTAACATAAACTTCACATCCATCGGCCACCATAGACACCACCCTCACCCTTTTACGATCTCTATTCTTACTCGCTTCATAATTAGGGTGATCAGACGTCCCGATTTTCCGGGATTCATCCCTGTTTTGAGATGTATATCCCGGTGTCCCCATGAACATTTTCGGGACAAGTAATTGTCCCGATTTTCATACTCGATTTCAAATTTATTACTTTTATAGTCTGTCGACGTTTGTAATATTTATTTTATTACTAAATTTTTAATTGTTTTATATATTTTAAATTTATGCGGTACATTAATTTTATTTCTTGCATTATTTGTATGTTTTATTTATTTATTTATTTAATATAAAGATCTACAGGCCAAAGACCCAATAACAGATCAAAACATATACAAAAATATAACAAAGATACATAATAAACATTACCGCAAAAAATGAAAAAAGTACAAATTAAACAAAAGAGTCAGCCAAAATTTTTGGACATAGATTCTTCAAAGCAGAAATTGAAATATTAAAAATATCAACCTGATTATGAATTGAATTAAAAAGCGTGCAAATAGAAAATAACGGAGATTTTAAAAGCATATTTGTAGAAGCTCTAGCCAGGTAAAAGCATTTATTGTGTCTAGTTGTGTTTGAAGGAGCGTGAAAGGTAAGGAAAGAAAGGGATTCAGATCATCAACCAAATTATGAATAATTTTGTATAATTATATTAAATAGGCACATTGGCGTCGAAGGGAGAGTTTAACAAAGTTGAAAGACTGAAGTAAAGTAGTATAGGAATAAGCTATGGAAGGATACTATCGGTGTTGCTTGAAGTATAATTTTTTTAAACATTTACGTTGCACAGATTCAATCATATTATCATATTTGCCGTAAAATGGATTCCAAATAGTACTACAATATTCACGTTTAGTTCTAACAAAAGCATTGTAAAGAGCAATAATGGAATCAAGGTTAGTGAAGGATCTTGTGTTTCTTTTTATGAACCCCAACATTTTTAAAGAAGAAGAGACAATGTTAGTTATATGGGGATAAAATGTAAATTTTACATCGAATGTTACACCCAAATCTTTAACTGTAGTAACACGTTCTAGGCTAGTGTGGACTATTGAATATGGATAAATAAAAGGTGTTTTCCTAGCATAAGAGATCGTTTTACATGTAGTCACATTAAGAAAAAGCTTATTTGAAATACACCAATTATTTATGTCATTTAAATCGTCCTGCAAAGACAAACAATCGGAGAGATTGGATACAGAACAGAATATTTTCAAATCACCGGCAAAGAGGAGTTTTCTATTTTTAATCACTGCGGTAATGTCGTTAATGAAAATTAAGAAAAGCATGGGACTAAGATTGGAGCCTTGGGGTACACCTGAAGTGGCAAAAATAGGGTTAGAGTTATGTCCCATATAGTTAACATACAACAACCTATTATCTAAGTACGATGACATGAGGCGTTTTAAGGAAGATGAAAATCCAAAGGCGTCGAGTTTGTGAATAATAATTTAGACAGTTGGAGGAGAAGGAAAAACGAGATTGATGTTATTTGAAAGCATTCCAAAAGAAAATTGCTTGGCAAGAAAAAATAATAATATACTCGTAGGCAAAGGCATTGTTAAACTCTGTTAAATAAGTTGGCAGTAGATTTCATTAATTATTATTATTTTTAACTTTAATAAAAGTCTAGATATAAATTACCTTTCTTTATAATTTAACATCACAATCATTGGGAGGGTTCATACTCGTATATGCTCTAATTTGCAATAATATGTCACTGTTATGTCAAGAATAATCACTACATTTCACTGTGACAAATCGAAACAATAATAATACTCTTTGTTCTTCCTACGTGCTGTCATCTTGTAAAACAAAGTGACGTGGAACATGACAAATGACTTGTACTGCTCACAAAAGCCATGAAATTGCAAAATATTACTATGCAAAAATATTATTCCTTTGTACATAACATACGAGCTACCTTGATCCCAATAATGATAGTAAAAAAATGATGTTTATATTTTTATAAGTTTTCCTTTTTAGTTGTCGTATTACGTATTCATATCATGTAGTCTTCTTCCAATTTTGCGTCATTAAAACCTACCTGGTCTCATTACTATGTTTAAATTCTAAGTATTAAAGTTGGAATACGCGACCAATTATCGAAGAATCTAATAAAATCTGCTCATAATATCCTAGAAGGTTTCATTAGATACTGATACTAGGAAGAAATTTGCATCTTCCTGACGTAATTAAATGCAGTATTTATTTGTTATTCGAACAAGAAATAAAATAAGTTGGGTAAGTAAATGATACTGAGAAAATATACCGTGTAATGAGACAGAAATGTTTCACATTTTTTAACTTATTTCATAGAAATACATACGTTTGTAGTATGAAGTTTTTTTTTGGATCACACAAGCCAGGAAAATAAAATACAAGTATAAGGAGGAATTTCAACCTTTCGCTTTATAATGATGGTATATTTATTTCTATTACAATAAAGATCGTGCGCGATAAATTCTGGACGGTTGTAATAGCTAAACGAGCTACCTAAAATAATTTCTATATCATTGAGAATATAATTTATTAGTCACGTGATATGTTTTCCGCCAATCAACATTCAGAATCTCCCTAGTTACATGTCTTTCACAGCGATGATAAAAAACAAAGAAATTATCACCTTATTTATAGTCGTCACTAAGGGATTTGTTTTCTTTATTTACGACATTGACAGTTAATTTTGAGTATAAAATAAGTAATAACAATAATTCAAACTCCGATATATTAAATAAAACTCGTAAGTACAATGTTTTAATACATTATGAATATGTATATCAAAAGTTAGGTTAACATAATGTGTTATAAAAATTCATTATATTCTCTCATTAAATATAAGCTCGTGATATGATTAATAATCGAAGATATTGTTCGTGAAACCGAAGGAGCACATTTAACTCGTCCTTCGGACTCGTGAAATCTGCAGCTCGGTTTCACTCGAGAATATCATCGATGATAATCATATCACTTGTTATATTACGTATGAAAATACAATAAAATACTATAATACAATGTTATAGACGACCAAGGGTTCATCCGACTAGAGAGGAAGATATTTTTTTAAACCAGTGGTTCTCAAATTACAACATAAAGTTATATATTTTTTAAATGGGATGGCATATATTTTTTAAACCCATGCGAGAGTATTTTTTTCTGAATTCAACCATGTTTTATTCAATCATGAATTCAAGCCTAAAAATATATATACCATCCCATTTCAAAAATCTAACTGTGTTGTAACTTGAGAACCACTGGTATAAAAAATATTTTTTCTTCAAACGTCATAAAAGTAGCATCTTTTGTAACTTGATTCACAAGGTAGAAATATGTAAATATCCATAGATACTATACAGAATCAACGAATAAGAAGTAACTTGTATAAAAGAAACCTGTAATATCGCCCTGAATGTCACTATAACATACTAGGTAACCTAAGAATAAAGTTACTAAATACCATCAATAGCCGTCAAATTTAAATAAATAACCTATGAATTGAAATATAAGCAGAGTTTACTTTTGAGGAAATGACATATTAAAGAATAGCAGACTTACAGATTACAATTACTGGGACGGTAATGAACATAAGAATATTTAGAATTAAAGTGATAGGAAAAGTTTATATTGTTTTGCAGTGATTCCTGGGCATATCTTTCAGCCACACTTTTAGATTTCCATCCAATTGAGCAACTTTAGGGGGCGTACAATATAATACTTCAAATTCCGACATAATTGCTCATAAGGAGGATATAAAATTGCTTAGTTTTATATAAACGTCAAAACGTGAAAATTTTCACTTCAATGTTTATAACAAAAAGTGAACTAATAAATATCCATAGCTACAGGGCAATTGAAATCGCAAACGTAATTTACGTAAAATGTAACGTCAGTAGTAGATATTTTTCTTTAAATATCTACGTTCGAAGAAAAAATATAATGTGTCATTCGGAGTAAAAGTGTCTTTGTGTGCCTCGCGTGCATTTATCCGACTCGCTTCGCTCGTCGTTTAAACTTCCACGCTCGTCACACAAAGTCTCACTTTTACTCCTAATAACACAATATACTACTCTTCTTTAATCAGATGTCCCCCTTGGTTTTCTATAATATAGTCTTATAGTATTTTATTGTATCTTTAATAATATAGATATAATTTGAGGTACCTCATTTACATGTTACAGGGTGTATTATTGTAACTTTTATAATGTTGTACCTAGATTGCGCTTAAAACAGAATTAATGATACCTATTTATATTTTTATAATGCAACATATCAATTGTTTTCGAAAAAGATAAAGACGATATTCACAAAAGAATTTTGTACACTCGACAAAATATTCCAAATTTGGTTTTTCTGACAGTTCAAACGATATGCATTTCTTAGTAATTTTGTTTGTCAATGAAAAAATTTTGTTCACTTGGCTGTCTACTTTTATCCCCCATAACATATCTATTATTATATGAAGCAAATGTGAGCAGTGTAGCTGCGTGTGAAATCCTACGTGCGAAACACAAGTGAGCGGCGTGGCCCATATAGTTAGGGGGCATGTGAGCCACAAGTGCTTCGTATGGCGGTAAACCTGTTAAATACTAAATACTACACATATTGCTATGTCTTTTGTGCATTACAGTCAACACAGGTTTTAGCATGTATAGGTATTTACTGCAGTTTTCTTTTCTCTATCTACAGTTTTACTCGAATAGCTGAAGATGTAAATAAACATAAATCAAGACGTAATGCATTATAAGATAAACATTTTGAACAACTTATTTATTAAAGGCTATTTCTACTTGCTCATCAATATTATAGAACTAAATAAGCAAAATATTTTTCTAGTCCAATGCGTGAAGTAGTATAGTAACTACAACCATTAAACAGAGTCTGACTTTTAATAGCGATGCATAAAATGCGATACATTTCTTATGGACTTTATTTTAAAACATTTTATATGTGTGTAGCCTTTTTATTCGCATGTGTACAGACATTTTCCTGCACTTGTTCCAAAATATATTTCGTTTTTTTTTAAATAGGAGTATAGGACTTTAAAATTAGTAGCCTATTTTAACTGTCTTGAGAATAATACCTAAATTCGATATTTTTTTGTCATATTTTAACTGATTTAAAAAAAATACCTACTTAGTACTGGTATTGTAAGTAGGTAAAAACAAGTATTTAAAGTATTACTGTCCTTAGTATTAAATTTTAAAAAAATCTGATGTGGCTAGCACATCACCTTCCGTCAATCCTGTATATTATGTACAAATTCCATACATAAATTATCTTGCAAAAGATCTACATTTTCAGAAAATTTTCGATTTCGGGTTTTAGCTGCGAAATTTACTTATCACTGCGGTTTCGAACTAATTGAAATTTGTAATTATTTACCTATTCACATTTTTTACTTTCCGCATATATGAAGAGATCACCAACTTTTTCTGCCACTGCTCTCATAGAAAAAATTTAGATTTTTCCAAAAATTCTTTTAACTACTTCATATGTCTTAGAACGTGAAAGCCCGCGATTTTTTCCAGTTAAACATACTTTAAAAGACTTCACAAAATTATGAACTATAGGCTTTGCTAAACACAATAGTTCTGCAAGTTATTGAAAAACCAAATTCCAAAATTATTTTGCGAATATTGTCTTGTTTAGCTTTTTAAAAAACAATTGATATGATGCAGTATAAAAATATAAATAGGGATCTTTAATTCTGTTTTAAGCGCAAACTGACAGATCTAGGTACAACATTATAAAAGTTACAATAATACAGGGTATAACAGCTGAACGAGCTACCATAAATAATATCTATATTATTAAAGATACAATAAAATACTATAAGACGATATTATAGAAAACTAAGGGGGACATCCGATTAAAGAAGAAAATATTTTTTATACCAGTGGTACTCAAGTTACAACACAAAGTTACATTTTTTAAATGGGCTGGTTTATATTTTTTAGGCTTGAATTCATGATTGAATGAAAACATGGTTGAATTCAGAAAAAAATAATCTATCGAATGGGTTTAAAAAATATGTATATGACATCCCATTTAAAAAAATATAACGTTATGTTGTTATGTAAACTTTATATAACAGCTAAGAAAACTTCACAAATTCTCAATAATACCTACTTAAATTATTACATATTTTATATAACTATCGACCTATAAATTTTATGAAACAATTATTTATGCTCATCAAAGATGTTTTCATAAAATACAATACAGCCTGTATTGCCGTAGGCAGTAGGGATCGTATATTCTATCTTGTATTAATTTGACATCTTGTTTATTTAATTAACATCGTCACCAATACATAATTCATATCTTTATTAATATACAGCATTCAGTCTTCTATATATCATCTTACATGTTAAATACTCTGCGTCCGCCATATTTAAATATGTCGGCTCCCCACTGCCTTCAATATATCACTGTCCGATAGTCATGTGTTTGTAAGCCTACTTAGAACTAGCTTGCTTGATTGTTTATTAAGGTCTGATTGGTTTGTAATTGTATTTTTGCTATTGGAAGTTACAGTAGTTTGTTTCTGTTGCTACTGTAAGCGTAGGATGGATTTATGAACTTGTGTAGTGATAATTTGTATATGAAGTATAGTTATTGAGCTAAATATTAAATAGAAATACTTGACATAGCTGAACTTTAAACTATAAAAGGAATTGAGAACATATACTTGATTGGAGATACATTTGTAATATTTTAATAGACAAATTTAGGCGTGGTCAGAGTATGTCAATATTTTTATAAGATAATATTTGAAATCTGATATTTAAGTTAAAAGTATAACCAGTAGTGACTCAATGAATTTCATGGTCTCGTAAGATTTTGGATTTTAATCTAACACACAATAACTGTAAAACTGATATTACCGTATTGTAGAATATTATACAGGGTGTTTTTTGATATCAACGATATAAATATTTTATAGTGTTGTATAACAAATATTTCCACAAAAATAGTATTAAAAATTAAAAATGATGTTATAATATTGCAATAAGCTATGTAATACATAGGTATTGATACGTCTGTTTCCTAGGTTACACTACTTGTAAACCCAGTTTTTATTACATTATTTCTAATTTAGAATATTATTTTTCTCGAAATAATTGTTATACAACCCTATACAAATTTATATCGTTGAAATCAGAAAGAAATCTCTAATGGGCTAAAAAATTATATAATGTACCATTTAATAAAAATCTGATGTGACCAACACAATACCTCCCGCTATTTATTTTTTATTAATTTAAATACATATACCTATGGGGTCTCGTGGCTGCGTGCCTGAGTGTGGTCGCGAATTTGTGGAACTGGATTCAATCCCTACCAACACCAAATATATTAAATTTTAAATGGCACAAAATTGACCCCTGTGGTGCACTCTCCACGCCAGAAATAAGTACCCGTGAGGCAACGCTTGGTAAACGCCCGCACGATACAAATATGTCATCATCATTACCGAAATCTGTGTCAAACCAGATTAC
This sequence comes from Harpalus rufipes, assembly GCA_951394225.1. NCBI lineage: Eukaryota > Metazoa > Arthropoda > Insecta > Coleoptera > Carabidae > Harpalus > Harpalus rufipes. The sequence goes on along the minus strand of OX596275.1, from coordinate 18,538,983 downwards.
CACACCCAGCCATGGTTAATATGCCGTGCTGATATATTTATTATTATTTTTTATTTAAATACATACCTGTATATTTATTAATGCTGAAAATTATGTATATTAAGTTCCTTTCCATATAACTATTGTTCTATTACAATGTTTATATTATTAATTTGAAATGTTTATTTTTTTTGAAAGTGACATTTATCTGTCATTTATATACATTTGAAATATGAACTGTGATACTAAGATATTATGTTTATCTTTAAAACATAGACTCCGCGATTTATAAAATTGATTATTTTATTAATTTATCTATAAAATACATAGAAAAAATATGAATGCATGCAGGTAGAAAATTCAATAATCTTTAATTTTAATAATAACATAATCGCGAAAAAATTTTGGAAGATAAACTATTTTGAGCTTCTAGTAAAGTGCGGTTTCTAGTTATCCGATTTACACCAAAATTTAATGGCTTATTTCCATATTAAAGTAAGGTCGAAATACTAGGTTACAAAATTCTGCGGTTGATAGTATTTGAGCTAGAGTGACAAGAAAAACCACACTCACACACATACACACCCACAGACATCATTGTGAAAATGTTAAAATCGAATTCTATGGACCTTGAAACGTGGCCATTTATCAAAATCTCGATATGCGATTTTTAGCATGATCCCTATACCTCCCTTACCAAGGGTACCGGGAGGTAAAAATATCATTTTGTTCTACCGTTTGAGAACCACTGGTTGAATTTTCGGTTTAGTATTGCTGATAAAATTAGCCCTTTATTTTTGATCATTTTTGGTATTAACATTTTTCCCTAAAGCCATTAGTTCGCCCAAAAAAGCGCTGTTTCAAAAGTAAAACCCGGTATATACAGATGACAGTCGAAAGTCCGGCACCAAGAATATTTCTTTTATTTTGAAATATTTAAAACTAGACAAACGAAGACCGATTAGTTCATTTCCATCTCTTGACACTCACACATGTTTGTATAATATGTTTATAAAACATCTTCAAATTTCATCAATTTTCCAACTAAATTTAACAATGTTAACTTTAATCTAAAATTTTCGTGACGCTCTCAATCCGAGGATGGTCATCCATAGCCGAAATCGATAATTGAATAAATTTTATAAATAAAAAACTTTATAAACAACAGAGTGCTTTTACATATATTTTTCAACCTTTCAAACATAGACAAAGGGGCTTTTAAAATTTTGGTAGTAAGAATTGTATATCAAAAATGAATACAACTTTAAATTTAGTAAGGGAATCCGTATTTTTTTCAGAATATACATAAAATTAGCTTTACAGCGATACGAAACCTTTGTTTTATCACAATTGTTTCAAAATTGCGACCATTTATTTTCAAAATGTGTATTAATACAAAATAAAATATAGCAAGCTATATAGTATTTGTTTGTGATTTTCAGTCCCATAGCCTAACACTAAAAACAAGTAATTTTTATTTTTAAATTCTATTTGCTCAGTTACAAAATGTGAAAAATAATATTTATATGAAATATTACAGGAGCTCAAAGAGAAACAGTTTTTCGTGTTATACCCGGTATAAAAACATGCTGATATATTTATTTGTTTCGTGATAATTTCTTAATTTGTCGTACTTCATGCAAGTGGTAAAGTAGTTCACCTGGACTTTACCTCTTGTGATGTGAGTTTTTATAGAAAAATAATTCGTGATATCATAATTAAGTTCTTCATGATATTTACTTCCATAACAAATCTGCCAATTAGTACATTTTCTTTACTGAGCCATGTTTTTCTGGTTAAAATTTAGGCCACACAAATCCAATATGGCTTTATATCTCAAGAATGCTCTAATTGATTAAGAAACACCAGAAAGAAACAATTTTAATTGCTTCCTGCGATTTCAAGATAAAAATTTATAATTACACCTTTTAAGAAGCAATAAACACATTAGTTTTCCTAGAAGGTATCTTTTAGACAGAAAATGTTTGTACATATAAACAAATAAATGAACAATGGGTTCATTATATAGGTAAGTTGCGAGATCGCTCAGTATGTAACAGAAAATTGTGCTATTGTGATGTAAAGTTAATTTGTCAATGTCGTAATTCTACATTTTGATTTTCCTTTTCAATAAACTCTATATTGTTTGAATTCTAAAGTTTTCACAATTCTTTGATTACAAGGTAATCCTGTATGATGCAAACAAGTAAATGTACCTTACCTATATGCCATTTCATCCATTGATTGGGTACTGTGAATGCCTATAAGAATTTGAAATACCTGCGGTAATATTTTTTTCAAAATGCGAGTACCTTTATTTTGCTATGCAACCCATATAAGTAATTATTTTTACTTCCTTGTACGTAAGTAAAGGAAGTATTGTAATCGCGAAAAAATTCGGTTTTCAGATTTCAGCGGAAATATCCATTTTGATCATCCCTGAATCCATTTTGACTAATTTCGTCGTGACGTCTGTACGTACGTACGTATCTCGCATAACTCAAAAACGATAAGCCGTAGAAAGTTGAAATTTTGTATTTAGGACTCCTATAACATCTAGTTGTGCACCTCCCTTTCTGGATATTACACAATTTCCAGAAGTGGCATTTTACATGAAGACTATAATAGATTTTAATGAAAACCTGTTTTAAAATATAATCCAAAACTTTTCAAATTTGGTATACAAGACTTTTATGTCAATCGAAATAACATTATAGATTTTGGTTAAAATAGGCTAACCGGAAGTGGTACTTTACTTGAAGTTGTTAATAGTTTTTCTTGAATAAAATGATTTTATTTTGATTTTAGAAATAAATGCTTCAAATAAAAGTTTTAGAGAATCAATTTCTGCGTCTAGCACGTCAAGTATTATTAAATTAGCCCTTTGTATAAGCGAGATATGTAAATTTAAAAATTATATACTTTTTTGTTTTTGTAATAAAGCTTGCTATGAATTAGGACAAAAACATAAAAAAAATGTTCATGTGAAATTACGTTAAATACGTGCAATTTTATGATTCGTACAGTAACAAATATTATATTTTTATTTTGAAATTAGTCATATTCATTGTTGTAATCAAATATTTCTTTGTTGTAATCAAAACTCTCTTTAAAAAGAACCGGGTTAGATTATGGTCGCTAAATATCTTACTGTTTTGAAGTTAAAATTAATATTTTGTAATTTATTTATTAAAAAAATATGTATAGTTTAATAATCGTACAAGGAAGTCGTGTGGTGTCCACATCCGATTTTTTTATGACCATTTTAGTTATTATGTTAGTTTTTTCCTAGACATTTCATACATGCAACACATTAAAAGCTTTAAATTACACGTGTTTCCTTATTTGTTTCATGTAATTTAAAAATGTATTTATCCATGGCAGAAATTTTACGTATTTTGTAATGCTGCTGCATCATCGTAAAATTATGTGGAAGTATTTTATTATGCCATACAAAATTTATGGAATCTAGCGATTCATAGTCATTATCAATAATAATATGTTACGTTCCTGTAAAGAAAGTTCCAGTGTGTGGATCTTCTGGGTGCTCTAAGTCAATTACTATCATTCAGAAAATTAGGAAACCATGTATTTCTACCTTATTCTAATATGGAAAGAAGCCATTAGATTTTGGTGTCAATCGGATAATCGGAAATGGCACTTTACTTGAAGCTCAAAATAGTTTTTCTTCAAACAATACCTTTAAATGCTATTTTTTCCGCAACATATTATTTTAAAAATTAAAAACTATTCCATTTTCTACAGGTTTGCATGAATACATTTTCTATATATTTTATTGATAAATTTATAAAGTAATATAATAATTATATCTCGGAGGTTATGCTTTAAACACAACGCTATGGTTACACAGTTCAGCTCAAATGTATGTAATTGACCACAGGCGCTGACTACGTGGGGGCTCCGGGGTTGCAGCCTCCCCGAGCCGATTCTCGAGGGGGCTTAGCCCTCCCGAGAATCATGGTCAAATTTTTTGTTTTGTATTTATTAATCTAATAAAATTATTTGTAAAAAAAGTTGCGCATAAATAAATTGACTAATACTTGTCGGGATGCTGCATGGCTAGAATCGTTAGGGTGGTGATCTGAGGTGGGATCCCATGACAACGCTGATAGCGTAGCGAAAAATTCCCCTTACGTTTCACCTTCCTTTCCCAATCAACTTTCACGGTTATTAGGGAAACGAAGTGTTATTTGTCACATTGTCACTACGCTTTTCTAGCTTGATAGATAAATCGTTAAACATTTGTTAATTTTTTTTAAAGTCCATGGGTGTAGCTATTTTTGGTCAACTTTAATTTTGCTTACTAATTCAAATGTAAAAATTTATGCTGCACCATTTTTATTTGAAGATTTTTTTCGTAAAAAATTAGGGAAGCAGAAAATTACGAAAGTATAATTTTACATGTTAAAGTCCTATGTTTGGCTGTGCTGTGTTTAACGTAAATAATTTAACTTCAAAAAATATTACTTCTTAAAAATAATTGTTAAAAAATCTAGCTCCCCGGGCGTTTCTAAAGTCGGCGCCTATGTAATTGACATATAAATGTCACTGTCAAAAAAGTGATTATTTAAAATTAATAATAGTAACGTTTTAAAAAGAAAATTGTAAATAGAACAATAGTTACATAGAAAGGAACTTATTATACATCATTTCAAATTAATAATAGTAACATTTCAAAATGAAAATTGTAGATAGAACAATAGTTATATGGAAAGGAACTTAATATACTTAATTTCTAACATTAGTAAATATGCAGGTATGTATTTAAATAATAATAAAAAAATATTGTACACAGATTTCGGTAATGATGATGACATATTTGTACCATGCGGGCGTTTACCAAACCTCACCTCACGGGCACTCACTGCTGGCGTGGAGAGTGCTTCACAAGGGTTAATTTTGTGCCATTTAAAATTCGAAATATTTCGGGTTGCTCGGGATCGAACTACGTTCCCCAGATTCGCGACCAGACATCAGACACGCGGCAACGAGACCCCATCGGCATGTATTTAAATTAACAAAAATTAAATGACGGGAGGTATTGTGTTGGCCATATCAGTTTTTTTAAATATTATTTTAAGGCAGAACAAAGTTTGTATTCAAAAAAGTATATTGAAAAAAAAACATTCTTTACATACGGGTGAAATTAAATAGTGAAATTTGGCATTTTTAAATCAGTGTTTTCAAAACAAGGCTTGTGGTATCAGCCATTTTCTTTTTACTGTAAATTACTACTGTAATTCTTTTAAACATTTTTAATAAAACTTAACATATTAGATTGGTTTATTTTTTTCAGTTTTTCTTTAATTCATGGTAAAATTAAGTATTATTTCATTTTACATTAAAACAATAATATATTTTAGAAAACATATCATGTTTTGTGCCATTAGATCGACAAAATATCAGTAAAAATTGGCTGTAATTTATAATATAATATAATAATTAACAATATAAAATGAAATTAAAGCTGGTGAACCAACTGATGTGGAACAGGTTCGTATTTATTTAAATTTATGCAACAGGATTAAATTCTCAATAACAGGAAGCACAATAAAAAACAATGTTATTTTGGGTGCTATTTACATTTTTTTTACAACATAAACGAAATCTCAAATCTATCTAAACAAAAATAATCAGCATTGAAACAATAAACAGCACAACACAACCCATTATGATGCACATATGGATCCAGTAAAATAAATTAGAAAATCTATTGTAAACGTAACAAAATATTTTAGATTTTTTTGGAATGGGACTAAACCGAGTTCATTCCATTATATCAATTAAAAAATAATAATTAAACAACAAAAACCAGTAAAATACAGCATTAACAGTTACTATGCACGATGCACGTGCACACTTGCACAGTACAGTGGCAGCGAAGTGAAAAGAACTAAAGAACTACTAATGTGTAGTACCAATTATCTCCGCAAGATGTCATATTGCAAAAAGTCAATCGCGAATCAGCCAACTTTTGGGCCTATTTTGTAACTCAGTGGTTATTTTTTAACAACAAACAAACATACATACGTACATATGTACATATCTACATAAAATCACGAATGTCCCACTTAGTGGGTTAACACAAACCCGAAAATAATAACAACATCAACATCATGCAACAAATCCTCACTCTTAACATATTAAAGTGACCGATTTTCGGTAGCGAAATACCGCATCCGGATCACAATAATAGTTACGAAACAATCATTCTCAGCCACACATTCCTGTCTAAGCACACTTCTCTCGCCTCGGCCACACTCATAATCGCATTAATACATGCTCTTCTTCTCTTCCTACTTGGAAACTTTCTCTCTTTAAGCACTCTACCAACCTCATCCATCCACTTAAACACTGGTCGGCCGCGCAATTGAAAACACTCAGCTTTACCAAGATATATACGCTTAACAAGCCGTTCACTCGCCATTTTCTCCGCATGACCAAACTATCTCAACTGACTCACACTAACTTTCTTAATAACATTGTTCCTAACCATACATTCTTCATACACCAAATTATTCCTCACGCGATCCCGTCTCACATACCCACATACACCATGTAAAACCTCATTTCCACGGCAGTCACTCTCTTTTTATGCTTTCCCGTCCATGTCCAACATTCGCTTCCATACATCAACCCAGGCACTAGCACTGCAACAACTGGTTTAAAATTTTATTCAATATGTTGACATATAAATAGAAAGACAGATTTTTAGTTATCAAATCAATATCTATTGGATAATTTTTTTAACCAATTGTTAAAAAACTACTGAGTTACAGGATAAGCACGTTTTTTTCAGTTATTTGAATTTAATATTAAGGTTACTTCATTAGATTTTTTTATTTTTTGCGATAATTCCGACGATAATCCTAATAGGTATATTTTTTAAAATGTATACCATATTTTCGGATGAAGGGAGTACGTTTTTAAAGATATAAATCTAAAGATCTAAATAAAAATTTCTATTTAAAAATCTTCTTTGGTCCATTTAAAACCCTTTGACATTTGTAACCTTGATTTGTTAACTAATTCTATTTCGACATAAGATCGTTTATTTTTAATTGTCGCAATAAACATTATTGCCAATTCTCGTTTACTAGTTCAACAACTTTATACAAATATTTCCGGAAAATGATTGACACACAAAAATATTTTTAAAAGTATATTAAAAAATTAATTAAGTAATAAAACTACTAAAAGAATATTTAATTTTAATTAATAAACACTTGGAAATAGATTCACGAAATACTGACATATAAATACTTGTAGAGTTGTAATTAAAATAATATTTATATCTTTTTGAAATTGCGATACTATAAATTATTTTTCCATATTTATAAACATAAACATTATAAAATACTGTTAATACATACATGTTATATTTCATACAAGAACTAAGATACAACATGACATAAGATTATTTATTGATATTTTCTGAATAATTTATACGATTCGAGCTTCTGAATCTTAAGATATAACATCCTATTTCTACATCTTACATGTACCTATATATCATATCTTTTGATTTAATACTGGATACATATGTCTTATTTAGCTATGCGTTATTAAAATGATAAGATATAATGACTGTCGCATTCAATATCACAGGAAATAAACATTTTTTATTTTGTATTTTAATTCACATTTATTATTATATGCTTCAAGCAAGCTAAAATATGTTAGGTAGCGTGTATTATCAATTTGAAACGCTTTACTGTATCGAATTGTATTACTTGTAGCTTCAAAAGAAGTTGCTTGCTTTTCAATTGCTTTCCGAAACGAAACTGTTTTATTGATTGAGAATTTCTTGGAAGATTACAATGTTTATTTAACCCCAATTCCTTTCTGAAGAATTTACATATTTACGATGGAAAATCCAGGTATTATTGGAGTAATATGGCTTGTTTTTACATGTCACACTATAAGTTTTTAAGTTTTTTACCTCTCGCTAAGAGAGGTATTGCATTCATGCTAAAAATCGCATATCCAGATTTTATTGAATAAGCACGTTTTAAGGTCCTTACAATCCGATTTTAACATTTTTACGATGATGTCTGTGTGTGTGTGTGTGTGTGTGGATGTGTGTGTGTGTGTGTGTGTATGTGTGTGTGTGTGTGGGATGTTGGAAGGACGGTTACTCAAAAACTATAAGACTTAAAATTTGTTTAACAACGTATTTCCCAATCGGACATTCATGGGAAGATCTGAAAAGGTTTTGGTAATAATTGGACGACCGGAAGTAGAAGATTCTTGAAAAAAAATATTCTAAATATTATTTTTTGAAAATTTTTCGTGGTAATATTAAAGAAAATTAAATTCTCTATCTGATACATTTAAATATTTTATTATATATTCCATAGATTTAGAGATAAAAGAAGTATAATATATAAAATAATCTGTTGTAATAAATTTGACAGCCGAAAGAATGCCATGAAAAATAGTTGATAATTTAAATTATTTGTAACTGACAGATAAATGTCAGTGTCAGAAATCCGGAGACATTACTGAACACTTTTTCTGGTAAGTACATACATTATATTATTTCTAAATGCATTATTAGTTAAATATTTATAGGTATATTACACATACCCTTCATATATACTGTTATATCTGACAATGAATTGGAATCATCTCGAGAAACAAGGGTAGGACAAAACTTCTTCATAGAATCTAATTATGTGGAATAATTTAAAAAATCTAAATATATGGAATAGATATAAGTAGAATTTTTGGTGTAGAGTGTAAGTATACAAGAAATGTTAAATACATTAGGGCGCGAGCAGTCATGTGACTTTGTTGGCCTTGACAAGCAGATATGGGAGCCCATGTCAGAATGATAGCTAGTAATTATATATATATATATATATATATATATATATATATATATATATATATATATATATATACAGTGGAGTCCGGATATAGTGAACTTGAAAATGCATTAAGACTGGTTCACTATATCCGAGGTTCACTAAAAAGGAAAATAAAATTTCTCATGTTAATTGTACGTTTAACATATGTATGTATATATTTATTTTATACGGTTACATCTTGTGTATGTAGTATTTATAAATTATTAAAAAAAACATATGTATATGTATTATAAACTACTTAAGATAGTCGGATATTTTAGTTTGTACATGAATGCTAGAAAAACGAATGTTATTTATATAGTTTTCAAGGGCACAAAAACCATCCCAAACTTGTGCTGGAACTTTTATACCTTAAGTTAATAAAATTCGGTTCACTTTATCCGGAAGTTCATTATAGGCGGGTTCATTATAAGCGGATAAAATTTGTATTAGTCTTATGGGAAAAAATTAGGATACCTAAAGTAGCGTTCACTTTAGCCGGAAGTTCACTAAAAGCGGGTTCATTATATCCGGACTCCACTGTATGTATATATATATATATATATATATATATATATATATATATATATATATAGATGTCATATATCATAATTTCTCATTCTAAATTTAATGATTTTCCAATTCCATGTGGTTTATTTTCCTCGACAAGTAAATTCCACACTCCTGATGACAAATTAACTACGTGAATTTAGAAAATCTTGAAATTTTTAATGAAAAGTTCTGACATTTATGTACATAATTAATAATTATCATTCTGAAACGGGCCCCCACGTCTGCTTGTCAAGGCCAACAATGAAACATGACTGTTCGCGCCCTATACTTATGTAATCAAAAAAAGACAGTGGCGAGAGGTATTGTGCTGGCCACAACAGATTTTTGTTTATTGGAAGGTGGATGAAAATTTAATTGCTTTGCGTTATTATGGAACTGTTGCGTTCGATGTCGGGTAATATAGAGGTTGTTATTATTTCTATTTATATAGAAACCGTAAATTGTTTACAACAAACACAGTAGTAATTTAAATTTGTTTTCAATACTTTTTTTTGTGTTTTTGGAGTTTAAATATTACTTTTAAATTTACATCTTTTAGTTTTAAAATAGGGTAAAATTCGGGAATGCACGAAATTTTAAAGTATTACATATTAGGTAATATTAAGTGACTGACTGTTTTTTAATTAACATAAAAATGAAAAAAAAAATCTGTTGTGGCCAGCACAATACCTCTCGCCACTTCCGTTTTTGGTTACATAAGTATAGGGCGCGAGCATGTGACATTGTTGGCCTTGACAAGCAGATATGGGGGTTCTGTCAAAATGACAATTAGTAATTTTGTATATAGATGTCAAATGTCAGAATTTTTCATCAAAAAATCCAAGATTTTCTAAATTCACGTCATACTTGACCTAGACAAGCAGATATGGAGATGGAGGCCCTTGTCAAAATGACAGTTAGTAATTATTTACATAAATGTCAAATGTAGTAATTTTTCACGTGGTTAATTTGTCACCAGGAATGTGGAATTTACTTGGCGAGGAAAATAAACCACATGGAATTGGAATATCACGAAATTTTGGATGGAAAATTGACATTTGACATATATGTATATAATTACCAGCTGTCATTCTAACTCGGGCCCCTATATTTGCTTGTCAAGTCCAACAAAGTCGTATGACTGCTCGCGCCCTATAAATTTCTCATATCTTTTCTTTATGTTTAGATTATTTTTCTAATTTAAAATTTATTTTTTGAGGAAGTTTTCTCTTATACTTCTAAATGTTCCAATTTCTTCCAATTTCTTGACTGAATTTCAGCTATAATTTTCAATATTTAATTGTTATTATTGTTATACAACAAGAAATAGTAAACTTACCAATATCTCTGAAAAATTCTTCAATAATGTCAGTTAAACTTCTTCATTTAACGTAGAAGCGTATTTTGACTTTTTACTACTATGTTGCCAAAAAAGAATATCTAAGATTTATTTTCAGCTAAAATCTATATAAAACCATATTCGTACTATGGCAAATTCTGAATCGGTTCTTATCCACTGTCATGTGTTTAATTAAAATAGACTTAAGGTCAAGTTTTAGAATTGAGCTGCCAATATCGCCCAAACAGGTTTATGAACTACTGTTGGTTTTTGGCAATGACACTTTTCTGTCATTTACAAACATCTGATGGTTACTATAGAGTTGTTTAGGCTCTGAAATTTATTACAAATTATTTTATATTATTATATATGTAAATTTAAAATTTAGCGCCTTTTCTATTGTTATTTAGTTTTGTTTTGTTCTGTCATTGCTGACATTAAATAATACAAACCGTGATAAAAGGACAGTTATTCAATTCTAGTTTTTAGGTAATATGTTCTTACTTATTTGTAATAATATTATTAATAAATCTAGTTTTTAGCAATCGTATAATTGTCCACCTTATTTAAGAATTACATATACTATATCTCCAAACCTATAGGAGATATAATAAAATTTTAAAATGTATCGAATAGTGAATTTTATGTTATTTAATGCTAATAATAAAAAAATTAAAAAAAATAATATTTAGAATTTTTTTTTAAGATACTACTACTTCCGGTTTTCCAATTGATACCAAAACCTATTCAACTCTTCCCATTAATGTTAGATTGAGAAATCCGTAGTCAAAAAGGTCTTTAGTATTATAGAATTTGAGAAATCGTGTCTCCAACAACCTCACACACACACACACACATCCACACACACACACACACACACACACAGACAGACATCATTGTAAAAATGTTAAAATCGGATTCTATGGACCTTAAATCGTGCTTATTCAGTAAAATCTGGATATGTGATTTTTAGCATGAATCCAATACCTCTCTTAGCGAGAGGTAAAAATAGTGCAGCGAATAAATACCTGCACAAAAAATCTTAATGCCGAAACAAATTTATGAAGACATGGTAAATATTTTTATTACCGCATTCACAAAAATATTATAAAACTAGATTATACCTGGGTGCAGTTTAATTGGTTTGGCACTAAAATAACAAGCTCAGTTCTAAGACACTAAGTCAGAGACATGTACAAGAAAAAAATAAAATGTGGACGATACAGGGTTTGACTCTGACTATACAGGGTCTCCCAAATTAAGTGCTTTACCATTGGGATTTTGAAAACCATAAGAGCTACGAGATCGGTTAAATAAGCATTGTTGTGCAGTTTTATGTGCTGATTCAGATACTGTTGAGAAAAACTGAAAATCACTATTTTAAAAAAATGTTAAATAACTCTGTAATTATAAAAGATTAAAAAAATATTTCATATAAAAGTTACATGATTTGATTAGACTAACTAAAAAGTGATGTCAGAATCAAATTCAAGATGACGGTTTCTAAGGGTACGAACACGTAGAAAGCTTGTTACCGGTTGCAAGCGCTAGTTTACCGGCGCTTGTAACAAGCGAGAATAAATATCTCCATAGTTTCAAATGTGTTCGCACACAAAGGACGCTTAGCTGAACTTCTCGGTAGTTATAACCAGCGCCAACAAGCGCCGACCAAAAAACAAGAATGTTTGAAACATTCTTTTCCAGCGCTTGCAATCGTCTAGAAGTAGTGAGCTCCGTTGAGTAATTTAATATATTATTTTTGTTAATATGAGTGGGGTTATTGATATCGAACAACTTATATCCATGGTGTACGAAAGGAGGGCCATTTGGGATAAACGAATAAAAGAACATTTCAATAGAAAGTATATAGGAAAATTAAAATCTTTCTTCAGGAAGAATTGGTTGTTTATGCCAATTGCACGAATTTCTTCTTATACTTCCTTCTATTTCATTTAAGATGTAAAGAAAAGTGGTCGTGTGCCTAAGTGTCTGGTCGCGAATCTGGGGCCCCGGGTTCGATCCCGACCGACGCCAAATATTACATCGAATTTTAATGGCACAAAATTGATCCCTGTGGTGCACTCTATGAGTGCCCGTGAGGTGACGCCTGGTAAGCGCCCACACGGTAGAAATATTCCATCATTACCGAAATCTGTATACAAAGCAGATTGGCACACCCAGAAATGGGTAATATGCCGTGATGAAATATTTATTTATTTTATTTTTTAAGAAAAGTATTAATTCGATCCTCATTTAGTTGAAAAACCTTTGTGAATCTTGTTTTAGTTGAGGAAAAAGGTGATGGTACTCACCAAAATCCCTTCGCGCTCGATTAATTTCGTGTACTCCAACATTCCTTTTACTTTTCATTTTTAAATCAATATTTTCCAGTAAAAACAGTTCCTCGTCACTCGACGACATCTTCAGCAAAATTGGTTCTAGAACTAATCTGTACCTTGTATGAAGGAACAGATAAATAAATATGCCGGCTTTGCTGGCGCTAATATCCAGCTTTCTTTGTGTGCACTACCAGCGTAGACAAGCGCCGAAAATAAGCGCTGACAAGTACAAGCAACAAGCACGCCTATTTACCAGCGTTCTACGTGTGCGTACCCTAAGATATTAAAAGCAACTTTCTTATTTTATACGGAACCCACATTTGATTTTTTTTATAATTTTAATAAAAACTATGGGCGCTATAACGATATGATGTCACAACTTCAATGTAGTTAGTAGGTACTACTAACCGAAAAGAATATAATTTGAAAATTTGCGACAATAAAATCCATACCTATATTTATATATGTATAATTCTATAATACGTGGAAATATATGAAACACATCATTTTTATTAAAGTAAAAGATATTTATTAAAAATCCTTATAACAACAGATTTTGTCTTAGACAAGGTCCAACTATACTTTTCTGAAACTGACAACTGTCGACATCAATTTTTGACAGATTATTTGAATCTGCACACTCAAAAGCATCTTCCATGTTTTATGAATTATAAAATTATTTAAAAACGGACACTGTAATCAAAATTTCTCCTACGATGATATATCACAATGTTAACACATGAATGCACGACAACTGACAGATTTAATTGAAGATCTGACGTCACATACAATTTTTTTTTTTTTTCAAAAGTTATATTTCAAAAATCATACACGTGGAAGTATAATTTTGGGGTCTCGACCGACGCCAAAAATTACTTCGAATTTTAATGACATTAAATTGGCCCCTGTGGTGCACTTTCCACGCCAGCATTGAGTGCCCGTGAGGTGACGCCTGGTAAGCGGCCGCACGGTACAAATATTTCATCATTACCGATATCTGTGTACATAGCACATTGGCACACCCATCAGTGGGTAATATGCCGTGATGATATATTTATTTTATTTATTTATTTATCCTTCAATCTTTCTGAAAAAATATATAAATTGAAAAATGAGTACCGGGTCCCATGTGCTTTAAAAAAAAGATCCTAACTTTGAGTATGCTATAGACAAAGAAACGTATATTTGATCATTATTCTATTCAAAAGTCAAGTTGTCAAAATTGATGATATAATGAATGTAATTTAATTAAATACTTTGAAGTTAAGACATCTTTCTCTGTTCATAGCCTATTCCGAGTTAGGTTTTTTCAACACGCTGTATTGTGTTTTATATTTGTTTTTTCCCCAATATTTTTTGTCTTTTATAATTACGGAGTTATTTAACATTTTTTTAAATTGCAATTTTCAGTTTTTTACCTTCCGTCAACTTTAGGTAAGGAAGGTATTGTCTTTGGTCAAAAAATTCAATGATGAGTTTTTAATGAATAAGCATGTTTTAGGGTGTGTGTGTGTGTCTGTGTGTGTGTGACAAAAGTTTCGGTTCCCATAACTGCAATATCACGATTCCAAAAATTATATTTTTTTCGTATTCCTCAAGTTTACATCCAGAAGAACAAGTGATTAGATTTTAGTTATAATTGGTGAACCGGAAGTAGCCTCATTTGAAGATTTAACAGTTAAATTTGATTTATTGGCATTTAACGTTATTATAACTTAAAGAATATATTATTCTCTATACGATTTTATACTTCATATTCAATAGATACATAGTTAAAGAATTTTAAAGAAATTAAATTTTATAATTCAGCCAGCTATGCTAAACATGGAAACTACTACATTCATATAATTCAAATTCACAGATGTCAGTATCAATAAAAATAAATTAATGTGGCAGAGATGAGGATGTTGAAGTATATGTAGGGGAATACGCGGAAAGATACGGTAAGAAAATAACTCTAGTGTTACAAGTTTCTAGAAAGATACAAGAAAGACGATTACATTGGTTTGAACATATCATGAGGAAAAATGGAGAATTATATTGGAACAAGATTGAATAGTTTACTAATAGGAGGTTGAAGAAACAGAGGAAGACCAAAATAAGATGGATGGACTGTATTGTAGAAGACTTGAGAGAAAAGGACCTGAATGAGAACGACACGCAAAAATAGCGACCCCTACGAATGGGAAAAGCTAAAGAAGAAGAAGATATCAGTGTCAAGTGCAATTTGAATAGTTTGTTTATGAAATAATTTTACTGGAAATTTCGATTCTTTTGCAAGAAAAATTATGTATGGAATTTATACATTTTATATACGATTGACGGAAGGTATTGTGCTGGCCACAACAGATTTTTTTATTTTAATAACTTTGAGACTGTTCGGTATTTTAAATTGATCTCATCGGAATCTGTAGCCCTTAAAATTGCACAGCATTGCCCATATCCAACCTCGCAGCTCTTATTTTTCCCTAGATCCCAATGGTAACCCACTTAATTTGGGACATCTTGCATACTCTGTGAATCAGATATGTACTTACTTTCCGGCTTATCCCATGCTCAAACCTCAAGATATCTCTTCTTTCAAGAACTATTGGTGTTCATTGTCTCATTATAATAGTTCGCCCTGATGACTATAGGCGATGGAAAATAAAATCGTAGCGCCAAAGTGGCTTTTAAAGAAACTAATATTAACGGGATAATTTGACATTTACTAATTGTATTTATACATTAAGTGTGTAATATTAAGAGATCTTATATTTCTAAACCTAAATATTATAAACATAATAGATAATACTTGTGTTTATACAGCCAAGAAAATGTCACGTGTATAACTTATTCCATCAACTATAGTTCCGCAAAATACCTCCAGATGTCATATTGCTTATCTCCTATCGCCGTCAGAGAGTATGGACTGATGCTTAACTTTTTCTCTTCTCCCCACCCTGTCCCTTGCCCTGCGGCGTTGCCGCTTCTTCATAACTTAGCATTTCTACATCTCTAACATGTCTAGTGAATTGCCAACAGTGTAGAAATATCTAGTTCATATTTATTTGTCGGCAAGTGTAATAAATATTGTTTATTTGAAAATTTTCCGTTTAAATTGTATTTTTGTTACTTCTGTAGATTGAAATATTTAGGTGACGAGTAAAGTTAAGCGTTCGTCGTCACCAAGGCGAACCATTATCGACATTAGGGAAATATCAATAATAATTGGAAAAATTGTTACTACAAAAACAATATTGACAAAAGTAGCTATTACAGGCAAATACGGCAAATATAAGTACATATTACATTTTAAATGAAAAGTATAAAAATTATAGTGTGCACAAAATTGAAGCGCGTTGTCAATAAAAACAATTAAATAGCATGACATTATTTTTTCTTGTACATAGTAAAGCATATATTTAAAAATTATAAGTTCCTTCTATAGGAAAATGCATGAAATTAATCCATAATTTAATTATTAGTTCTTAATAAATTGAAGATTCTGCTATGATATTATATCTCATAAAGCCATACAAAATTATACCTTCTGCTTAAAATTTTACTTAACAATTACCTGTAGTCTGCCATTACTATAACAATATTTTATTCCGCTGTTGAGAATTTTTAAATAACCAGTAGTTGACCAAGAGTACAATAAAACCAGATTGAAAGATGAACCGGTTGAGATACAAATTCAGGTGACAGAAATGAGAAAAAAGAATACCTAAACTGGTTATGGACATTTGGAGAAATTTAAGTCAAATTTGTTTCTTAACATAATAAATTTATCAGAGGAGCTGTCACACTTTCGTTTTTACAATTTATGTTTGAATTTTAAGAACTTCCTATTAATGATTATCAAAATTGCTGCATCAGTCAGCTGTTGACTAGTGGCTACCGCTATCTGCCTGATAATAGCCGTATTCTTTCGCTGGGTTGGATCAGATCCAATTGATCGTATGGATTAGATCAGATCAGTTCACGTGGACGCAGATAAATTTATTCGAAATAACACAAGTATCAGTCAAAATCAGTCGGAAAAATGAATTTCAATTTTCTATATTTACCATTGTTTATTCTTGTTTAATTTTTTTAGAACTATAAAAAAAAATCTCTCAGAACTCATTATTCGATTAAAATGATACAACCTTTTTAGTTTTAGTTCTGTTTATTGTTCTGAAAACCGACTTTTCGGCAGCATGAATTGCTGCCTTCTTCAGGGAACCTCAAAAGTAACCTCTTGTCCTTATTGACTTATAAAATATGACAGATTCTTCCGCCGCTTCCGCCATTTTTGAATCTTAAGTGATATGATCTTTCTAATCCAAGTTTTTGTTGGAGTAGATAGCACTGATCTGGATTACTTGGTCTTGGGGTGGGGATACTGATCAGAATTCGAAAGAACATGCAATTTACTGATCCATGTAACATAAATCTGATCCAACGCAGCGAAAGAATACGACTAATGCGTAAGGAGTACATACGGACGTGGATTCGCGTGTATTATTTATTAGGGTGAGGACCTCAAGCGCTAGTCACTTTTGTTACTGCAACTTGTAAGATCTATTGTAACATGGCCCTATTTTAATTTTTTGGAAGCAGTTTCAGAGTCTCATGAAGCCAGTTACTGCTTCAGGACTTAGATTCCCGATCTCATTTGCCGTGATGTATCTCTTACCTATATACTTAAGTCTAGTGATGGGATAATTTGAATTAAAAATAGTTTGTTATCTGATTATTGAAATAACCTATACAATTCGATTATAAAATTCAATAATTCGAATTAAAAAATCTGATGTGACCAACACAATACATAACATTGGGGTCTCGTTGCCGTTTGCCTGATGCCTGGTTGCGAATCTGGGGAACCCGATTCGATCGCAATAAACACCAAATATTTCGAATTTTAAATGGCACAAAATTGACCCCTGCGGTGCACTCTCCACTCCAGCAATGAGTGCCCAAAGCAGATTAGCACATCCAGCAATGGGTAATATGCCGTGATATTATATTTATTTATTTTCTTATTTAAATACATACCTGCATATTTACTAATACTAGAAATTATGTATCTTAAGTTCCTTTCTATATAACTATTTTCTTTTGAAAACGTTACTGTTATTAATTTGAAATGGTTTTTTTTTTGACAGTAATATTTATCTGTCAGTTACATACATTTAAGCTGAACTGTGTAACCATGGAGTTGTGTTTCAAGCATAAGCTCCAAGATATAATTTTTATATTATTTTATAAATTTGTCCATAAAATATATAGAAAAAGTATTAATGCAAACCTGTAGAAAATGGAATAATCTTTAATTTTTATAATAACAAATTGCGAAAAAATAACATTTAAAGGTATTTTTTGAAGGAAAACTATTTTGAGCTTCAAGTAAACTGCCATTTTCGATTATCCAATTGACACCAAAATCTAATGGCTTCTTTGCATATTAGAATACGGTAGAAATTCATGGTTTCAACATTTTCTAAATGGAATTATTTGAGTTAGAGCGCCCAGAAGATACACACACACTCACACACACACACACACACACACACACACACACACACACACACACACACACACACACATACACCATCGTGAAAATGTTAAAATCGGATTGTAGGGACCTTAAAACGTGGTCATTTACCAAAATCTCGATGTGATTCCTATACCTCCCTTACCAAGGGCAGCGGGAGGTAAAAATAAGCGGCAATACAGTTAAAAATAACGATAGTATGTGTTTTTATAAAATTTAGATAAAATATAAATATATTATTAATATAGACTTAAAAATACCAAATCTGTATTTTTTAAATTTGTTAATTATTAATAGAATTTGAGAAAGGCCGCGTTAAAACTTTTGTGACGACATCTATGTATGCGAAGTAAGGAACGATAGCGAAAGAGGAAAGTCTGTACCCATCTATTTCTCTCTCATTAGTTATATTACCTAATTTTCACAGATGAGGTTGACAAATTTTGGCCATATATCCCATTTCTAGAGAAATCGGTGTGTTTAGATTTATCAAGTTTTTCGATTCAGTAAAAAAATATTGGTCACTGAAACTGCAACGGAAAACTCCTCAGATGAGTGACGACAAACTTGGAGCAGTCAAGCAAAAACGGATAAATCCGTTTTAAACATTTATTATCAAAAAACTTGTATCTGTATTTCCGTGACATTTAAAACTATGATACATTTTATATAGCATTGTAATTAGGCATAAATATTTTAATTTCGATTTTATTGTTAACTTAAAAGTAAGTTATTAGCGAAAGTAAAATTGACTTACCTGGTTTTGCTTAGTATAATAGTGTAATAATAAAAATTGGGACTAAAGATTGAACCCCGAAATGTAGCGAATTTATCTTGTTTCCTGTGTTAACAATTACTCGAAAGTTCAATCAAATAGCATTTATTCTTACTATACCAACGTTTCGGTGCACCCTTGCACCTTCTTGACGGTAGTAAGATCTTACTACCGTGTTATTGTAATTGTAAACACCTAATCCACATCACAGTCGAGAAATTATCCACAATTATCTTGTTTTCGTTTATATAAATTTAAAATTTATTATTATGGATTTATCCGCTTTGGCTTGATTCTTACATCACCATTGGATTTGACTGACCCCTAATCCTAATGGGTTATACTTGACTCATTTTTTATAAAAAATGGATTTATCTGCTTTTGTTTGATTGCTCCATAAACATAATCTAGACGAGTAAATTTTAGTGCGGCTCTGTTCGAATCATTAACGTAGCTACAGCGCAGACACAGTCGGCCAGACCGAATGAAAAATAATTCGAATTATCATCAGATTATTGAAATAATCCGATTATGTCCATCACTACTTAAGTCTACATACGGCCATAGAGTTGACATTTACATTCAATATATTCAGAAGTTTCTTCGTCCTCTTCGCAGAGTTGACATATATTGTTTTCTGCTATACCAATCTTACATAAATGCTATTTCTTAAATGGTATTTCAGAGAACAATGACTAGTAAAGATACTTGTTCCAGTTGTAAGGTCCTTTTTGCTGAGAGCTAATATCTTTTTGGCGTTTTTCGATGAGAGTAAAATGAATTTCTTCGACTATCAAAGGCCCGGAATGTCTTTACAATATGAAGCTATGGCTGTCTCCTTCCAGTTTTTGAGCCTCTTCTTTATATGGCTTTTCAAGAGTCTACAAGAAGGTTCAGGTTATTAGCGAGCTCATCCGCATTTTCATTGACTGGAACTCCCTCTTACCTTGGTATCCACCACAAAGTGATGTGGTTGTGTTTGGCTGTTGAAGGGTGTTCATGCAATTCCTGACTAGCTGTGACTCGCAAGCGAAACCACCTAGTGCCTTTAAAGCAGCCTGGCTGTCTGACATGTTGATTGTTGCTCCTTTGAGACTTTTGTTTAGGTTTATTTGAGCACAGAGATTTATTGCGTAGATCTATGCTTGAAATATAGTGGAACTGGTGTCATTGGATTCCTTTATGTGGTAACGTGGACCAAATACACCCACTCCAGTTACTTCTGATTCTAGCTTTGAACCATCCGTAAACCAAGACGTAGAGTAGGTAATAGACAAAAATAGACCTAGCTAGGGAGCAATAGGGACTAAAGATTGAACCCCGAAATGTAGCGAATCCGTAGAACTGTTCTAAAATGATTTCCAGTTCTTGTTTCATTTCACGCTCTAGTTTATACTTTATAGTGAATAATTAGGACACATATCAAAACAAAAATATGTAGCACAATAGTATATTAGTTATTAATAATAATAGTTTTAATTTCTGTACACAATACAATGTGTGTAGAAATCGTCAAGTTAATAATAAAACGATTTACAAGTTCACAATAAAAGGAAATATTACATAAGTATGGAATTAAATTTTGTTCAGATATTCATTTATATTGTAACAACTGTACTGCAGCCTGCAGCAAGAAATAATTTTAATCTCAATTTTCTCGATTGTTTAATTTTTAATAAATTCGGGTAATTCATTAAATATTTCAAGACCGAATCTGTCAGGAGATATGCTGCTCTTCCTCTATTTGAAACTGTTCATTTCCATTGGAGGGCGGTCTGCAGTCGCCAGATCATATTCGTGACATTACACCATATAAAGCCCCCTTATTTCCGAAGTACTTTAATTATATCAACTTAATTTTTATTAATATTCATTATTGCATATACTTTCCTTTTTGTACTAATTTCTCCTAATTAGATTGAGCTGGAATAGCTTATTGATATTTCTAGAAGTCTGGCAGAATAATTATGTTTTTTTATTACTACCGAAATGAATATTTATAGCTACTAAATCAAGAATATAGATCAAATATTGCGCCAGGAATTTAAAGTAAATATCAAATGAATAGTGATTGAATTTAGGCTTAATATTAGAAAACAAAAAACTATAATTATCCACTTAAAATTTTATTTGTACGTCTTATCCAAATGCTATCTCAAAAGCATTTAGTAATCTGTATATCGCGTGTTGAAGTGTTAAATTTTCTCTTATCGTGGTCTAGAATTGTCAGGTGTGAATAAGTATCCGATGTCAACGGTGTCGATGCGTATCTAGTCAAATGTGAACAGGGTTGTATAAAGACAGTGATGAACACAAATTCCTATATCTGATCACCAAGCTTATGCAATACATACACACTTCATACCAAATAGGAGATTACTAAAGATTAACGTATTTTGTTTATGGATAGACAGATTTCATTAAAATTGGATTAAAATTTTTGAGAAGGAAAACATTTTGTATAATATGATAATGAAAAGAATGAATATTAATTTTTATGTCAAGTGCTGTATAAATTATAAACAACAAATAGTAAACAATTTTTTGTACGTATCTGTATTGATGGTTCGAGAGGCAGTGTAAGTTGTAATTCTATTACAAAAAACTTCATATGTATACTGAATTTGATACAAATTTCATTGTAATAGTAATAAATTAAACTAAACATCAGGAGCCGTATTCATAGTAATAGCTATACCCGGAATAACTTTAAACTTGTTTTTTTTTTATACCAGGTTTAGCAAATAATCGTATTCAGAACACTTTTATGTTTAGGTTTAGCTTATACCAACAGGTAATAAATAGAAGTACTGAGTATAAATCGTTAAACTAGTTGGTTTAAGACCTGTCAATTTTAAATTTTCCTCGTTGTTCTGCGCATGATTAGTATAGTGCGCTCGTAAAGCTACAGTTAGCCGTAGTAAAAGCATACAGACCTAACCTAATTTCATCAAGATTGATTGCGGATATTTATTATTAAATATAGGTTAGTAAAATTTATTTTTCCGTCGACCGTTTATTAATAGGCTATCTTAATGTATAGAAAATCATTCATTAATGACCCCTATTAATGCATGATTTTTTATTAATAAACGATTTATTGGGTGCGTTCGACACATGGAACACAGCATGTATTGCTAACGCTAAGTTGCAGCAAAAAGGTAGACAGAATTAAAAGTCATGCTTTTGACACTTACTAGCTAGGTATATTCACGTAGCATACCTTTAAAATGAATTTGAAAGAATAAAATTCCTCAAATAACATAAAAAACCGCATGTGTTGTCTAGCATGAAGTAAACTGAACGCACCCACTTAAAACAATTGATGACAAAACTTATTGATTTTCTGACGTAAAATTTGACGTTCGGTCAACCATTACTAACCTAAAAATAATTGTCATAGAATAAAATTAGATTTTCCATTTAAGTAAGATACGGTCAACGAAAAAATATTGTAACTAACACGTGTGTTAATTGGCGATTAATGATCTCAACAATTAAAAATTAAAATGTCTCGATCATTAATCGCCCTTATTAACACACTTGATAGTTAAATAACTATTAAAGGATTCAATCTACATTTTTTATAATTTTTAGATTTCTAGGCCTCTTCTGCTCTTTTGCTATCATTTTATAATTCCACTAAAAATTATAAGTATAAAATATAAGATAGCAAATTGTAATTATAAGATCAAAACTTTCCTGTTACTCGTACCGGTTTTCCACAAAAACTATTTAATTATTATTTTTTACTCATGTATAAACGTCAAATAGAATAAAAATACAATGTTGCCAAATGTTTTATCTGGAATAGTTAAACTAATAAGTTTAAAATATATAACGTTGCGATGAATACCGAAGTGTTAAACCAGTTTTAAATTTAAACTAGGTGGAATAGTTATACCGGGAATAAGTGTGGAATAATGAAGTTGCTACTCGTATGAATACGGCTGCAGTTGTATAACATATAAAACTCATGCTCTTAGAACTTGGGCTGAGATTTGTGCGTCCGGTATTTTCATCTGTGATTAAACTATCAATTTAATTTAATGTCTGTTAACTTCACTGACTTCACTGTCAGTTTAAAGAAAAATATATCATTGATATAGCATAACATTTTTCTTATAACTTACAGTTAACAGATATTAAATTAAATTGATAGTAATCATACCTACCAAAAATGTAAATAAATTAATGTAGGTATTTTCTCATATAGCTTCCTCCAGTTCAATCCCATTGATTTATTAAATAAATAAATATATCGTCACGGCATATTACTCATTGCTGGGTGCGCCAATCTGCTTTGCACACAGATTTCAGTAATGATGATGACACATTAGTACCGTGCAGGCGTTTACCAGTCGTCACCTCACGGGCACTTATTGCTGGCGTGTAGAGTGCACTACAGGGGTCAATTATGTGCCATTTGAAATTCGAAATATTTGACGGTCGGCATCGAACCTGGTTTCCCAAATTCGCGACCAGACACTCAGGCACGCGGCCACGAGACCCCACATCAAGTTGAAGAGACATTTTGAATTCTCAAATATTCAGTATATCTTCTCTCTCTGACTCGCTAAGACTTTTGTCTTGTAATTTATTTTGTTTTGTCTTACACATTATTTTTAATGCAACATTTAAATAATGTCAAATTTCAATTATTTTTACTGCTAAACATCTTACCGGTAAGGATTTTTTTATATTTTTCTTAGTTTTCTGTACTTTTTGACAGCTACATAACCTTAAATTGTTTCTGAGTTTTCTTTTTCCTTTTTCAAAATTACTTTTTGATAAAAAATTATAGAACCATTGATTAAATAGTATATATAGATTGGCAACCTTATGAGCATTTGCGTACCGCGTTGTAAAGCTACGTATTATGCTGCCACCTTTAATAATTTTATTATTTGGCCGTACTAACATTCGATTAGGCTGGCGGTAATAATGTTCGGCTGTATTCGTGTCAAGTCGCTTGGAGTCGGAGACACGAAATTTTTAACAAAAAAATAATGAATTATTTAATCACGTAACTGATTATGAACAACAAATAAATTAATTAGTTATTATTTTGAGGGACGCTAAAATGAACTTCAAGAACTTTATGAATATTGAAAAAAATCGAAATGTATATACATATTCCCATTTTTTTTACCCTTCTTTTAACACCCTGTGTAATGAACTTTATAAAAAAATAAATTAAGCTATTTTGTCAAATGCATAGGATATTAGTATATTATTTCTAACGACAAGGGAGATATCGAAGACAGCGATTTCGATGACTCACCTGTATACAGAATACAGGTGACATTGAAAAAGGGCTACTCAAAATAACTTTTTTGTTTATAATTATTTTTTAATCCTTTTATATATTTGTAAACTAGGCTAAGGGGCTCACAAATCACGGAATTTGGCATGATGGCAGCGCTTTCGGTTTAACCGGAAGTGACATAAACTTTCATATTTCAAATGGGACATCCTATTTATTTTTATATATTTGGAATCTACGTAGAATTATGAATTCAACGATATGTTTGAAGTGTATTTTTATTGAAGAAATTAATTACAAGAACGTTAGAGAAAATGATGGATAATTAACCGGCTAAGCCAAGCTGTGAAAACAGTTGAGATAATATTAAGTAATATTTAAGTTAATTTTGTAAGATTCCATATTTTGATAAAGATGACAAAGAAAGATGAAATATATATATTGTATTCATGGTTTCATTCAAACTAATAATGGCATTTTAAAATTATTTGCGGACGTGAAAGAAGAGAATTATTTATTTTTATTAACAAATAGATTTCAACAAGATTGTATGGAAAACCACTTTTCAATAATAAGAAATAGAGGGGGCTACAATCTAAATCCGACTGCAAAACAATTTAGGCAAACATTGCAAAGAATTATTCATATAAGAATTTTAAGTTGGAAGCGGAAACTGTGTAATAGATAAAGATGAAATTCTTGAAATAGAAATATCAGAATCCATTACACCGCCTGAAGAAATTGTATACGAAATGATCGACAATGTTGAAATTGTACGACCAGAAAATGTGGAATGTGCTGTGGTTTTGGTTTTTCGTTGTATTAAACAATACAATTGCGAAAATTATAATAAAATTTTACAGAAAAATGACCTTATTTTTGATGAAAATGTTTATTTAGCTCTTAAAGATTATGACAAAGTGAATGAAATATAATATTTTTGCAGACCAAATGAACAAACAGTAAAAATTGTATCACAATTTTATTATTACACATTTTTAGTGAATTTACAAAAGAACATTTACATTAAAACAAAATAACCAGCAATTTATTAAAAAATAGTATGCGGTGTATAAATTTGCATTACAGTGACTGGTTAAATAAAAATGATGACCATAAAAATTTTATTATAAAAATATTTATTAAAATAAAAGTTTTAAAAACTTTGAACTGGAAATCTACAGATATCACAAGAAAAGCCTGCAAAAGAAACATATATATTTTGCATAACAAATAATAATTAAAACGTTGAATAGTGTATTAATTTTTTAGGTCAATAGTTCTATATTATCCTTGTTTAAATAAATGTTTTTTTTCTAATTGGTACTTTTTCTTTTGTTATTAATTGGTGGTCAAGAAGATATTAAAAAAATGATTTAATTTATAATTATTAAGTAAAACAATTAAAAATTATTCGGAGAAGATTTATTTTATTAAAATACATTGTTTTATATGCGGAATATCTTAAAAAGTTGCTCCTTTAACAGTATTTAAAAATTAATAATTTTATGTGCGTCAAATTATCGGGTGTGATTTTAACAGCCCCGATTCAATTCTAATCCAACCTAATTCAATGCCGCTTGGTAAGATGGTAAGCATCTTATTTAAAAAGAATAGCTATTTATGATGTGTTAAAAGTGGCATTTTGATTTGTGAGAAGGAAATTTGGAGTAAGACGTGAAGCGGATGGTCCAAACTTTCAAATACATATCCACTGTAAATTCATATAAAAACATTGCTCGATTAAATGATAAATGAATGCATATCCCCTGTGAATTCATATTAAATCGTTTATATTAAATGTTAAATGAATCTTTATTAGAAATGTTAAACAGATTATAAAAGAATGTAAGCTTATTTTTTAAAAATAAATTTATAATTAAATATCTCTGAAGAAATGACGAAATAGGTTTAACAAATTCTCATTATAAATTTGTTTGTCTCCGCCCGATGCTCCGCCCGGCGATGTGTACTAACATGCTGCTATCTTGTAGCGAATTAGACACATGCATAGTATGCAACTACAGCACAGATGGCTCTTATTCGTACAGAATTAAAATCTGTTACGCGGATTGACTATAGCATTGCCAATCTATATATACTATTTAATCAATGATAGAACTTTTAAATAATTACATATTACATTAATATGTGTCATTTTGTGTTTAACTAAAATTTAATTATAAAAACCAACATTTCAATTGCAACAATTCTATAATGTTACGTGTAATTTTATTATATTATATTTAACACTATATATCATCCTGTGTACTCCAACACCAAAACCAAAAAATTATTGTAATTTCAACTGGTTATGCCTGATGATGAGATTTTTGAAATCCCGAAATCGATCGCAACTATATATGAATGAATAAAATTTAAATATTCACTTATAGTATACTTATTTTCTTCACTACTCTTAAATGTTACAGTTTCTATTATTTGTGCAAACGAATAGTATCAATAGCTATATTTAATAACGACAGAAATACTGTATTATAAAATTGTTAAAAAGAATGGAATCTATTCTATACTTATATTGTAAGACATTTATCTGTAAATATGTATTTATTTATTTAAATAGATTTTCTTAACAATATACATGTATGATTTTAAAATGTTATTTTTTACTATTATAATCTTATTATAAGATCTGCATAATAATACAACTACTATGATACACTTATAAATATAGATTTTTCTAGCCATAGCAGACATGATGATATATTTATGATTAATCCTTGTCTATATCTACTATGACTTGCATTAAAGTGTTCGCATGTCATTTGTCTATAATGACGCCGATAACGCGAGTGTAATTAATACAGAGTGCGGACCACCAAGTCGGTATATCAAAGTTTGAAATATCGCCAAGTCAGTATTTTGCAACCTTAAGTGAAGACAGAGATATCGATAATATATCTTTACAAATGTATATGATGATATATGACGCCTTCATTGATGAATTCGTACAAAACATAAAAGAAAAACCTGTTGTTGCCAGCACATTACATCCCGTACATATAGGTATACATATTTTTTTATAAATTACATATAGAAAGTTTCTTGCATTTTTATTATAATTACTTTACGAATGTACCATGTAAATTGCACTTGACACTGACATTTACCTGCTATAAGATTTATAAAACTATAAATATAAGGAAATTATTTTTTAATATTGTAATATTTATTTATTTGGGTGAAGTGTAAAAATCAGAGAAATATTTTTAATGAAATAAAAGTTTTAAACAATAAATAAAATGAAAATAAAAGATAAAAATAACCAACCCTATGAATAAACAATTATAAACACTACCTAATTAAAGAGTAGGAATATTATGAAACACTTAAACGCTTGGTTGCAGAAACGTTCATCAAAGCTTTGTTTAATTAATGGATCATCAAAACGAACAAATGCAACCCGATTTTTTGACAGTAATGATTTAAATGTCATAAGAACAAGGAAACTGATTCGAATTTGTTTATTTTGATGGTCCGTTAATTAAACAAAGCGTGGATGAACATTTCTGCAACCGGGCATAAGATTATTTATTTCATAATATTTATTTCACTATTTATTTATATCCTTAACTATTTATTTCACTAAGCGTGTAAACTCTATGTCGACTAAATTGTAGACTAACTTGTAGACCAACTTGTATACCCGCTCTCATTTATCTCGAACTTTCTAGAATCTTCGGTCCGTCTATTTTGAGCAAGATATGCTAATGCAGTGTTTCTCAACCTTTTTCGTTTCGCGGACCGGCCAAATTATGGATAAATTACGCGGACCGGTAATAATAAATACTATTATGAATTATGTTTATTTACTTAAAAAAATGCGCCGCAGGCGAAATTTTTTTTTCATTCAAGGTCAAATTCCTTATAATTGAAAGTTACATTTTTTCAAGGGATGTGCAAATGCATGGTGTTTTCCCTTTCATGTACAAAAATAAATTGCCAGATCATGGAACATTTTAGGAAAGAGCGAGGAAAACATTCCGAAAATTTCGGGGAGGGGGGGGGGGGTTGAACCCGTAACTTTCTGGCGCCCCCCCACCCCATAGCTACACCACTGTATCAGAATATAGGTACCCATTTTTAAAATACACATATTATCATTATTATTTATTTAGAAACATCACGTACAAACCAAAAATTTACTTCACAAATACAATATACGTATTACTTATAAAAAAAAAACCTAAAATTTTAAGTTAACAGACAAATGAGTCACAATTTAATGTGATTGTTGTTGTTGCTCACGTTCGATAATTGAGTTAATGTTAGGTTCTAAATTCGTTAAAGCTAGCCGAAGAGATGAATCTATGGATAGGCGGTTTCTTAATTTAGTTTTTATTATTGACATTGCCGAAAATCCTGCTTCACACAAGTATGTTGTAGCAAAGGGAACTAGCATTTTCATTGCTTTGTCATGAAGACTTGGGGTACTCGGTTTTCATTGTAATCCAAAATTTATTTAAATTTTTGGTTGAATAGTTAAGATTTAATGTCAAATCCGCACTCAGTTCTAAAAGACTTTCTTGCTCTTTATTGTTTAAATTTAAATTACTTAGTTTATGATCTATGAAAGGATTAGTAATCCATAAATTCATCTCTCGCATATTCATATCTGTTGGGAAATATTTCTCGAAACCATCATACAGTGATTGTAAATGATGGCAAAGAACTATATTCAGTTTCTCTACATTTAAATCTTGCTGTGCACTAACAAAATCGTAATATGAAACAAATATGTCACAATTGTTTTCTTTTACTTTTCCCAGCCAAAATTTAATTTTCTTTTTGAACCCATCAATTTTGTTATATAAATGAAAAACATTCGTTTCATTTCCCTGCAGACTTAAATTTAAGTCATTAACATATGCAAAAATATATATCACTTAAGTACGCTAGTTTTGCAATCCATTCAATGTCGGAAAAATATTTCGGTAATGAACACTTTTTTTCAACAACAGTGTCACTCGTAATTAATGTCAGTACTTCAGATATTTTTCTGCGGACCGGTGAAATTTTGCCGCGGCCCGGCGGTTGAGAAACACTGTGCTAATGTATTTCTGGAATATCCTAATCCAGTATTTGAATGAGTACCTGTAAAAATATTCACACCTCAATGTTTCTTATAATTTTAATCTTCTCTAACGGAATACATAGAGGGCATTTTCCTTTAAAATTCAAATGATAGAGGAAAGTATGAAAAGAAACCACATCTATAAAATAATTTAAACGTCAACTTTAATTGAAAGCCCGACTTGCTGCAATTTGCAAATGATTTACTCTATTCGGCCCGAAAAAAAAATATCTTCTGCCGGTTCGATGATCTACTCGAAATAGAGCCGCACTTCGGGCAGGGCCGGGCCAAAGTTCAAGATCGAGTGCTTCGGTGCTTCGACGTAGCTAACAAGCGAGACATACAGACAAATCCAATGCATTTATTTATTGTGGAATCAATATTACTCCGAAAACTATTCAGAGTAGGGAAGACTTAGTTGTAACAGTTACTGCAACATTTACATTGTAACAATTTGTAGGATTTTACTACCCTGACGAAGGTGTAAGGGTGCACCGAAACGTTGGTAGTAAGAATAAATGCTGTTTGACTGAACTTTCGAATCATTTTTAACACCTTTACAATTAAGTATTGGAAATATACACAGAAAAGTTACTGTCAGTCTTTACGGTCAAGCTCATCGATGAAAAATGAAACTTGTATTTGGCTCACTGTAAATTATGGAAGTAAAACTGATATTGGGGTCCTATACCATTTTTTTTCTGGAAGTACAGGATGAAATAAGAATTTTAGTGCAAACGCGACTTAAAAATTTTACGTAATAAGCGTGATATGAATTTTTAAAGTTCAGAATTTGGCGTATAACGGAACTGTTAGTTCTAGAGGGTACAAATTTTTCATGTTCACATAGCTGAAATATTTTTATATATAAACTCATACGTTATATTCACGAATAAATTATTAGTAAGTATAAATAACATAAATAATAAGTATTTTTTTCCTAATAAATTATAAAAAATCTAATGTGACCAACACAATACCTCCCGCCATTTACCTATGAGGTCTCGTTGCCGCGTGCCTGATGTCTGGTCGCGAATCTGGGGAATCCGATTCGATCCCGATCAACGCCAAATAATTCGAATTTTAAATGGCATAAAATTAACCCTTCTGAAGCAGTGGTAAACACCCGCACAATACAAATATGTCATCACCATTACCGAAATGTGTGTATAAATCAGATTAGCACATCCAGCAATGGACAATATGCCGTGATAATATATTTATTTGTTTCTTTATTTAAATACATACCTTCATATTTAATAATGCTAAAAATTATGTATTTTAAGTTCCTTTCTATTCTTATAATATCAAATTGGGGGAAAAATACATTTAAAGGTATTTTTTGAAGAAAAACTATCTTGAGCTTCAAGTAAACTGTCATTTCCGGTTATCCGATTGCCACCAAAATCGAATAGCTTCTTTCCATATTAGAATAAGGTAGAAATACATGGTTTCAAAACATTCTGAATGATAGTATTTGAGTTAGAGCGTACAAAAGAACACACACGCACACGCGCGCACACACACACAGACACACACACAGACCCACACACACACATCTTCGTGAGAATGTTAAAAATGGATTCTAGGGACCTTAAAATGTGGTCATTTACCAAAACCTCGATATGCGATTTTTAGCACGATCCCAATACCTCCCTTACCAAGGGTAGCGGGAGGTAAAAATTTAAACAGTTTGTGCATTGTTTGACAATATTGTGGTATGCGCTTTTAAAATCAGGCAAGCAATCAAATTGCAAAGACACGATATATCATCCTAATTATTAATCGACTTAAAAAACTTGTAGTTCGCCAACTAATTAATATTTAGACAAAATCCTGTCATTAATAATCATTAATTTACGTATAATTTCGCATTCTTATTTAAGCTAGTTAAAATTTGATTATGTATAGTACCCCATTTATGAACTAAATTTGTTCTGAGTACAGGAACGAAAATAATATGTCCCAAATTTAACTGAACTTCCTGGATTTTAACAGTGTGTACGTATTATATTATAAACTGGTGCTGTTATACTTGTTTTTGTGAAATGTTATATAATTAGTTCGGAAACCAAATTTTTTACAAGTCCTATAAACTGTTGCTTTCTCATTAAAAAATTGTCTGGAAAATATTTATTGCAAATAAAATACATTTCTTAAGTTTTCACAGTCTTAAATCTCGTATGATGAATATTCTAACACTCTCCACTAACGAGGCAGATATATCAGCAGTGTATTCAGGTTTTTCTCGCAGTTTTTCTCTGTGTAAATGGCGTATTAATTACAACCGTATAACGTAATGAGAAGTCTCGTGCAGAGCTGCAGTTTTAAACGGCTGACTGGGTGAATATAGCCGCCAGATAACACACTATCCTATCTATAGATAAGCTGTTAAATGTACCTAATTGAGTGTAGAAAACCAAGCCAAATTGATACCTACAACAAAATGTTAAGAGGTAGAATAAAGAAATATAATAGGTACTTAGAAAAAGGTTACCCATTGTGAAATACTAAAAAAGGTGTGAAAGAAATATTATTTTCAATACTTACATATTAGCGAAATGTTAAGAATAATTTATATGAATTATTTAGTATACTGAAGGTTGTAAAGTATATAATAAAACTTAAATAAAATTTTCACATTAAAATTTTTTGTGTGCCGAGCCCAAAGTTGCAGAAATGGTATATAAAATTCAGGACGTAAAAGTTGAAATGTAAAACTGAAGATGCAACTAGTTTTGTATGTAGAGACCGTCCCATTTTTAATTATTTTTACTTTCCGTCACCTCTAGGTAAGGAAGGTATTGACTTTAGTGAAAAAAATCTGTGGTGAGTTTTTAATGAATAAGCACGTTTTAGGGTCTCTACAATACGATTTTACTATTTTTACGATGTCTGTATGTGTGTGTGTGTGTGCGTGTGTGTGTGACCGCGGTTTCGGCCGCGATATCTCCAATACTAGAATTCCAAAAATTACAATTCTTACATATTCCATCCATATACAGACTTGATTAAATTTTAGGTATAATTGGTCAACCTGAAGTACCCTCATTTGAAGATTTTAACAGTTTTTCTAGAAAAACGTTGTTAAATATTGTTTACACATTTAATGTTATTATAAATATTAAAGAATATTCTATTATTCTCTATATGATTTGATTGCATTTTATACTTCATATTCAGTAGATATAGAGTTAAAGAATTATAAAGATATTAAATTTTATAAATTAGCCAGCTATGCTATAACCATGAAAACAGTTACTATATTAAGAAACTTCTAACTGACAGAAGTCAGTGTCAATGAAAAAATGAATGTGGCAGAGATGTGGATGTTGAGATAGATGTTGATGAAGACACGGAAAGATACGGTAAGGAATGAAAGAATAATGGAAATAACTCGAGTATTAAAAGTTTCTAGAAAGATACAGGAGCTACGATTACACTGGTTTAAACATGTTATGAGGGAAGATAAATAATATATTGGAAGAATTAATTGCTTAGTAATAGAAGGTGGAAGAAACATAGGAAGACCAAAGAAAAGATGGAAGGACTGTAATGTGGAAGACTTCGAAGAAAAGCAACCGAATGTGGACGACCCCGCAAACAAAAATAAATGGAAGAAGAAAATAAAACATAGCGACCCCTAACGAATGGGAAAGCTTAAGACGAAGACCAAGAAGATGTCAGTGCCAAGTGCCATTTGCATAGTTTATTTATGAAATAATTTTACTTGAAATTTAGAATCTTGCAAGAAAATTTATGTATGGAATTTGTACATAATACACAAGATTGACGGAAGATATTGTGCTGGCCAGATTTTTTTAGATTATCTCAGGCTATATTCATGATACAGCATAACCGTTTGCACATTCCATGGTGAATTTTGCAGATTACCTCAAGCTTATTATCAGAGAAAGATAAAAAATATTCAGATAATTTTATAGGATTTTTTACGTAGATAGATACGTTACGAAAGTCAAAACTACGACGCTTGGTAGTATAATTGCTACCATTAAAACAGTAGTTTCATCTCTGACGTTAGATTAAGGTACATTACGATACGATACGGCATACGCTGTATGCACGTTATGAACAATTTCAAATCGGCAAATTTCTCATATTTCATCCACTACTCCGACACCATTAAAGATATAACGCGGTTTGAATTCGACATGAATATTACAGAAATTTCGTTGGAATTGAAATTATTTGCGTACCACTCATTCGATAACATCGTTTATAATAAGAGAATTTCATGCTGAATTCACATTTTGAAACCGCGTTGTCCTATTTGTAATCGTGTGAAAATTGTGAATGAAAAAATCTATGTAGCCAACACAATACCTCCCGCCATTTAATTTTTATTAATTTAAATACATATCTAACATTCCTCCATATTTATTTATGCTGGAAACTGTATTCATTTCCTTTCCATATAATTATTGCTCTATTTACTATTTTCTTTTTAAAACGTTTATTATTAATTTTAAATTAGTTTTTTAAAAATAACATTTATCTGTCAGTTACATACATTTGAGATCTGACCTGTATAACCATGGAGTAGTGATTAAAGCGTAGGCTCCGGGATTTAAATTATAAATAATTTAATAAATTTATCCATAAAATATATAGAAAAGGTATTAAACCAAACCCGTAGAAAATTTAATAATCTTCAATTTCTATAACATAAATCTCGAAAAACTAACATTTAAAACAATTTTTGAAGAAAAATATTTTGAGCTTCTAGTAAAGTGCCATTTCCGATTATCTGATTTACACCAATATCTAGTGGCTTCTTTCCATAGTAGACTAAGGTAGAAATGCTAGGTTTCAAAATTTTCTGAACGATAGTATTTTAGGTAGAACGTAAAGAGGTTCCACACGCACGCGCACACACACACACACACACACACACACACACACACACACACACACACACACACACACACACACATCATCGTGAAAATGTTCTAGGGACCTTAGAATTTTTAGCACAATCCCTATACCTCCTTTACCATGGGTAGCGGGAGGTTAAAAGAGTAATGAGCAGATTTAAATACATGTCTATAACAAGCAAATAGTCACCTGACCTTTAATACAATTGAAAATCTGTTGAAAACCATTGAAAAAACATTACAAGCAATAATATTAATAATTCCAAGCAATTGTTCATAGTTATTAAATGTCATAAAGCAAATAAAGGACGGGGCTGAAGTTTGTAAACCGAGGCGATAGCCGAGGTTGATAATCAGCCAAGTCTGTTATTTGCATATCGGTCCTGTGGCGTTCAACATTTTTCGTTATGACATAAAATTTAGATATTTAGGAATATCTTCTGAAAATTATTCTCCTATCATATTGGCAATTTATTTTGTTGTTAAATTATCCGTGACAACAGCCCTCATGATGCTGTAATGCGTCCGTTGTAAATATTAACGGCCGGTGGCTGTTCAGGACACCTTTTCACTTTTGTTTTTAAGTCTATTAAATCATAGTTACGGTATGGTAGTACGAAAAAATTATAACGGTAGCTTAGAAATCTATAAACCACAAAAACATTGATAATTTAATTTACTTCTGTGCCACGGCGAATATAATGTATTATAAAAAATATGTAACATTGTTTTTCTTCAAACGTCATAAAAGTAGTATCTTTTGTGATTTGTTTCACAAGGTAGAAATAAAATAAATAAATAAATATCCATAGAAACTATACAGATCAACGAATAAGAAGTAACTTTAATAAAAGAAACCTGTAATATCGCCGTAAATGTCACTATAGCATGCTAGGTAATCTAAGAATAAAGTTACTAAATACCATCAATAGCTGTCAAATTTAAATATATAACCTGTGAATTGAAATATAAACAGAGTTTACTTTTGAGGAAATAACATTATTATAGAACAGCAGACTTACAGATTACAATTACAAGGACGGTAATGAGCATAAGAATACTTAGTATTAAAGTGATAAGAAAAGTTTATATTGTTTTGCAGTGATTCGTGGACATATCTTTCAGCCACACTGTTAGATTTCCATCCAATTGAACAACTTCAGGGGGCGTACATTATAATACTTCAAATTCCGACATAATTGCACACAAGCAGGATATAAAATTGCACAGTTTTTATTTAAACGTCAAAACGTGAAAATTTTCATTTCAATATTTATAACAAAAAGTGAACAAATAAGTATCCATAGCTACAGGGCAATTGAAGTCGCAAACGTAATTTACGTAAAATGTAACGTCAGTAGTAGATATTTTTCTTTAAATATCTACGTTTGAAGAAAAAATATAATGTGTCATTCGGAGTAAAAATGTCTTTGTGTGCCTCGCGTGCATTTGTCCGACTTGCTTCGCTCGTCGTTTAAACTTCACTTTTACTGCTAATAACACAATATACTATTATTTTTATCTAATTTAAGTTTGTTTCATAAATTGTTATTTATA
This sequence comes from Harpalus rufipes, assembly GCA_951394225.1. Lineage (NCBI taxonomy): Eukaryota > Metazoa > Arthropoda > Insecta > Coleoptera > Carabidae > Harpalus > Harpalus rufipes. The sequence continues at coordinate 18,502,789 of OX596275.1, read as the reverse complement.
TAGGCACTCTATTTTGTCGCATCTGTATTTAAATAGTACTTGTGATATTTAGTACAATACTTTTGAATTACTTATTTAACGTCTGTAAGGTTTTATGATTATGTCAGCTTTACATTTTATAAGAAACTTGATAATATATTCAATATTTAAAATATGGAGGAGTATTTCCATTTGCTTTTTTTTTATTAAGGATTGTCTACAATTTAAGGCTTGGTGCAAATGGGCATGAATTATTAATTTATTAGTATGAAAAAATTGAAAATTGTTGACAAGGAAATAAAAAAAATCAATTACAGATCATCATTTGTTTATTTTGATTCTATATGTATTAATTAATTATTTTGGTACAGCTGTTACACGACGTAGTTGAAAAGTAAAGCCAAAGAAGGAACTGAACGTATGTGAAAAGTCCTGTATAAATAATTAAATACAGGTATAAAATATTTTGACTATTACACCTATATCAAATATTCACAAGTATTAAAATGTAAATAAATAAAAAAGTTATAATAAAGAATTGCAAATATCGTTATTGTTTCGAACAAAACACATATTGTTAAATTATATTAATGTAAGAGAGTTACATTTTGATCCCTTTGAATTTAAATGTTTCATTTAAATATTTAGAAAATTTTCTTTGAATATAAATTGACATATTTTAATTATGGAATAACATCAGCAGATATTTGAAGAGAGTACAAAACTATAAAAGATTTGCAATTCCTATTTCTTATTATTTTAGCTTTCGATATCTTGTGGTTGTGGCACCTTCGTAAATTTCTATCTATCCACCAATGAAAACTGTTCTAGTACTTACGTAACAAGCGGTTTATTAATTACTAATTATTTGTGTAGGCTGTTTAAATTGATACAGATTAACATAGGTCTAGGAATAAGTTGTATATGTCACTGCGGATTACATTAAGAATATATGAATTTATAAATATAAATTTAATTAGAAATGTGTACCATAATTATATAGAGATAATGTTTATTATAAGATCAGTGAACTGGAAATAATTGACTATAAACAGACGATGAATCAGTTGTTTTAATTTTAAAAGAGAGATAACATATTTGAAATGCAAGCGTCTTTCAAAATTCGCATAATATTTAAATAAGAACAAAGTATTTTAGCAATGTGCAGTAAACCCTTGCATAACATGGTAGTTACGGCTCCTAGAAAATCTCGTTGAGTGCAAAATCTTGTTATGAGGGAGACTAAAGCAGTTATCACGAGAGGCCGAATCAGCAACTAATTAGAAAAGAAACTTAAAATCATTAACTTTTTTTATCACACGATTCAAGTTGCTTGTGATATTGTGCATGTAAGTTAGTGAGTTGGTGGATCATAAATTTAACGTATAAAGTTAAAGAATTTTCAAAATGGTACAATGAAAATAATTATATTATTATATGCAGTTTTATTATTGCTTCAGAATGAAGACTAAGATGAAGTCATTAAAAATAAAATAAAAGACAATATTGGGTCGAACGCGGTCAATTGAAGAAGGCGACTAACCAATAACCAAATGGACGCCAGACATCTGGGCGATTAAATTAAAGATGTGTATAGAATTACAAAATTATGTTATGCGAAAACAAGTTTAGAAAAATAAGAGCGTAATTTTTAACTATTTTTTTTTTTTTGCTCAGTTGTATTGGGTAAAGCCCTGGTTTCAACAAAGGAAATTTTCAAATATACGAGTATATTACTATATAAACTTGTTTTTACCTTCCGTCACCTATAAGTAAGGAAGGTATTGTATTTGGTCAAAACATTCATTAATGAGTTTTTAGTGAATAAACACGTTTTAGGGTCCATATAATACGATTTTACCATTTTTACGATGATGTCTGTATGTGTGTCTGTGTGTGTGTGTGTGTATGTGTGTGTGTGTGTGTGTATATATATATATATATATATATATATATATATATATATATATATATATATATATATATATATGTGTGTGTGTGTGTGTGTATGTGTGTGTGTGTGTGTGTGTGTGTGTGTGTGTGTGTGTGTGTGACGAATGTTTCGGCTCGCATAACTTCAATACCACGATTCCAAAAATTATAATTTTTTCATATTCCTCAAGTTTACATCCAAAAGAAGAGGTAATTAGAATTTGGTACCCTCATTTGAAGATTTTAACAGTTTTTCTTGAAAAAACTCAGTTAAATATCATTATAACTTAAGGAATATATTATTCTCTATACGATTTGATTGCATTTTATACTTCATATTCTATAAATAGAGAGTTAAAGAATTATAAAGAGATTAAATTTCATAAATCAGACAGCTATGCTAACCATGGAAACTGCTAATATATTCATATAATTCAAATTGACAGATGTTAGTATCAATGAGAAGTAAATGAATGTGGCAGAGATGAGAATGTTGAGATAGATGTTGGGGAAGACAAGGAAAGATACGGTCAGGAATGAAAGAATAAGGGAAATAACTCTAGTGTTAGATGTTTCTAGAAAGATACAAGAGAGACGATTACATTGGTTTGAACATGTCATGTGGAGAAATGAAGAATATATTGGAAGAAGAATGAATAGCTTAGTAATAGAAGGTTGAAGAAATAGAGGAAGACCAAAGATAAGATTTGAGGACTGTATTGCGGAAGACTTGAGAGAAAAGGAACTGAATGAGGACGACACGCAAAACAGAAATGAGTGCAAGAAGAAAATAAAAATAGCGAAGAAGATGTTACTGTCATGTGCAATTTGCATAGTTTGTTTATGAAATAATTTTGCTGGAAATATAGGATCTTTTGCAAGAAAATTTATATATAGGGCGCGTACAGTGATGTGACTTTCCTGACTTTGGCAAGCAGATATGGGAGCCCGTGTCCAAATGACAGCTATTAATTACGTCCAAAACTGACAAATCTCATAATTTTTCATTAAAAATTTCAAAATTTTCTTATTTCATGTGATTTATTTGTTACCAGAAGTGTGGAATTCAGTTGCCGAGAAAAGGAATCTTAAAATTATGACATTTGTCACTTATGGACATAATTAATAGTTGTCATTCTGATACGGGCCCCCATATCTGATTGCCAAAGTCAGCAAAGTCACGTGACTGTTTGCGCCCTATGGAATTTGTACATAATACACAGAATTGACGGAAGGTAATGTGCTAGTCACATCAGATTTTTTACCTTATACTTATCCTATACTGTTCATTCGTCAAAATTTGGCATTTCACGTTTGACATTAAAATAGTGCTAGTTTTAATATTGCAACTTTTCGCAAAAAGTACACCACGCGCGCATTGTCCTTTGATTAACTAAGTATAAGAAGTTTTAAGTCTTCATGATACCGTGTTATGTGAATATACAACGTGTTGTAAGAGGTTCAAAACCAATCCTTTATATTTAAAGCGTAACCATGGCTACCGTTATAGTAGAAATAATAAAATGAAATCATGACTATATGCTCCCACCAAGTATTAAATGTGACATAATTAGCTTCACCTATGTCACATACCTATCTATTTTAATTATAGCATATAGTCATTGATTAATAAATTAGTCATATATTTCAGAAACATATATGTTAATTAATATCTAAATTAATTAACATATGAAATTTTCAGCTTTCCGTTGCACTTTTAAGAAAGAACTACAAAGATGAGTAATAGTTTTTTGCTTAAATTTTAATATATCATATTTCGATAAAAGAACGAATCGAATATAAATGCCCGAATTTTGCAGATGTGAGTTTTGTGCATTAGGTTAAATCATTAGGTTATTTTAAGATATTTTTAATAAATTTATTTAATTTGCACTTATTAATACTACTAACGATAAAAAATATAAATAGTTATATTATTTTGAAGGCGTAAAATAATTTGTTCAAACTGTAGACAATATTGTATATACTTTGGTTCACGAAAGATGACTATTCAAGATCACTTGTTCGAAGAAAGAATAAACGGCACTTTATAGAGCAGTAGCTTCGCAACATTTCATGTTAGAAAGAGAAAGATTATTTGACGTATGCCTATGATATTGTGTATCAGATATACGTAAATAGTGGCATTACTTTCCAACACATTACAAATAATAATGATGTATGTCGCAGAGTTACAGACATCTAATTATGTACGACATTGCCTCTGTGTATTATTTACCAAGTCTAGGTCTTTGTATTTTGCAAAAACAAAGGTGAAGAGCATAAATCGTTGGAAAGGCATTATTCAAAAAGAAACATATTTTCAAATAAATTACACTTAGATTTTCAGTCAAAATGTATCCATAAATATTTCCTGTTGCACGTCTATGTAGACAAAATGCAGTGAAGTTATCTGCAAGTAATATTATACCAGACGGTTAATAAATAACTTTGAATAGCCATCTTTCTTGAACCAAACTATAAGATTATTACTATTTTTAACAATGTGATTAATAAATAAATCAAGGTTAGCATAAAATAAATACAACTATATGTATAAGGTATTTTGGATGTACTAAAATATATATACAAAATAAATAAATCAATGCCATCGATAAATCTTCCAAAATGAACAGCCAAATTTCAATAATCAATTTATGAGTGATTAAGTATACAACCCTTATAAATCTTTTTAATTTCGCAATAAAAATAAGACTCAGACATGTACAAGAGTGAAATCGGATCTCTGAACACGAACTGCAGACATTGATCTTTTTCTCCGATGATTTATATTTATATCATGAAGATATTTACATCATAGTAGGTTGTATCTATATTGTTTATGTGTTTTATTGGAACACTGTCATTCGCATAATCATAGTAAATATAAAAGAGTTAATTATTACTACAGTTGCCGCCAAATACCGTCAACTCTCTCTTTCTAAATCAACTTTTTTTCTAAATCTATATATTATTTTGACAGTGTACACCCGTATAGGATTTTATATGTAATAAATATTCTTTAAATCGATTTTTTTAATTCGAACTCTCCTTTAAACGAATTAAATTATTAGGCATTTGTCATCAATTTCCATCATCACCTCTCTATAAATCGAGTTTCGATGCAATTCTTAGATGCGTTGGTCCTTCCCTCCTGAGCGTATACCGATACGATTTATGATTTAATTTTCATTTGAAAACTATGACAAAGGCATCTTCGGGTATATGTGGGTTATCCACCTGAAATTTAATAATAATTAACAATATTCTCTTGTATTCTCATTATTTAAAAATGATTAAAATGTATTTCTGAGTGTTACAAAAATAAAAAAAATAAAAAATATTAATTTATAAACAAAAACAAATTTGTAGACAACTTTTAGATTTTCTTTTATTTGGCTTCAATGGCTTAGTAGTCGTTCAAGGAATTTAGAATTTTACTACAATTAACAAGTAGTGCTACGAGGATCCGACAAAACTTGAATCCGAGAACCCGGATTTCAAAATATCCGGATCCTCGGATATCCGACGTTCGGATATTGAAGCGGATATCCTAAAATTTAATTCGAATTTGGATCCGGATCCTGATTTGGATTCGGATCTGGATTTGGATCCGGATCTGGACTTGATCCGGATCTGAACTAGGATCCGGATCCGGATTCGATGTTATGTTTACCGATCCGGATCCCAATTTTAATTCTGGATCCGATTCTTCATTTTGAATCTGAAGGCTAACATCTTTACAGCGGTCTGGTAACACTAGTAAACAAACAGTAATACATTTTATAATACCCGTCTAAAATAGAAAAAATGAATATATACTTTCACAGAGTCCTATTTAGTAAATTGTGAATAAAAAATTCAAATTTGTTTTATTTTTATTACACATACCCATATTCGAATCTAAGATCCGATACTCAAATCCATTTCCAAGATTCGATATTCGGATCGGAATTTAAGTTCCAATACTCAAATTCGGATCCAAATTTCAATACTCAGAATCGGACCCAAAATCCGATGTTCAGATCCTGATCCAAAACCTGATACTCAGATCTAGATACAAAATCCGATAAGTACTCAGATCCGGATCCAAAATCTGATACCGAATAGTTCAACATTCAATTATCCAGATATCCGGATATTTTTGGATCCGAATCCGAAACTATTCGGATCCAGATCCCACCACTATTAGCAAGTCACCATAGACCACCTACCAAGCCAACTATAAATTCCAACTTTTGTAATTTCACTCCACATTAATGCATATCTCATTTTTCTAACATATTGTTATATTTCCGTTATATAACTGAATAAACAATTTATTCTATTGCGTATACATACTCTTTGTAATTTATACAACTGTTCATTTAATTTCCTTTTACTCTCTCTATATTCTGTTTGAAATAACGAAAGAATTTTGACAGAATGATTTTTTTAATTCTATTGGTTGCCATGTGCTGTAGTCAAGCGCGGTTCACACAAATACATGCCATATATGATTTCATTCTTTGTAAGTGCTGTGCGTTATTTGTTGTTGAATTGTTGTTTATTAAGTTTTACCCATCGAAAATGTTTAGGTATGAAATAGGCTCCATTAACTGCCAATTTTTTTTTTTTTTTCGTTATTTCAAACAGTATAGTTCGAATTCTCTCTAAATGGAAGAAATTCATATACCCCTTGCGAATTTCGATTTATAGAGAGTCGACTATAAGTATGGACTGGAGATTTTTACACTGTTGCCATTTCAGTGGCCATGTTGAAAATTCTAAGTTGTGTAGAAGCGACAATACCGCATGACAATACGGACAGGAGAAGGGAAAAAGTTGAGCATCAGTCCATACTTATTTGACGGTGACTATAGAAATAATTATCTTGACACTTAACTTGTTGTCTGTTAGTAGATGTGCCAATCTATATAGGTATTTTTAAACAGATTTTTATAATGACGATTTAACTACCGGTCAGACGTCAGAAGTATTTGAAAATTACAATAAATGTATATTTCCAACGAAAGGGTTGTTTACCATCTCCTGGGTACTGATTAAAATTATATGAAGAAAAACAGATTTTCAAAATATAAACTTGAAATAAGCGATCCACATAATAGTTTCAATTTATTATAAATTAAAGACAATAATATTAATCGTTTTGTAAATTGAATATTCTGTTCCTTCACCGTCAGCACGCAATCTCTCGTTGAATGTGGTTATAATGGTTTGATACAGACTAATGAGAAATGAAAAAAACAATAATATAAAATAATTAATTACCCCGGTCAAGGATAAATGGCAATGTCTGATCCATTTGCTTAAATAATTTGTTTATATTAACCATGCGAGCTGTTATCTATAGGTGACATACAGCCTTACGATACGCCAACTATATAATTACTGATGTGATCATAAGCGTTAGAATGTTAGAAAGCTTTGAATACTTCGGATCGGATTGGATCTCAATCGATTTGGAAAGTTAATTATTACCCATCGAATTCAAATGGAAAAATTCACATTTTTTATTCGAATGATTTATGATATGGTTGTTCTAAATCAGTATATTTACAAATATATTAAGGTAAAATAAAATACCTAATTAAAAAATTCGAAATAATTTTCTCAAAATTTCCGGGCGGATTCGAATTTGGATCATTCGAACCTCAACCGGTCACCTAGCACACAAAGCCACGCCCATTTTTGATTTTGTTGTTGAAATTATTAATATTCAGGTAGCGTACATTTTTACAAAGAAAATACATAGTTGTATATACAAAAGTTTGGTTTCTCTAATTTAAATTCTTTACGTAATGCATGTAAAAACAGCAGGCTTTCAAGCGCCATCTGCTATATTCTTAATTGAAATGTTATATAAACATCCAAATAGAAAATTTATTTGTGTTTAGATGTAAACACTACTGTGATTTCTAACCAATCAGAACTTCAGTAGTATAAATCCTACTAGGGAAATTTTGAATTAATCGATGATTTACTGTAAAAGTTTTTAAAGATGTCTGATCAGTGATCAAGGTCATCTATGAATTTTACGAATTAAGATTTTAGCTCCGCCCATTTTGTCAAATTCGGTAGTGCCGTTTACTTAGCTTTTATGCGGATACATAAGATACTACTGTTATTTTATTATTATAAAAATATACAGGGTGACACTGAAAAACGGGCCACTCAAAATAACTTTCTTATAATTATTTTTTAATTCTCTTTACATATTTGTAAACTAGGCTTAGGGGTATTGACATTAACTTTCTTATTTGAAATGAAACATCCTATATATTTTTATATATTTGGATTCTACGTAAAATTACGAATTCAACGATATGCTTGAAGTAAATTTTTATTGAAAAAAGAGAAAATTATGAATAATTAACCTGGTAAGCCATAGCAGGTAGGCTGTAATAACAAATTGATCATTTTTTTGTAAAAATTGTACTAATAACATTTAAATTATCTAATATTACCTAAACTGTTTTCACAGCTTGCTTGATATGCTTATTAGGTTAATTATGCATAATTTTGTCTTACGTTCCTGTAATTTATTTCTTCCATAAAAATACACTTCAAACATTACCGTTGAATTCTTAATTTTACGTAGATTCCAAATATATATGTGTTCCATTTGAAATATGCAAGTTAATGTCACTTCCGGTCAAACCGGTAGCGCTACCATCATGCCAGATAACATTATTTGTGAGCCTCTAAGCCTATTTCACAAATATTTAAAGAAAATTAAAAAATAATTATAAATAAAAAAGTTATTTTAAGTGCCCGTTTTTCAGTATCACCTTGTATGTTGCAGTAAAAGCATTCAAAATTCAAAACTAATGCCTGGTTTCCTAAATATTTAACTTATTGCTAATTTTAACATGTTAAATTTTGACAAATGTCAAATTGTGACAAATTTAGATATATTATGTGTATATAAATCAATTACAAGGGATGTATGCATACTCAAAATATATTTAATTTAAAATATACTTACAATTTATTTAATTTCTATATTAGAGTAATAACATTTGTAAATTTGTGATATATCAAAATTTAACACGTTAAATTTAATAATGAGAAATTTAAACAAGCTTTTATGAAGCCGGGCATAAGTCAACTGGTTAATTTATTAGCAAAAGTAAAACCAAATATGAAAAAAATAAGATACTGACATAGTGTCAATGTCAGTAACACTGACAGAAAATGACGTTATTCGTACGACTATGATTTAAGGTAATATATCTGAATTAATAAATAAACTTACGATAAAGCGAAAGTATTGTCAACAACAAGCATCGTTTTAAAATTTAGTATCTTAACTTCGAAACAATATGAATTTATGAAAGACAAGCGTGTTACATCCATCCTTATCGCACACGCTTGTAGTCTTTGCAAATAAGAGAGATAAATTTATGCCAATTTGTTAATTCGTTCATAATACAGATAACCTTAATCGAACATCTTTTAAAAAAAAAATACTGTACATATTTATTTTCCTACATAGATTTTCACTGTTTCGTAATGTAGCAAAATAATTACTATTCATAATTACTACCATTTCTTACTATAATTAACCAATCCTGCTTTAATTTCTTCGCTAATTACATCCTTTTTAGATTTATTCATTGTAAATGCACCTTTAATATCGCTCATTAATCTCTTAAGACAGGTGTAATCATAACTTTACATGCAGTATTGTAATTACTACATACTGTGCTGTGTAAACAGTGCTTTAGTTTCTGTGGAGATAATAATTAGAACTCTTGGTGCTGTATTGTAACAAATAGATACTATTAATTGCAAGTGTTAGTGCTTTATAAGTGTCCAAGCTGTCTAAAGACTTAATGTGAACTTAGATTACGTGTTAATTATAAACTTTTCAAGAGATTTTATATTAAGAATGAAATATATAAAGGTGGGTTTTTGAGGTTAGCTGATATATGGAAATTAATTTTTTACCTTTCGTCACCTTTAGGTAAGGAAGGTATTGTCTTTGGTCAAAAAATTCAATGATGAATTTTTAGTGAATAAGCATGTTTTAGGGTCCCTATAATACGATTTTACTATTTTTACGATGATGTATGTATGTATGTGTGTGTGTGTCTGTGTGACAAAAGTTCCGGATCGCATAACTTCAATACTACGATTCCAAAAATTATATTTACATCCAGAAGAACAACTGATTAGATTTTGGTTATAATTGGTGAACCGGAAGTAGCCTTATATGAAGATTTAACAGTTAAATTTGATTTATTATCATTTAACGTTATTATAACTTAAAGAATATATTATTCTCTATACGATTTTATTGCATATTATACTTCATATTCAATAAATATAGAGTTAAAAAAATTTAAAGAAGTTAAATTTTATAAATCAGCTAGCTATGCTAAACATGGAAACTACTAATATATTCATATAATTCAAATTGACAGATGTCAGTATAAATTAAAAGTAAAGTAATGCGACAGAGATGAGGATGTTGAAGTAGATGTTGGGGAAGACAGAAAGATAGTTGTTACAAGTTTCTAGAAAGATACAAGCGACATGATTACATTGGTTTGAAAATGTTATGAGGAGAAATGAAGAATATATTGGAAAAAAGAATGAATAGCTGAGAAATAGAAGGTTGAAGAAACAGAGGAAGACCAAAGATAAGTTGGAAGGACTGTATTGCGGAAGACTTGAGAGAAAAAGAAATGAATGAGAACGACACTTAAAACAAAAATGAATGGAAGAAGAAAATATAACATAGCGACCCCTAACGAATGGGGAAAGCTAAAGAAGAAGATGTTAGTGTCAAGTGCAATTTGCATAGTTTGTTTATGAAATAATTTTACTGGAAATTTAGAATCTTTTGCAAGAAAATTTATGTATGGAATTTATACATACTACACAGGATTGACGGAAGGTATTGTGCTGGCCACAACAGATTTTTTTAATAACATTTAGAACAAAATATGGGACGTGGTTTCTGCCAAAGCAATATAAAAACAATACACAAAGTAACAAATGTATGTAATATTTTGGTCATATTCAAAAGAAAGAACCAGAAACTGGTCATTCATTGTAGATATCTACACATTCATTTTAACATAAGAGAATTACCCTTAATGTAACATCTTTTGGAAGTGTGAAGCCTTCATGTTCACTGACTAAATTCCCTTGTAAGTACATTAAAACCATTCTATAATTAAAATTTATTCCACAAAATTGATACCTTAATAATCCGAGCGCAATCTGATCTTCCATAAACGTAATTTAATGTAAGAATAATAACATCTTACAAGCGCCGGGTGAAAAATGAGCCACTCGACTGCAAAAATAAACAGCAATTAGCCACACGGCCAAATAACAGGTTAGCGTTTAAAAATTGTTTTTAAGAATCATTCCAGCTACTTTACACATGGAAATGCTAATGAGAGAAAGATCCGCAAAAATGTAAAGCGAGTTGTAAAGTTTATGGATGGTACTTAAAATTTTTGACTTTATAGGAAGCTATAAAACGGTATATTCTTAAATTACATATATTATGTTGTTTATGATGCTTTTAATGTGCGTGCACTTTAATGGTCAGGGTTGTTATCCTGTGCATTGCACTAGATATCGTTTCAGTTATAGCGCATTTCATTTCATTTACCGGATTTCTTTATAATAAAAAATCTGATGTGACCAACACAATACCTGCCGCTATTTAATTTTTATTAATTTAAATACATACCTATGGGGTATCGTTGCCGCGTGCCTGGTGTCTGGCCGCAAATCTGGAGAACCCAATTCGATCCCGATCAACACTAAATATTTTGAATTTTAAATGACACAAAATTAACCCTTGTGGTGCACTCTCCGGCAGCAGTGAGTGCCCGTGAGGTGATTCTTGATAAACGCCCGCAAGATACAAATATGTCAACATCATTGCCAAAATCTGTGTACAAAGCAGATTAGCACACCCAGCAATGGGTAATATGCCGTGATAATTTATTAATTTTTCTATTTAAATACAGTAAAAATTTTGAAAGATGTCCAATCAAGGTTATCTACGAATTGTATGAATTCAGATTTTTGCGCCGCCCATTTGACAAATTCAGTAGTGTCGTTCGCTTGGTTTTTGTGAGGGTACATAAGATACTACTGTTAATTTATTATTATAAAAATATATGTTACAATAACAGCATAAAAATTAAAAAATCTGTTGTGGCCAGCACAATACCTTCCGTCAATCATGTATATAATGAATAAATTCCATACATAATTTTTCTTGCAAAAGATTCTAAATTTCCAGTAAAATTATTTCATAAACAAACTATTCAAATTGCACTTGACACTGACATCTTCTTCTTTAGCTTTTCCCATTCGTTAGGGGTCGCTATTTTTGCGTGTCGTTCTCATACATTCAAATCTTCAAATGAGGCCACTTCCGCTTCACCAATTATAACCAAAATCTAATCACTTGTTCTTCTGGATGTAAACTTGAGGAATACGAAAAAATTATAATTTTTGGAATCGTGGTATTGAAGTTATGCGATCCGGAACTTTTGTCACACACACACAGACACACACACACACACACACACACTCACACACACACACACACACACACACACACACACACACACACACACACACACACACACACACACACACACACACACACATACATACATACATACATACATACATACATACATACATACATACATACATACATACATACATACATACATACAGACATCATCGTAAAAATGGTAAAATCGTATTATAGGGATCCTAAAACATGCTTATTCACTAAAAATTCATCATTGAATTTTTTGACCAAAGACAATACCTTTCTTACCTAAAGGTGACGGAAGGTAAAAATAGATCAACTGGTAAGTTTATTAGAAAATGTAAAATCAAATATTATGTGAAAATTAAGATACTGATTCAATGTCACTGTCATTGACACTGACAGGAAATAATATATATATATATATATATATATATATATATATATATATATATATATATATATATATATAATATTCGTACGGCTATGAATCAAGGTAATGTATCTGAAATATAAACTTAAGTTCCAGTGAAAGTATTATCAACAACGAGCATTGTTTTAAAGTGGAATGTCCGAACTTAGTCGAAACAATATGATTTTTTTAAAGACAAGCGTGTTATATCCATCCTTATCGTACACGCTTAAAGCCTTTGTAAAGAAGGGGGATAAATGTATGCCAATTTGTTAATTCGTTCATAATACAGATGACCTTGATCGGACATCTTTCGAAATTTTACTGTACATACCTGCATATTTATTAATGCTAGATATTATGTATATTAACTTCCTTTCCATGTAACTATTGTTCTATTTACAATTTTTCTTTTAAAACGTTATTATTATTTATTTGAAATGATTATTTTTTTGACAGTGACATTTATCTGCCAGTTACAACATTTGAGCTGAAATGTGTAACCATAGAGTTGTTTTTAAAGCTTAAGCTCCGAGATATAATTTTTATATTCCTTTATAAATTTATCCATATAATACACACACACACACACACACACACAAAAATAAGTGATCAAAATCATCACACGAGATGCTTGTTGTCTGTTGTCTCGTGTTCCTTTTATTTTGTCCAGGAGGAGTTACGGATCAGTTCGGTTCAGTGCTACTCACCGTTTTTGTGCATGTAACGGGAAAACACCTTAGGTCGTAAACTTTTCAATCCACTGTAGACAGATACTAAAACTTCTTTAGTTATAAATACGGAGTATGCATACTAGACATACACCATGGTGTCTGAATTTCTCACTAGTCCCAAGACCTGCAAATTATTATACATTGTATATTTCTTGTGGCGATTTATATTTTGTATAAAGTAATAAAAGTTTGCGGTAAAAATGATTACATATTTATATATGTTGTTCGTAATGTACATATGTAGGTTAATACTCGCATATATAAGAAACATGAAAATCACACGAAATCGTTGATAGAGAGAAAGTTTGATTGAAGTTTATTAAATTAACCGCTTCATTTTATTTCTTTTAACTTAAATGGACTGTAATTTGGTTTGATTATTGAGAAATTGGCAAAATATCACTTGCAACATACACGTAATTTACTATAAACGTACGATTTAAACCATTTCATATAATAACAAGACTGAAACTATATATTTTAATATTATTTCGTATTCTCCATATACGGTAAGCTTCGTATGCAAGCTGACAATTATTATAAAACCAGAAAATAATGATAGTATTTAGCATGGATTCGTCAAAGTTTTGGCTTCAATCCTACTAAATATCTTGATGTAAAATAATACAATGGTTGTAACAATTACTCGAAATCTCAGTGAAACAGCATTTATTCTCTTACACAACCGCACGTTTCGGTACACTTTTGTACATTCAACTTCTTCAATAAATTGAATTTAAATTAAAACGAAACATAAATATTTGTTAATGACTTTGTCATAGAGTTCTATTTGCATTATGTACTAAATAATTAAAATTGACAGATAACAGTTTTTATTTATCATCATGGCCTACTGAAAAATAACTATAAACCTAAAATTTATTTAAATTTCATTTGAATTTTTCTCAATATATTTGTTATGCAAGAATAAAATGATTGCATGGTTGAATAAAAAAAAATCTCAGTAATAATATAACAAGAGAGTGAGAATTGATAATAATTTGACAGATTTTTCGAAAACTGCTAAAGAGATTATTCGCGGTAATAATCTCTAGAGCTTTATTAGCAATATAATAATGACAGGATTGGTTAAAACGCAAACATGTGACAAAAAATCTGATCTAGCCAGCACAATAACTTCCGTCAATCCTGTATATTATGTACAAATTCAGTACATAAATTTTCTTGGAAAAGATTCTAAATTTTCAGTAAAATTATTTCATAAACAAACTATGTAAATTGCACTTGACACTGACACCTTCTTCTTCTTTGGCTTTTCCCACTGGTTAAGTGGTCGCTATAAATGGTTTTTTTATCCACTCATTTCTATTTTGCTTGTTGTCCTCATTCAGTTCCTTATCTTTGGTCTTCCTCTGTTTCTTTTATGTTCTACTACTAAGCACTTCTTCCATTATATTCTTCATCTGTCCTCATAACGTGTTCTAACCAATATAATCGCCTTTCTTGTATCTTTCTAGAAACTTCTATCACTCGAGCCATTTCCCTTATCCTTTAATTCCTTACCCTATCTTTCTGTGTCTTCTCCAACATCTATTTCAACATCCTCATCTCTGCCACATTCATTATTGTTCCATTGATACCGACATCGTGTAGATAATAGTATATTCTTTAATATTTATAATAACATTAAGTGTCAAAAAATGATTTAACAGCGTTTTTTCAAGAAAAACTGTTAAAATCTTCAAATGAGGGTACTTCCAGTTGATCAATTATAACCAAAATCTAATCACCTCTTCTTTTGGCTGTAAACTTGAATAGCTTTAACAGAAGGTGGAAGAAACATAGGAAGACCAAATATAATATGAAAGGAGAGAAAAGGAACTGAATGAGGACGACATAAAAAACAAAAATTAGTGGAAGAAGAAAATAAAAAATAGCGACCCCCTAACAATGGGAAAAACTACAGAAGAAGAAGATGTTAGTGTCAAGTGCAATTCGCATATAGTTTGTTTATGAAATAATTTAACTGGAAATATAGGATCTTTTGCAAGAAAATTTATGTGTGGGGCGCGTGCAGTGACGTGACTTTGCTGACTTTTGGCAAGCAAATATGTGGACCCGTGTCAAAATAACAGCTATTAATTACGTCCATAACTGACAAATGTCATAATTTTTCATTCAAATTTTCATGATTTTCTTATTGCATGTGGTTTATTTATTATCAGGGGTGTGGAATTCAGTTGCCGAGAAAAGAATCATAAAATACCAAAAAAAGAAATTTTGAATGAAAAAATTTGACGTGAGGATGAGCAGCAAAATATAAATGAATGGAAGAAAAAAATAAAAAATAGCGACCTCTAACGAATGGGAAAAGCTAAAGAAGAAGAAAATGTCAGTGTCAATTGCCATTTGCATGAAATAATATTATTGGAAATTTATAATCTTTTGCAAGAAAATTTATGTATGGAATTTGTACATAATACACAGGATTGACGGAAGGTATTGTGCTGGCAACATCAGATTTTTTTCTAAATGCAATTTCATTTTAGAAGTATGTACGTTTAATATTGTATATTTAAAAATATTAATAGTTCTAGCAGAGGAACAATTTATTTAAATTTTCGCTTCATATTTTAGTACAGGAGTACCCATTCCTCTTAAGGACGTTACAGACTACGCGTGTATTCACGATTCATAATGCGCGTTGATATGATTCGTCGTATTCGTATTAATTCCCTTTCAGTACACAGTTTTCTGCTCTGAAAACATGGAGAAGGACGATAATCTGGCAATAGATAGTGTTTTTTTCGTTATTATGGCACAAAAGAAAACGAATTTAAAACCAAAACCTTATATTCTTGTGTGGACTCTTAAATACTCTTGAACCATTGTGATTAAATTAATAAAACAAACAATATAATATCATACGCCGGACCCTGGAGACACACTAGAATTTATATAATAAAGAATAACTTTACGAACTATCGCGCACTAAAGAACTGGCATGCATCAAACGGGAACTTTGTTGAATGATCGATGCGTATTAATGCGCAGCCTTTGGTATCCGCCAATTAGCGAACACACGAACCACACTATCCACGAATAGTTTTATATTATTTTATTGTATTTTCACTAATATAGAAATTATTTGAAGTAGCTCGTTTAGCTCTCACATTCTGTATATAACTGTGTGTGCCCGGAAACTTATCTTTTATATTGCAGTGTATACGTAACATTTTAATTTGTTTCTTGTACTCTTATATTTTGTTCTTTATTTTCCGTACAAGTAAATGTTCTTTATAAAGTTTATGGCTTTTGCTTTTCAGCGGCACATAACAAGAGTCTAATATAGTGGAGCGATAGTGATTAACATATCTAATCTCTTGCATCGTGTTAATAATGTATGCGATGTCGGACACATGTACTAGATTGGATATGTGAGAACAGTTGCAATGATAAATGTTTGTTCACTATATCTAGATAAGAACACTTGTCAACACAGGCACTCAAATCTATTGATATTCTCTTCAAAATTTTGTCAAAATATTCAATAATAGTTAAAAGACCACATTTTTTAACAACTTAAAATTTGTACGTAGAGATGATGTTAATAACGCTTCTTTTTTGATGTTTTAAAAACCACGCCTGGAAATACATGTACATAATAATGAAGGTATATCGTAAACGATATAAAACCGCGTACATACTACGAAAACGATTTATAACTTAATTCGTCGATGATTACAATAATTATTATGTTCAGTACTGTACTACAATATCGGATTACTGTACTGTTAGCGGTGTTTATGGTCTCTAGACTATATAGTTGTATGTGCTGAATTTTACATGGACACAAACACTGGCGCACCAAGAAAATAAATTTGGAAGGGGCCAGCTTAAGTAAAAAAATGTTTATACTCCAAATAAAGTTCTCTGCGTAGGGAACTAGAAATCTAGTGATACGAAGTTTATGAAATGGCGATATATCTTTGTTCTTTTAATGGCACCTACTAGGTGTCACTTCACGTGCTCCTAAAGTCGTGGAGAGAGTTCCGCAAAGGTAACAAAGTGCTATTTAAAAATTTATAACTACTTTTCTCCTATAATAGTTATTACATCGAACAATTTTTATTTCGATTATTAGGAATATTCATTCAAATTTCTATTTGATCTTCTCTATCTAAGGCTTGTATATATCTGCCGCATGGTTTGGGTGACGTCACTATGAGTTAGAAGATGTGCGCCAACCCGCTTGATCACCAAGTCAACGCTACTTGATTAAATTATTATTAAAAGAATATTTTTGCAGGGCCGGACTGGCCATCTGACAATTCTGGCAAATGCCATAGGGGCCGATGCTTACCGAGGTTGGTTTTTTGCTCTCCGGGCCGGTTGACAGGAGTAGTTTTCGGGTTTTTTTTTGCCCCTGCTCCGTTATACAAAAGCAGTTTTGGGCCAGTTTGCAATAAATGCCAGAACCAAATTTAGTATCGGATGAGATTTAGAGATTTGAACAAAATAGAAAGTAGAGGTAAGTGTACCTAAATTACATAGGTTTAACCCGAAATACACCACAATATATTGTGTTATGTAGAATAAACCAAGAGGGACAAACTATATATGTATGTACGTATAGCAGTTGGACTAAGAGCATCAAAGTATTAAGAGATAATTACGACCCATATAGAATTATGTACCGATACTAATGTTACATGGAAATATAAAAGAAAGCAGTACTGTATATAACGCTAGGAAATCAAAAGAATGAAGTACTAGGAAAGAAATGGCTTTTCTCCGCTAGAGGACGAAAGAAAAAGAAAACAACATTCAGTATTAATACAGAAATGATTAAAAAAGGTCAAGATATTCAGAAGCATGTATGATATAAAAAAAATACAAAATTCATCTACAACAAACTACATAAAAAAGACATACAAGCATGCCACAATATCTCATAAATAAAGAGACAAAATTAATAGATTTGGATACGGAAACAAGGAATATAAGAATAAATACTGTAAAGAAAAAAACCGTTTTTGCAAACTTCATGGTGAACCTGAAAAATCATTAAAACATCTGTTGTATAATGGCAGAGATCTTCCAAATTCCAAGACAAGCCAGTAGCTACAGAAAAAATATATTTACAATTCATTTTTTTTAACAAAACAAGATATAAAATCTGTTTGATAGATAATAACCTAACAGTTTTATTTGTAAATTATCCCAATTTAGCTCCAGGAACTCTTAGAAAGAATATTTTTCGTAAATTTATTGCTGCTCTATAGGTTCTCCAGATTTGTTTTTTTTACTCATTCGAGTTTTTGAAAGGCCATTTTTTTTTAAATCTACGGTTCCAGGATTTTCATATCTATTTATTTTTCAATATATGGTTGCTCTGGTCCACTCCCGTTGAAAATGCTGCTGCTTCTAAAAAAGCCTCTTAAAATTCTCTTCAATAAATGTGCTTGTTTCTTATGAATTTGTTATGTAGTTATTTACAAATGTGGCAATTATTATCGGACAAAATATAATGCATAAATATTACTTGCACATATTTATTTTAATTGATTCAATATTTTCTGTATTAAAATGCAGAATTAAATGCATTGCGTGTCAATAATATGTAACGTTATATTTTTTAATTAATTTTGTATGTAGGTTTATTTTTCGATTTTCGATCGCAATTTTCTTTTTTAAAATAAAGTCCCGTTCGCGAATTAATTGAATTTATAGTATCAATTAACTGCATTAATTAAAAGCAAAGGATAATTTGTATAAAATGGATTAATTAAATAACAGTTAAGCTTAACCAAACACTGATAATCTAGTTCTTTGCATGCATAAATTTTTATACCTGATTTTAATCTATAAGTACGCGATAATAAAAATTGCGAAAACTACAATAATTATAAGTATCAAATCTTTGCAATATGGAGCAAGGTAAGATTTGTATATCGTTTATTCAGTCCACTCTTCATCTGCAAATCGATGAATTCGCGATCGCCAGAGGCAATGCTCGTATCTGAAGGTGTGGTGTGGAACTCATTGTCGGTTGATTTTGATTCTAGTTTGACGTGAAGGATACAAGATCATTGGCCAATTATATCTCGCCTTACAAACCGATTTGTTAATGTTGCTCGACGTGTATTTATGGTTATTTGTGGTTCCTTGTCCTCAAACTTGTTCGCCAAATGATTGGGCAACTTTTTTTATAAGAACATGAAATTGGATGTAAATATATCCACAGAAAGCTTGCTAATATGTTGTAGGACTTTTCCGAAATTGATTTACAAAAAATATTATTGTTTTATATGTCGATATTTAACATACTCGTATTGGCCCAGAACATATTTTTTACAAAGATATGTGGTATTTCTGTGGGCTTAAATTGTATTAAAATAAACTCACTTTAACATAGTTACTTACTCTTCTATAAGAAGATACTTTTTCATGATTACATGTATCAAGTGAACAATATTTTTCTGCGTTTTTGGAAAGAACGAAACAACAAAATATCGGCTGTAAAATATATTCATATATTATACAACAAGATGATTAAAAATTCTCGATTATACGAAACGTGTTGCCTGGAAACATCACGAGACCGAAGGTCGAGTGGTATTTCCAATAGGCAACTCGTTGAGTATTTCGAGAATTTTCTATTGTCGAGTTGTATACAAGTAGACTATATCATGAATAAAAAATAAATTAAAAAGTAAATAGTAAATTTAACGTAGACCTGTGGTCTTTTTATTTTAACAGAAATGTCAAACTGTATGCTACATAACCTATCTTTTTTAATATAGTTGTAGTAGTATGTAATATTACATTGAATTGCTAGTATTTTAAAATAAATGCTTGTATTTCAAATAAACTAGTAAAAGTGTAGTTCTACATTTGTGATCCAAATTATTTTTTGTTTACTTGTCAAATTTTTACTTCCATAATGCCTTGCTGTCAAATAATAGATGCGTTCAATTATTTGTATCGGTGCACTTGGAGTTGTCAGTGTGATTTTAAATGTCTACTTAAAGCATACAACGCACGATTTTCCTCCTTAAAGTCTAACTACAGATTCATTTATATACTCGATACCGTGGTCGAATGAAAAAGATCATGTCCGTAAATATAATTAAAAATGACATTGCCAGTTCTGAGTACATAGAACAAAATAACCAAACGCACCTATAAGTGAATATACGAAGGTAGGTATATTCGAATATACAAAGGTTCGTATATTCGTTCACCATGGTTACTTAATAATAACCGCTGTAATACGTGGTAACTAAGGAAAATTACGCATTCTTATTGGTATATAACTTAATGAATGATATAGTCTTCATTATGGAAAATGGGAATGTAAGGAAATAATACTTAAAGCCGGAATTATATGTTGATGATTTTCTACCTAATTCATGTCAACTGATCCTATAGAAAATTTTAGTGTCAATTGGTTCTCTTCTATTAGACTTTTCGAATAAGATATTGAAGCACTACAGATGAAGAGTTAGTAATTCTAAAATTGCATTCTAATATATGAGATTAATAAATTTAATTTAAGACACATGAAATTTATTGCCGTACAAAACTGTAATGGCCGTTGTTTAAAAAAATAAACGTTTTTGATTTAGGTAATACAGGAACGCAGTTAGTTTGAAGTTTATCATTTGAAAATTTTTGACAGTTCAGTATTTAAAAGTCGCAAAGGTTATTATTAAATGTTACATTGTGATAACATCATCTTGATTTATTATGGTAATAATATTAATGCTTGTATTATTAATGAATAAGAATAAAAATCACAAATAAATGGGAGCAGGCGATGGTGGTATACTGTAACTTTGGCGCCACCATAAGCATAGGCTTGCACTTGCTAGGACTGCATAATAAAATTTGTGGACTTTAGTAGTAGGTGCACGCTAGCCCAAAGTACTCATAATTGGAGAATCCGGTGTTAAAAGTGACAGATAGTTTAAGTTATTTGGATTCTCCTTTAAAAAATTATACTGATCTCGCTAGAGCTAAAGTAGAAATAGCAAAACTGTAATTAAAATTAAAATTCATCATCATTTCCATTGTCAAAGTCAATCTTAAAGATTAAGTGTACCTTAAGTATAACTTAGCATACGGTGCAATACATTATTAAAATTTAAGTTCCACTTATGTTAAGTTATACTTAAGTAGATGCGATGCAAACGGCCATAAATCTTACAGATCTCTAAATCTGTAAATAATGAACCAAATCGCAATATCCAGTCTTATGAATATTTTAATATTAATAAACAAAAGCAGATGTATTTTGTCTTTTTTTACCGATATACAGATCTATAAGTTTTGTAAAGAATACATTAATAGTCGTACTAGTAAGTTATTTATGATATGTGTTAAAAGTGACATTGTATTTTGTGAGAAGGCAGTTTGGAACACGACACGAACCGGAGTGATCCAAACTTTCGGATATGCCAAAAATGTCGATTTGTTGTTCCATTCGTCATTACCAGGGTAAATAATTCACTTTTAACACTAGTGATAAAAATAACAATGATCTGTCACTTCCTAACTCGTGTCATAAACTAATATTTTTAACCCTAAAAACAAACATTAAAATGACCACTTTAATATAATAAATAATAATATTTTACAGATCTAAATATCTACCTATATTTTTTACTTTGACTTACCTAAAAAACGACTACTTATAACGGCCCGAATTTTTTAAAGTTACATACTGAAAATGTCCATATATTGACATAAACAGTCTATTATTATTATTATCATCGGATGTATATATTTCGAGGGATAAATAAAACACCATACTTATGTTATTTACCATGATATATTCTTACCATAAAGTATATTGCAACATTCATTACAAATCAACAAGCAATTTTCTCTTTTGGCGCCCTAGTAGTCAACTGTCTCTTTTTCCTACGCACTGTCCCCAAATTTTCTTCTTGCAGTGCAACCAACCTTCCTATACTTGCAGAATAGCCACTAGTTCATAACACAATGAAAACTAACAACTCTCATAATTGCTTCAGTATAAATAATACTTACTAAAATTTGTTATAGCTATATTCATATTTACGAATACATGTCGTATATCTTGCCCTCCTTAAAATATGTATAAAATAAATAATCTACTTCTACGACAATCGCTGCGACAAAAAGCAAACCTACCCTTGAAAATCACAGGTACAGCTATAAGTGGATTTCGTTTATTAGCCAATGAGAATTTCTTCTACTATGTAATTGCTAATATTATTTTCTTTTTTTGTAGGTAAGATGAGATTTCCTCCTCCTTTGCAATACCAACGAAGCAAATAGGTAACGTAAAATACATTAATATTATTCTGTTTGATTATTGGCGAATTCTTCAAATTTTGAACAGGATTAAACGAAAAACAACAAATTAAAATTTTACGGCAATATTTAATTTCTTATTTGAATTGTTTTTGATACGATATTGTCAATTTATATAAAGCAAAGCTTATAAAATTTAAATATTAGATGTGTAGAATTACAAAATTGTGCGTGAGTAACGTGTTACATATATTCAGAAAACTCAGAGAGCCTCTTTTACCTCCCGCAACCCTTGGTAAGGGAGATATTGGGATCGTGTTAAAAATCGCATATCGAGATTTTAGTAAATGACCACGTTTTAAGGTCCCTACAATCCATTTTTACATTTTCACGATGATGTCTGTGTGTATGTGTGTATGTATGTGTGTGTGTATGTATGTGTGGATCCTCTTTACGCTCTAACTCAAATACTATCGTTCAGAAAATTTTGAAATCTTGTATTTCTACCTTATTCTAATATGGAAAGAAGCCATTAGATTTTGGTGTTAATCGGATAACCGGAAATGGCAGTTTATTTGAAGCTCAAAATAGATTTTTTCAAAAAATACCTTTAAATGTGATTTTTTCGCAATTTGTTATTATAAAAATTTTTACAGGTTTGCATTAATACTTTTTCTATATATTTTATGGATAAATTTATAAAATAATATAAAAATTATATCTCGAAGCTTATTATAAACACAACTCTCTGGTTACACAGTTCAGCTCACATGTATGTAACTGACAGATAAATGTCACTGCCAAAAAAATAATCATTTCAAATTATAACACTAACATTTTCAAAAGAAAATTGTAAATAGAACAATAGTTACATGGAAAGGAACTTAACATACATAATTTCTAGTTTTAGTAAATATGCAGGTATGTATTTAAATAAGAAAATAAATATATTATCACAGCACATTACCCATTGCTGGATATGCTAATCTGCTTTGTACACAGATTTCGGTAATGATGAATGACATATTTGTATGGTGCGGGCGTTTACCATGCGTCACCTCACGGGTACTCATTTTTGGCGTGGAGAGTGCATCACAGGGGTTAGTTATGTGCCATTTAAAATTTGAATTATTTGATAGTAGGAATTGAATCCGGTTCCCCAGATTCTCCACCAGACACTCAGGCACGCGGCTATGAGACCCCATAGGTATATGTATTTAAATTAATAAAAATTAAATGGCGGGAGGTTTTGTGTTGGCCACATCAGATTTTTTCCATTGTTTAAAAAAAATCCACCAAATTGTATGTCTGCTAAGCGTGCAAAATTAAGTTTATGTCGCCCAAATGATTGACGCCCTCATAACCATCGCCCACATGATTATCGCTTTGTTGGCCATCGCCAAAATGTCCGTCGCCCAGTTGTCGCGTACCCAAGTTAAGAAGTGGGGACAATGAAGAGAAATGCGCACTATAATACCATGAAAAGGCGTATTTTTTTCTGAAATAATACATAAATTTCTATAGTAATATAATACTTTCTTATGAACACCATATAGATCATATCTTTCAAAATTATGACTCGTAACGCCTTCTACAAAATAAAAATCGCACACTATAATTTCTCTTTGCATAGGTGTATTAGTTGTGCAAATATATAAATCAAAACCGCTATCTCGTTGATTCATGTCTTAATCAGGACCTGGTGCGATGCAGGATCGGCACAGGGGGAGGGCAGGTTATCCATGGCCTCCTTTGCGATTTGCACGCCCGTAAGCCGTTCGACCAATTAAAATACACGCATAAATTCTCACTAATTTATTAAGCCAGTCACAGTGCCAACCTCTCTGTCGATACACTTAAAGAAATTATGTCAATGCAAAGGAATTATTTATAAGTGATTGTATTTGAACAGATAAACATTGAAACCAAAATAATAATTGTTAAATAAACAACTACCAAGGGTATCTCCTTTGGAAATTTAACCGGAGTCAAATTGAAAATTTACAAAAGTGACACAACATGCTGTCTGCACAATAGATTGGAGGGTCCGTGAGGTGACTCCTAGGAAGGACCCTCTATGATACAGAGAAAATATGTTTTGCTATCAAAATTTACTGACGAACAAATAAAATTATCAGTGTATTATTATTACCTATGAGTTTGAGACAGTGTTATTTTTGTTGTACCACTGCTATCTATATCAGAATTTTCGCATAAAGCCTGTTTTTGCTGTAGGAGTCGGTTTCTAATCTCATTTGAGGTAAGCTACCTGTTACCTAAATTTATATATAGATCTGTGGGCAGCGTATTTCTTTTATACCATTTTGATCTCTGCTCACCCCACGTTTCACCCTGTCAAATATTCAATATAAAACTGTTTAACAAAACAGTTGTTTTTGTGGTTTTTATCTTTTAAAATAAACTGTTATTTATTCAAATCGTTACGTTAGAATGGTGTTTACAGTAGAATATGACAAGTTTATTTTGGAACTAAATTATCTACTCTAATAGGCCTATTCTGTAAGCATCTTATGACATAACGAATCGTTAAAACGTTATATCGTTATGGTGATAACGAAAATCGTTTAATAGGCTTATTCTGTAAACCATCTTTATGACATTATGCATTGTTAAATCGTTATTATAACGATAATCGTTAAAGTGGTATTCTGTACACAACAATTTAATTCTACATAACGAAAAATCTGTTGTGGCCAGCACAATACCTCTCGCCACTTCCGTTTTTGGTTACATAAGTATAGGGCGCGATGTCATGTGACATTGTTGGCCCCGACAAGCAGATATGGGGGTTCGTGTCAAAAACATAGATATCAAATGTCAGAATTTTTCATCAAAAATTTCAAGATTTTCTAAATTCATGTAGTTTGTCATACTTGACGTAGACAAGCAAATATGGAGGCTCTTGTCAAAATGACAGTAATTATTTACATAAATGTCAAATGTCATAATTTTACACGTGGTTAATTTTTCACCAAGAATATGGAATTTACTTGTCGAGGAAAATAAACCACATGGAATTGGAATATCATGAAATATTAGATGGAAAATTGACATTTGACATATATGTACATAATTACTAGCTGTCATTCTAACTCGGGCCCCCATATTTGCTTGTCAAGTCCAACAAAGTCACATCACTACTCGCTTCCTATAAATTTCTCATGTCTTTTCTTTATGTTTAGATTATTTTTATAACTTTAAATTTATTTTTTGAGGAAGTTTTCTCCTATACTTCGAAATATTCCAAATTCTTCCAATTTCTTGACGGGATTTTTGATGGGTATATGTATATAGCTATAATTTTAAATATTTAATTGTTATACAACAAGAAATAGTAAACTTACCAATATCACAGAAATATTCTTCAATAATGTCAGATAAGCTTGTTCATTTAACGTAAAAGCGTAATTTGACGTTTTACTACTATGTTGTCAAAAAAGAATATCTAAGATTGATTTTCAGCTAAAATCTACATAAAACCATATTCGTACTATGAAATATTCTGAATCGGTTCTTATGCACTGTTATGTGTTTAGTTAAAATAGCTTGACCTTAAGGTCAAGCTTTAGAATTCAGCTGCCAATACCGCTCAAATACGTTTACGAACTACTGTTGGTTTTTGACAATGACATTTTTCTGTCATTTACAAACATCTGATGGTTACCATAGAGTTGTTTAGGCTCTGAAATACGACATATTATTTTATATATTACATTACTTTTTTATCTCAATATATGGAAGATATAATAAAATTTTAAAATGTATCGAATAGAGAATTTTATGTTCTTTAATACTAATAATAAAAATTTTCAAAAAAATAATATTTAAATTATTTTTTTTAAGATACTACTACTTCCGGTTCTTCAATTGATATCAAAACCTATTCAACTCTTCCCATTATTGTTAGATTGAGGAATCCGTTGTCAAAAAGGTCTTTAGTCTTATAGAATTTGAGAAATCGTGTCTCCAACAACCTCACACACACACACACACACACATCCACACACACACACACACACACAGACAGACATCATTGTAAAAATGTTAAAAACGAATTCTATGGACCTTAAATCGTGCTTATTCAATAAAATCTGGATATGCGATTTTTAGCATGAATCCAATACCTCTCTTAGCGAGAGGTAAAAATAGATAACGATATCGTTATTTTTTAACGACTGGAAAAATCATTCGTTACCTAAACGTTTTGTCCATAATTCAGTATTTATATTCGTGTCAAAATAAAATTGCTATTATGTTGAATAGTGATCTCAAAAAACCCGTCACATTACAAGGTAATATTAAAAAAAATAATAATAAGTTTTTACTCCTAGCGCCTAACGCAAGCTTCCCAATTTGTCTACAGATGGTAGTAGTAGCTCTAGCATAGCCCACAACAAGAATAAGAAGGAGTCTGACAGCTGACAGGTTGACAGCTGACTCCCACCAGAACTAATCTAACCTAGAAGTTTTGTGAGTGATATTGATTATTTTAGATATTTCATTTAAAATTAAATTTTATTTTAGAAAATAAAGTTATTAACTTGATCCCATAGGTTATTATTTTTTAAAATAAGTTACAGAATACGGATACAAAGATAACGATTATCGTTAAGTAGACATAACGATTTTCATAATAACGATATTTTACAGAATAGGCCTGTAAATATCTTCAATACATTTATTTTCATCCCCTTTCAAAAATGGATTGTACGCCAATACAATCTGTCATTATTATTGAAAAACTATAATGTTTATTTTATTTTGTGCTTTCTAAATCTTATCTGTAATAAATATATAACGTTAAGTAATCTGATTTTTATTGTAATATAATTATGGCCCACTTAGATTTTTCACTGGCCCACCTTTGGTCCACCCAAAAAATAATCCTAGTTACGTCTCTGGGGTAGCGGGAGGTAAAAAAATAGAACATTTTTCCTTATCAGATTTTTGTATAGGAAAGATTACATGTTATTAATACATATGCAATTTTTTTTCTTTATTTATTAATCAACGGCAGATTGTGATGAAGAAATTTGAGACTGACACACACATTAGAAACAAATGAATTTCATTGAAGAAATATTTTAGCGATGCTTGAAATTAGTCGACATATCTGCTTCTAAAATGACCGAAAAGGCAGTTAATCGGCTAAAACCGTTATCGATATATTACTAATATACATATACATGAAAAAAAAAATTGATCTCCTTCCGAACATTTGGTCATATTTTTTATTTTTGTACTAAAGTGTTTTTAAGATGCTAGTGTTGAATTTTGCGTTGAGCGTACAAGTATTTTCGCATGAAGTTTTTTAAGCGCCTTATAATTTGCATGTCATCCAACTGTTGACAAGCTATCGGCTTAAACATCATAAACATAAGAGACTTCGTCGATTTTGTATGAAAATTATTTCAGATTACCATCGCGTAGAGTCATAATTTTTTAAAAATAATTTCACAGGATTTTTTTATTTATTTTATATCTCTCTTCAAAAACAGTTTATGATATTTTGGAAACACCTACTTTTATAATGACATTTTACTATTGAAATCTAATTATACTACTAAAGCAACACTTTAATGATGAGGATCGAGAAAAAATTCTTTAATTACAAGTGGTATTTTATCCAATCGTGGAAATTAACACATGAATTGTAATATATGAATACAGGTGAATACTAGAATCCATGAAATAGGCGTTGAACTTGGGAAAACTTTTTTTTTTCAAATATTACGAGTATTTATCCCGTAAACTTTGTGGGGTTATTTATACATATACGAGTATATTTAGAATATAAAATTCCGAATTTATGTGAGATAAAATTTTCAAATTTACTATTTTTGTGTCCGGGTAAACGAAAAGACGTAGTAAAAATGAATGTAGTAAACGATTATATGTTTAAAAAAATGAACATCGAGTTAACTGTCAAACCAAGTATCTCTACACATAGTAAGTGGCGCCTGCAACTGCAGCTGGGCTGTCAAACAAAACGTCAACAATATTGCAGTCTCTAAAATGCTTCTATTCTCGGTGAAAATATGTATATTTGACATTTTAGTTTCAATAAATCTTTCTTCTTTGAGAAGTTTTTTTAAAATGGCCAAAGACTTTTCTTACATTTTACGTCAAATTTTTTGGAAAACAAACAACAAATTGGCTTACTATGCGCAGATCACATTGCGCATATTTTCTATCTTTTTTAAAATATACATACTTTACCACATCTTAATCAAATTTACTTCGTCATTAAAGTCATAAATTTAAAAATTATAAAAGAAAAAAATGTTATTCTCATATTTCTTCAGTCACTGATTCTCGTGTTCACTCTGTATCTATACAATAATTATTGTACTTATTAAAACGTAATAATATGTTCTGTTATATACTTATAAAAGTAGGTATCTGTGTACAAGTGATTACTGAAATAGCACCATACTGTGTGAATCGTATATGGTTGTACCATTTTTATTTTTATGTTGCAGCTAGTCTTGATATATGGTTTATATATGTACAGAAATAATTTAATTTGCACTGTAATTATACATAATCCATAATTTATTGCCAATATTAACCTAACTTAGATATTGAGAGTATTAATTATAACTTAATCATTCGTCGACTTCATAATTACAAGATTTATCCTTTCGCCACGCAAATTATTGCAAACGTTGAGCAATCATGACTTCAAACTATTATTTTTTATGAGAATTTTAGGTTAATAGCTTAAAGATTAATTCGCAAGTATAGCATATTAAAGAATTTTTATTAAATATTAACCAGTGTTTTATTACTTAAAATTCATCTCTAACTGTTTCTAAATTTTTATAGGTAATATGGAATTCATTTCTTCATCACTATCAAGATAAAGTTGTTAGTGTATCTCTAAATTAAACACCTTTATAAAAACTAAGGATTTCTAACATTCTCAAGTGCTGTAAAATTTTATATCAACTCTATAAAGTTTCTATGACATGTACATTTTTTTATTTCTTATAGCAAAAGAATGAAATACATCATTCAATTAAAAACAGTTTTACAGTTGTCAGAAAAATGATGGATTGCTTAATAAGAAAATTTCTATATATCACCTTTAGAAAGAAAGTGTAAATTTAGCATAATTATACACTAAAATATGATCATGACTTTTACTATATTCACACGCTTCATGCATTAAAATAATACATATACCATTAGGGCTTCGGCTTATTATTACCCATTTTTGGGTGTGCTATTTTGTTTTCTTTGTAAATTTCATTAAACAACATATCTGTAACGCTGGGGACGTTTACCAGACGTTATCTGACAGGCTCTAAGAGCTGTCGTAGAGTGAGTACCTCAAGAGCAGTTTAAAAAAATCTGTTGTGGCCAGCACAATACCTCTCACCACTTACGTTTTTGGTTACATAACTATAAGGTGCGAGTAGTCATGTGATATTGCTGGCCTTGACAAACAGATATGGAGGCCCGTGTCAGAATTACAATTAGTAATTATGTACATAGATGTCAATGTCAGATTTTTTCATTAAAAATTTCAAGATTTTCGAAATTCAAATATTTAATTGTCACCGGGAGTGTGGAATAAACCACATAGAATTGGAAAATCACGAAATTTAGAATGAAAACTTATGATATTTGACATCTATGTACATAATTACTAGATGTCAATCTGTCACGGTCCCCCTACACTCTACACCAAAAAGTCTACTTACATCTATTCTTTATATTTAGATTTTTTAAATTTTAAATTCATTGTATGAAGAAATTTTGTCCTCTTCTAATTTTTCGAAATGTCTCCAATTCATTGTCGGGTTTGACAGTATTTTTGAAGGTTATATGTACTATATCGATAATTTTAAATATTTAACTATTAATACGATAAGAAATAATATAATGTACTTATGTACTTCCCACAAAAAATCTTCAGTAATGTCTCTGACATTTATCTGTCAGTTACAAACTTTTTCATTTTTCAATTGGTTTCCAAGACATTAATGTGCTGTGAGATTTATTACAACAGATTATTATATACCTTATATTTCTTTTTCTCTAAATCTATAAAAGATATAATAAAATATTTATATGTACCAGATAGAGAATTTACTCTTATTTTACTAGCAAGAACAACATTTATCAAAAAATAATATTTAGAAGATTTTTTTTAAATCTGGTACTTCTGGTTGTCCAATTATTACCACCTTTTCAGCTCTTCCCAGTAATGTCCGATTGAGAAATACGTAGTAAAACAGATATGAAGTATTATAGTTTGTAAGAAATCGTTTTTCCAACCGGCTCACATACACACACACACGCACGCACGCACGCACGCACGCACGCACACACACACACACACACACACACACACACACGCAGACATCGTAAGAATATTAAAATCGGATTGTAGGGACCTTAAAACGTGCTTAATCATTATAATCTGGATAGGCGATTTTTAGCATGGATCCAATACCTCTCTTAGCGAGAGGTAAAAATTAGGAATAATTTTTCAAGTTTAACATTGGTCGGAATCGAACTCGGATAATCCGAATCACAAATGGTCAACAAATTACACAGCCACGCAATCATATACAGAGTGGCTATAAAATTTTAGGATTGATTTTGTGTAGCGCCAAATAACAACCATAATCTATGAATTGGCACCCAAATTCAGTACAGTCCGATTAGGCGTAGTTTGTTAACGTCTTAGATCTGCCGCGTCATGAATACGTCTATCGATCGACGGTACGCAATCAAATTTTGTATTCGATTGAGCAAAGAGCCAACCTAATCGTCAGTTTTGGTCTAAAAAGCGTTTGGGGATGCTTCATTTTTGGCTCGCAATAGCGATATCGCGATGGGCGAGAAGAAAACAAAGATGACCAAAACAGTGACCGCACCGAATCAAGCAGACGCTGAAAACATCGAAGCAGTTCGACAAATGTTGGGTTTTGATCTACGGATTACTATTAAGATAGTTGCAGAGTAGTTAAACATGACAAAGAAACAGCTGGATTGGCTAATGTCAAATATTTAAAAAATAATAAAAGTTGTGTACGCACACTGTATCATGCTCTTTCGAATGGCGATGCTTGATTTTTTTTTATAGTTATTGGATTTCGAATTCTGATGTCAACAACAAATATGCTACAATTATTAAATTTATTGGGTAAAACCAATGGATGAATATCTGCCAATTTTTTAGAGTTGGATTCCATATGGCTTTTACCTCTCGCTAAGAGAGGTATTGGAATCATGCTATGCAGATTTAGTGAATAAGCACGTCCCTAGAATCTGATAATAACATACGATGATGTCTCTCTCTCTCTCTTATTAAATAAGACTAAAGACCTGTGTAACTACGGATTCCTCAATCTAACAGTAATGGGAAGAGTTGAATAGATTCTGGTAACAATTGGACAACCGGAAGTAGTAGTATTTTAATAAAAATATTCTAAATATTATTTGTTGAATTTTTATGTTGTTACAAATATTAAAAAACAAAATTATAGTTTCTATAGATTTAAAGATATAAATATATAATCTATAAAATAATCTGTTGTATTAAATCTAATAGCCTGCTCACAGCCCAAACATCTCCATGGGAACTACTAGAGAAATTAAAATGTCTATAATTGACAGATAAATGTCACTAGTGTAAGTGTCAAAAATTCAGAGATATTACTGAAGGCTTTTTCTGTGAACGATATTTAATATTTCTTATTGTATTATTAATTATATATTTAAAATTAGATATAGGTATATTACATGAACCCTCAGAAATAACGCCAATCTCGTTAATGAATTGGAAAAACCTCGAGCATTTAGAAGAAATAGAGAAAACGTGCTCATAGAATGAATTTAAAATTATAGAAAACACGTAAATGTAAAGATAAGGTGTAATTAGAATTTTTTGTGTACAAGAAATGTTAAATACAATACTTATATATACCACAATGGAAAGGGCACGAGAGGTATTGTGGTTAGTACAACGGCATTTTACTTGTATGAAAACCATAGCTTGTCTTTTACTAGTCTAAAAGTATAATGTAAAACTGTCTTTAGTCTTTTACTCGTATATGTGATGTAAAGGAAAAACAAAGGATACAGGACTATACTATACTTGTTTAATAAACCAAAAAATACACTATAAACCGTAAGTTCCTTAACTAGTCTAACAACAACATCTATTAATAAAATAGAAGCAAATATGTGTCTGAAATGGCTTCATGTTCCACATAAGAATTCCGGAACCAGTACTAATTTATTTATGTCTTGTAGGTAGCTAATTATTTTCCAAAATTAATTAGTACTTCTCGAAGTTGTTCTCCACCCACGTATAAAAATCAGAGACCACTTCTCCACTAGCCATAAATTTAAGTCAAGTCAGCGTATCACAAAAGAGATTTATAAGTTTTTCTTAGATAGCATAATTGATTTATTAACTGTGAGAAACAGGCTAGTTTTAAATCTGGGAAATCCTGTTACTGAAAAAATGTTTAAACTGAGACAGTTACGTTGTAAGTCTGATATACTGCGAAATAACAGTCTAATTAATTAGAGGCTAATCCTCTGCTCTAAACGATCTAACTGTGCGATAGAGGAAGAGATAAATATTTTGAAAAAATGGCAAATATGGCAGATATTTTCATATAGAACTGTTTAGAAATCGTATATTTTTTTTGCAGTAGTAAAAGTCAAAAATATGTAAAGATATCAATAGAAATTATGTTATGAACTAGATATGATAAGAATATAATTTATGTATCATTCATATGCTAATTTTAGAAATACCTGACTAAATATTTAATTAAGATATTAGAATATTTTAGCCAACAAAAACAGAAGCCCCAAAGCTTGTTATTAGTAGCCAATGAAATTTAATGAATTTATTTTCTTATATAATTACAATAGGTAAATTTACTAATATATCTTTGTTCATTTCACCAAATTATTAAAATACATAAATAATACTTGACTTAAAAAATTTTTTTTTAAAAAAGAATTGTAGAATTAGAAATAACGTTCTGGTGTAGCAACCTGTACAGACTAAAAAGAGGACGATCAGACATCGACAGTTTTATAAAACCGTAATCAATCTGATAGAGATATTGTCACTCATGTGTTGTTGCATCATGACAGATATATCACACCTTGAATGTCAGGTGGAGTGACAAGTCTGTCAAATATTTTTCAGTTGCTGTTGTGGCCGTTTACACCGCATCTACTTAAGTATAACTTAACATTAAGTTGAACTTAAATTTTAAAAATGTATTGTACCTACCGTATGCTAAGTTATACTTAAGATATACTTACTTTAAGCCTGGGATTTCTGTGACTTAAGGTGCTTAAGGACTTTGATAATGATATGATTGCATAATATGATGATGAATTTGAATTTTAATTGAAGATTTGTTAACTCTAACAACTAACAAGATCAGCATAATTTTTTAAAGGGGAATCGAAATAACTTAAACTATCTGTCACTTTTAATACCGGATTCTCCAAATAAGAGTACTTTGGGTTAGGGTGCGCCTACTAAAGTGCACAAATTCTATTATATAGTTCTAGAAAGTACATGCCTGTGCCCATGGTGGCACCATAGTTACACTATATCTTCACCGCATGTTCCCATTTATTTGTGATTTTTATTTAAATTATTCATTAACAGAACAAGCATTCATATTATCACTAACATTCAATAATAAATTTTGCGACTTTTAAATACTAAACTGTCAAAACTTTTCAGATAATAATAAACGTCAAACTAACTGCCTTTATATAATACCTAAATTAAAAACGTTGACTTTTTAACCAAATCCTATTCTTAGATAATTAGAAATTAAAATTTACATGTACAATAGAATTAAACTTAATATGAGCCTTAACTTTAAGTAAAACTTAGCAAAGTAGAACTTAAGATTACATCTGTGCAAATAGCCATTACACGCACAATTTGTTAAACGAATTTTTAAAATTGTCTTAACCATTTTTTAAACTAATGGCTGGTATTATAAACGACAGATAAATTTACTTCCAAAGTAAATAAAATTTATTCCTTCATATGATAGTTAAGGATAGAGTATGAAGAAACAACTGTGGATGCCTATATACACCTTTGTTATTATCATATAAATACTTGTTTGTATTTTGTTAGATACGAATAAATAGTCGAACTTTTACCACTAACATTACCCTTGCCATAAAATGAAAAAAATTAATTCAAATTTGTTAATTTAAATAATTTTTTTGCACGGTCGAGTATTTTATTAATGTTTACCGAAAGGATTCCCAAGGCAGTAAGCTCTATTTGCAAATGTGATTCACTTCACTTACCGATCAGGAGGTGGAATCCAAAGACAACGCTATGATAGCATAGCGAAATATACCCCTTTCGGTTTACCTTCCTTTTCCTATCAATTTCCACGGTTTTTAGGACGATATGTTATTTGTTGCTACGCTATCATAGTTCTTGGATTCCTTACCCAGTTGACGGAGTCGGTAAAAATAACAATCAAAGAATACTTTCAAAATGACAACATTTTTTTTTATTGTCAAAATAATTTCTAATTTTGTTTTGTTTAATTTTGTTCGTTGATCGTGTAAAAAACTTAAAAATCATTGCGGTCAGTAAGTGCTCTTCTACCGGTATCGTATATATTGGAAATCTCGATCTCCAAAATTATCCTCAACCGGTAGGGAGCACTTACTGACCTTGATACTTAAATAACTATACTATAAAAGTAAATTTATTCTGTTCTTTGTAAATCCAGAGGTAAGATGAGTAAATTTTCCATGTTGATATTTAATTATTTATACTCTCCTTCAAATAAGTATAAACTGATGCTCAACTTTTTCTCTTTTCCGCACCCTTTCCCTGACCATGTGGTGTTGTCGCTTCTTCATAACTTAGCATTTTAAACATAGCAACTGAATTGGCAACAGTGTAGAAATCTTTAGTCCATACTCAATTGACAGCAACTATATTATTTATTTATATGTATCTTTGTTATTATTTTAGTAATATTTCCAAAGTTTTTGTAAAAACTAAATTGTACCATATCGTATGGAAACTGATAGTTCAATCATTTACTTGAATTTGACTTGAATTTGAATTTAAAAATTGGGGTATAACATAATCCATGAATTGAAAGTATTCCCCATTAGATGTAATATACTTATGTCAACTATGTTTCCAATTTGCAAAACACTTGTACAATGCACTTCGTGGTAAAGCCTTCAGCTTCTTCAGCGATTTTACCTTTATCTCCTCTTTGATCACAAAACATTGTCTTTTCAATGCCCTCTTTATCTTCGGAAAGAGGAAAAAGTCACTACGGCCTAGCGGTAAGAATTTAATGTTGGAGTAAACCGTTGTAATCGGTGCTAGAACGCCCAGCCCTTTTGTCATCATATTCTCTTGAAAAAGTTTGT
Source organism: Harpalus rufipes (assembly GCA_951394225.1). Lineage (NCBI taxonomy): Eukaryota > Metazoa > Arthropoda > Insecta > Coleoptera > Carabidae > Harpalus > Harpalus rufipes. The sequence goes on along the minus strand of OX596275.1, from coordinate 18,466,482 downwards.
GTATCATTTATAAACCCTTTGTTTTGACAAAGCTTCCTCGCCAAAGCTCTCTTATATACACTTCAGATACTGTAATATCAACGGGATAAAGAAAATGAGGTCAATCGAAAAAGAATAAACCGCAAAATTCATAAATTCTCGTCTGATCAAACCTAGTATTAGGTATAAAAATCTAATATGACCAACACAATACCTCCCGCCATTTAATTTTTATTAATTTAAATACTTATACCTATGGGGTCTCGTGGCCGCATGCCGAGTATGGTCGCGAATCTGGGGAACCGGATTCAATCCCTACCAACACCGAATATTTCGAATTTTAAATGGCACAAAATTGACCCTTGTGTTGTACTCTCCACGCCAGAAATGAGTACCCATGAGGCGACGCTCGGTAAACGCCCGCACGATACAACAATGTCATCATCATTACCGAAATCTGTGTACAAAGCAGATTAGCACACCCAGCAATGGGTAATATGCCGTGATGATATATATATTTTTTTACATAAATACATACCTGTATTTACTAATGCTGGAAACTATGTGTATTAAGTTCCTTTCTATATAACTATTGTTCTATTTATAATTTTCTTTTTAAAACGTTACTATTATTAATTTGAAATGATTATTTTTTTGACAGTGACATTTATCTGTCAGTTACATACATTTGAAATATGAACTCTGTAACTAAGAAATTGTGTTTATCTTTAAAACATACTCCGGGATTTATAAAATTGATTATTTTATTAATTTATCTATAAAATATACAGAGAAATTATTAATGTATGCCGGTAAAATTCAATAATCTTTAATTTTTATTATAACATAATCGCGAAAAAGTGACATTTAAAGGTATTTTTGAAAGAAAAACTATTTTGAGCTTCTAGTAAAGTGCGATTTCCAGTTATCCGATTTAGACCAAAATCTAATGGCTTCTTTCCATATTAGAGTAAGGTCGAATTACAAGGTTTCAAAATTATGCGGTTGATAGTATTTGAGCTAGAGTGACCAGAAGATCCACACACATATATACAGATACACACATGCACACACAATACACACCCACAGACATCATTGTGAAAATGTTAAAATCGAATTCTATGAACCTTGAAACGTTGTCATTTATCAGAATCTCGAAATGCGGTTTTTAGCATGATCCTTATACCTCCCTTACCAAGGGTAGCGGGAGATAAAAATTACGATGTACAAACTAATTTTGTAATGTATGAAATTCTGTAATACCTAAAGTACTTAAGAAATCACTATATTTAGAACAAAAAATATATATTCTGAAAGGATGGGAACATTTCAATATGGCAGTGTTGAAAAGCTTCTACCTATATGGAAATGAATTTTGGTTTTAAGTATTGGTGGTAATTACGTTATGATTTAATTACGATGGTATGTAGTTAATGTGAGGTGGTATGATTTTTTGCACGCACAGCCGCTAAGTTTACAAGGTGCTGCGGTATTTTTCAACTCATTTTGGTAATTACTTCAGTACTTGTGAAGAATATTAAAACGCAATTTGTAATTAATGGTTCGGCCAGGTATGGAAATTGGAAACCGTTCAGCAACAAGAGTTCACAAATCGACGAGCATTCTTAAAGCTATTACTATAACTGGAGCCCAATACAAAAACAACCTTTTTCAACCTTACGTACTTTTAGGAATAAGAAATTAATAATTCTGCTCTATTAATAGTATTTTCAGATGTTACTAATTTTGTGATTTAAACTATCTAGGTCTATAGTGTAGGCACTATAGCACTGAGATTTTACGGACATATTTACATTGGTTCTTATTGCAATAATTATTTTCTAGTTTTATGACATGGCTTTGGATCAACGGATGCTCATTTCTATGGATAGAGGTAGACTGGTTGTATACTAGCAGTTTATTTTACCAGTAAACATAGGGTATATCATTACCATAGTTACAGTATAAAATGTTTGACAGCAATGTATAAAGCGTTTATTTTATAAGTAAACAGATGGATAATTAACATAAGACTAAAATAAATATTAAATTATGAATTAAAGAAATGAGAAATCATTTATTTATGTTTATACACTTAAAAACTATATTCAACTAGAGAGGAATTTTTATTTTAACAAATACTCAAAATTCGCGCCACTACCTTCTAAACAATATGCTAAACGATTATAAAAAGAATTAATAACATTCGCTGGGGAGTAATATTTTGTGGTTGCACTAATTCTATTTTTTAATTTTGAATGTTTATTCTGTCACCATTATACACATTTTTAAACTATCAAAAAAATCATTTTTTTATAATTATTATAACTTTATATACAGCTAGTAATGACAAATGAACAACATGAAAAATCAAAATATTTATTTGTCATTTTGACACGGTCCCCCATATATGCTTGTCAAAGTTACATAACTCGAGCAATTTTCAGGCAATAAAACACATTCAATTAAAAATAATAACTTTTGTAACAGTTCAAAATCAAAATAAGATTGTTCATGTCAAAGTGACAAGCGCACATATATCAGCTGATTCCTAGCACTTCAAGGTCGCTTGTGTCACGTGCCTGCTCGCGGTCTATTGTCATTTTAACTTAATCTTTTGTCAGTTCAATAAAAGTAGATAGAACAATATTGTGGCGTTATTGGAAAAATCCTGAAATATAACACGAGAATTTGCAAGCTGTAATTATAGCAATACAAGCGTGAATTAATCCATCAAGAGTGTTTTGATAAACTGAAAACGGTATTTGGGTGTTAGTCCTGTTCATTTACTACCATACCTTGAAACAATGTTACAGTGTATTTCGTTTTGACCGTGAATCTCAGATTTATAAATTGCAAAATCGGGACTTTTTTCAAAGGATTGTAAAACCAGTGATGGCTCGTGCACCCAAACTTTGATGAGGCAAGGTCAAATGCCTTATAATTGTAAGTTACATTTTTTCAAAGGATGTGAAGCTGCATGTTTTTCCCCTTTCATATACAGAAATAAATTGCCAGATCACAAAACATTTTAGAAAAGATATTATATTTAACGGATTGTTGACTTACTTGGAAAAACTGTCCAAAACATATATATACTGCATTCATAATGTAAGAAATAAAATTAATGTACCGCATAAAATTAGAATATATAAAACAATTAAAAATTTAGTAATAAAATAAATATTACAAACATTGATAGATGATATGAGCAATAGTCGGGTGTGAAAACCGGAACAATTACGTGTCCCGAAGATGTTCATGCAACTCAAAACAGTTACGAATCCCGGAAAATCGGGACGTCTGATCACCCTATCTAAAGATGAGCTTCGTATAGGCGTCTAAAGTTGTTACTGACGAAAACATTGCGATTGTACTGCACATGATAGAGGAAGACCATCATATTACTGTGTACTGTGTATATGTAATTAGTACCATATTTTACAATCATTTGGATGTACAGAAGTTATATGTTGGTGAATTCTCTCATGCTTTATAACGTGCGATTTAAAATGGGTTACGTATATATAATGCCAATCATTTAAAAAACCCGTAACATTAAATGATATAGAAGTAAAATAAACTTCTCCTTTAAGTTTATTGGAAGAGATGCAATGGTGTGAGTTTCTAGAGTGAAAGATGGAGGTAGTTACCATAATGAGAGTCCCCTGGTGTGCAGATATACGCATTAAGCTGTGCAAACCAAATGTTGCTATCTGCACACATTTATCAACGGGTTATTAAGAAGGTACGCCAACGTACTACCACGCAAAGCAAAACCTAAACGATTATAAGCCACGGGAAATACCCTCACATTTAAATAGATAAACCACAACATGATATATACATTACTCTACATATAGAATAATGTCCGAGAAATTACATAAATCTGAGATCAAACATTCAAAGATATAAAAATAAAAGCAATAAATTTTGTTACTCGAAAAAATTTGTGCTTAACCTAGATCCTAGATAAATGATTTGAATCATTATCATATATGAAGGTAGATACACCCATGTTCTATAATTCTTTACGATGCAATCTTATTTTATCAATGGCATCTGATTCGCAGGCTTATTTTAATGGTATCTGATTCGTATCCTCGCTCAACCTGACTATTTGTTTTCCCAGGAGAGTCACAGATATTGAAATTATCTTTAAACTTGTTTTTAGAGGGCAAGATAAAAAAAAATCTGTTGTGGCCAGCACAATACCTCTTGCCTTTTTCATTTATGTTACTTAGGGTGCGAGCAGTCATGTGACTTTGTTGACCTTGGCAAGCAGATATGGGGGCCCGTGTCACGAATTTATCATTTCTTGTATACAAAAATAATTGAAATTGTATCTCTTTTTTCGTTCTGTGAGGAATTTTGTCCTACTCTTCTAATATGTTCAAAATTCTTCAAATTCATTGACGGTATTAGCGGTTACCATGGAGTTTTTAAATGTGTCAGATTGAGAATTTATTTATCTTTATTATTTATAGTAACATAAATTTACAAAAAATAATATTTAGAATTTAAGAAAGTATAATTTTACATATTAAAGTCCTATGATCCAGGGTCGAGGTCACCACACTGTATATATATATATATATATATATATATATATATATATATATATATATATATATATAAAATAATTATAAATAAATAAGTTATTTCGAGTGGCCCGTTTTTCAGTGTCAGCCTGTATATTGACGTGTTGTTGTTTTGAACATTTTTGTTGTAAAGAAAAGTTAGGTGAATTCAACGTTCAGTGGCTTCAAATCTTAAGGACGATAAAAGGCGTAGAATATATATAAGGATGATCAAGGAGTTTGGCGTTCTTCGTAGCCTCTTGTTCTGTCTCTGATCTGAATAATCCTTGAACATTATAGAAGAACTCGTACTTAAGGACCTCTTCTATAATTACGTATTTTTTCCATCGCGGCGCACTTCAGTTGAAAACTATAATCTGACTCAATAGCACTATATGTACGTTCCTCTTTTAAAATAATAGAATAGATATTCCTATAATACGTGTTAACACGCGTTAACACATGTTAACACGTCACGTGTTGGTAATGTGTCTGTAGCTTTAAGTCTTCGTGGCGATGGCATTGTTATGAACAGCATCCCAGTTTTCGTCTTCCAGAATGACGTGAATGGACTGAAGGACCGCGCCAAGCGCTGTGTGGATTTAGAAGGAACGTAAATTGAAGAATAAATTGTGATTTTGATGATATAACGGCTTTTGTCTTATTTATTAGGGGGTGGCCTAAAACTGTATAGCCACACTGTGTATTGATTGCTATTGTCTATATATTGGATACATTAAAAAATACTTTATTCATATTAAGATAGGAATTAACCTCGGAATTAACATATAAATAAGAGTGTTTTTATTCGAAGTCTGCCCTGTAATGCACTTAATCCGGCGCTTATTAAATGGTATTTAATCGTATTACACAGACTTCGTAATTTACTAGAACGTATTTAATGTACAATTTGTTGACAGATATGGATATAAATTACGCTACATTACTTATAATTTGTTTCTAGAAATCTAAAATTGTGCAAGAATATATTCATGTCAAAGTGAACTTATTTCATTTAATTATTAAATTATGTCAATATTTGCGAATGTTACATCATGTGCATAAATATAGAAACATATCAACAAACTAAAAATATCTTTATCACCACAGTAAATATTTCTGTAAATCAGTATCTTTGTTTCTAAACAAATAACATTCATTTAAATTTTAATTATCATTTGTGATAGGTGCGCGCCTTAGGCGTACAATAAATTACACATGTGTGTACTAAAAGTAAACTGATGTTTCAGCTTATATGCAATGAAATATGAGACATTACTCACATTTATCAGCAGAATAAGTTGGAATTTGACAATACTACACGCACTTTGCTGTGTTAAGATAGGACGTTTATGGATATTATATAGCTACATGGATAGGAATATAGGTCAACAATTTCTCATTTATTTATACATTTTAAACATAATATAAATATTTCAAATTACATTCACTCTGTATGGAACACATTTAGAAAACCATTTTTCAGTAATTTTTTTAAAATAAATGTTTTAAATATCACACAAATATTATCTGTTCCATAAAACAATATGTAACGCTTTATACAAAAATCTGTTGTGGCCAGCACAATATCTCTCGCCATTTTTATTTTATGTTGCATAGGGCGCGAGCAGTCATGTGACTTTGTTGGCCTTTGGCAAACAGATATGGGGGCCCATCTTAGAATGACATCTAGTAATAATGTACATAGGTGTCACGTATCATAATTTTTCATTTAAAACATCATGATTTTTCAAATCCATGTGGATTATTTTCCTCGACAAGTATATTCCATACTATTGATGACAAATAAACATCAGAATATTTTGAAATTTTTAATGAAATATTATCACAATTGTGACATCTATGTAAATAAATACTAACCGCCATTCTGACACGGATCCTCATATCTGCGTGCCATGGCCAACGAAGTCACATGACTGTTCGCGTCCTATAAGTAACGAACTTAACATTTCTTGTACACAACTAATTGAAATTGTATCTATTCTTTCGTTCTATGAGGAATTTTGTCCTACTCTTCTATGTTCAAAATTCTTCAAATTCATTGACAGCGTTAGCGGTATTTCTTAAGGATATATGTAATATTAACATGCCTATAATTTAATACATTAATAATACAATAATATATATTAAATGTACTCGAACCTTCCAGAAAAATATGATTTTTGACACTGACATTTTGCATTTATCTGTCAATTATCAATTATAAACATTTGAATATCTCAACTGTTTTTTAGGCAACGAGATTATTTTTTACAACAGATTATTCTATATTATTATATAATATATCTCCAAACCTATACGATATGTAATAAAAAAATTAAATGTGTCATATTGAGAATTTAATTTTCTTTAATATTACCAAAAAAAATATATTTAGAAGATTTTTTTTTCAAGAATCTGCTACTTCCGGTTGTCCAATTGTTACCAAAATCTTTTCAGATCTTCCCATGAATGTGCGATTATGAAATACGTAGTTAAACAAATATAATGTCTTATAGTTTTTGAGTAATCGTCCTTCCAACATCCCACACACATATACACATACGCACATACACACATACATACATACACACACACACATCCACACACACACACACACAGACATCATCGTAAAAATGTTAAAATCGGATTGTAGGGACCTTAAAACGTGCTTATTCAATAAAATCTTGATATGTGATTTTTAGCATGAATCCAATAAAAGGGTAAAAAGATTTACGAGAATATAAGTCCGAATTTTAAAATGTCAAAATTCCTAAATTAGCGCTTTTGATGTATGAGTACACTTCATTTAAAAACGTGGTAAGAAGGATTTATAGCTCATGCCAAATGGAAATGATTTGCGCGAAATCTTATTTTACGTACCGTGAACTGTGACAGTTTTTAAGTTGCGAATATTTAGGAAATCTCGACCCTAGGCGATTTCTCAAACTACATTCTTGATCTAAAATCTGTCATATACAGCTCATGTTACGTAATATACTATATCACGCAGATCATTTTTATTTGGCACGAGCTATAATTTGCATTATTTCAAAAAATGAACGTTATGTACATTGCAAGTAACATGTCAAAAAGTAGGTGTTTTTATAATTTAGGACGCTCATTTCTTGAAATAACTCATATTAAATCTTTTTACCTTCCGTCATTTTTAGGTAAGAAAGGCATTTTGTCTTTTGTCAAAAAAAAAAAACAAAGGTGAGTTTCTAGTGAATAAGTATGTTTTACGATCCCTAGAATACGATTTTACCATTTTTACGATTATGACTGTATGTGTATGTGGGTGGGTGTGTGTGTTTGTATGTGTGTGTGCGTGTGTGTGTGACGATTTTTTCATAGACATAACTCTAACATTACGATTCTAAAAATTATAATTCTCTCGTATTCCTCTACTTCAACCGGAAGTACTTACATTTTAAGTTCTTAACAGTATTTCTTAAAAAAACGCAGTTAAATATCATTTTTAACATTCTATGTTATTATAAATATTAAAGAATATTTTATTCTCTATACAGTTTAATTACATTTTTTTATTCATGTTCAAAAGATATAGAGAGTTAAAAAATTATCAGCTAGCTATGCTAACCATGGAAACTGCTAATATATTCAGATAATTCAAATTGACATGTTAGTGCCAAAATGAAAAGAATTTGAATGTGGCAGAGATGAAGATGTTGAGATAGATGTTGGGGAAGACACGGAAAGATAGGATAAGAAATGTGAGGATAAGGGACATGGTTTGAGTGTAGAAGTTTCTAGAAAGATACAAGAGAGACGATTACATTGGTTTGAACATGTCATGAGGAGAGATTTAGAATATATTGGTAGATGAATAAACAGCTTTGCAATGGAAAAGTGGAAAACTTGACAGAAAAGGAACTAAATGAGGACGACACGCAAAATAGAAATAAGTGACAGAAGAATAGCGACCCCTAACGAATGGGAAAAGCCAAAGAAGAAGAAGATGTCAGTGTTGAGCCGTCGAGCATATAGTTTGTGATATATGTATATGAAATAATTTTACTGGAAATATAGAATCTTTTGTAAGAAAATTTATGTATTGAATGTGTACATAATACACAGGATTGACGGAAGGTAATGTGCTGGCCACATCAGATTTTTTAAGACATCTCACCCGCCAGGTGAAGCCATCTCATCTAGAATATTATCCTTGTCTGAAAAATATGACTTTTTGTTTATTTATTTTTGTACTTGAGAGTTGTATTTAGATTTTTTTCTTTTATATATATTTGAAATAAACATTGTTAACTAGGCATCTTTTTTTTTTAAAATTTTATTATAAAACAAAAAAAAATTTGAAGAATTTTTTGGATTGTGGATCTTTCCTGGACTTACCCTATCTTCATTATCTGTCTCATGGCCGTGTGTCTGAGTGTCTGGTCGCGAATCTGGAGACCCGGGTTCGATCCCGACCGACGCCAAAAATTACATCAAATTTTAATGGCACAAAATTGACCTCTGTGCTGCACTCTCCACGCTATCTATGAGTGCCCGTGAGGTGACGCCTGGTAAACGCCCGCACGGTAAAAATATTCCATCATTACCGATATCTGTGTATAAACCAGATTGGCACACCCAGCAATGGGTAATATCCCGTGATGATATATTTATTTATTTAAATTTTGCCACTAGTCTCGTAAAATATTACTACTTTGTCATTAAAATATTTAGTGTCTGGGAAAATCTATTTTTCAATCAGTTTCTGATGTAATTTTTTACGACCGCTACTACAAATTAAAATAAATCTATTTTAGAAGACTAACACACCCAACAAAAAGTCATTAAATTACTCGTACATTTTTATTTATATTTTTTATACAACGTATTGCAGATAATTAAATATAAATAGGCAAATCATTACGGCTTATTACGTATTTGTGGGAGTGCCAGTCGTGTAGATGTCTGTAATGACGATATTTCTGTACCGTTGAAGGCGTTTACCAGGCGTCACCTCTCGGCCTCCCAAAGTTATGGGGCGAGCATCGCCAAGAATCACTTGTGCTATTTAAAAATTGTAAATAATTTCTTGTTTCACCGGAGTCGAATCCGGGACTTCCGAATCATGACCGGTCACCTAACGAACATATCCACGCGAAAATTGAAAATTACTGTGATATTATCACGTCATCCTTGGTGACGGTGAAAAATGATTTTGATTACATGCAAATCAGAGCAGCCATGGATTGCCCCGCCTTCAATGTCACCAATAACAGCCGACAGCCAGTGGGTAATTAACTTCAAGTGAATCATTTTGCCAATGATTATAGCAGGCCTTGGCCAAACATATAGGTCGTGCAGCCCTCCCCACAAACATTAGAAAGCAGAGAAAAAATATTGCCAAGTGTGAAAAACATTTTTAGATTCAGACGTAAATCATCTTGATATAAAATTGATAATATCTTGCAAAATATTAATGTTAGAAGATGAGACAGATAATGAATGTTTTATCACGCCCATACCCAAATTTGGCGGGAGTATTTCGTTTGGAATACATGTATTAACTTTTAAGTGTATTTTACGATGACTTAATTATATTAATTCAGAAAGAATTTTCACCAACACTATTTTGGAAACTATACATTCCACAACTAAAAATTGTGTCAGATTGGAATCAATATTCTACCAATCCGTGTGGAATAATTCCGCACGGCTTTCGACAAATTAGAATCTGTTTAGTCGCATATTGTCACGGTATATCAAATATCTTGGTTCGGTTGCTAAGGCTTCGTCTCTTTGTTTTATTTTCATTTATTTCTTAATTGAGGTATTAAAGTTTTGAACAATTTTGGAGTTTTCTGTTATCTTTTACAGGTATTTTGGAGATCTTTAGTTTAGCTAAATTATAATATATTACTTATGCCTTGTTTCACCTTTGACGAATAAATATTTTATGCATCTGTTAAACTATTTGTCAAATGAAATACCATATTTTTGTTTCCTCAACGTCAGTTAGCAACTATTTGACGAATAAATCGTTCGTTAAATTATCTGGAGATTTTTGCCCAGTTAAATATATATTCAACGAATAGTTTCACATTTGAATGTGCGTGTTGTAATAATTTTATAATTGTTCAGTAGGTGATCAAACGAATATTTACTTATTGCAACATTTACAATAGATACTAATCTAAAATGGATAATAGATAAAAATAGAAAATGAAATATTACAAGGTTATTTTTATTTGTTATTAATATTTCATTCAATATTAGAATGTCATCCTCATCATTGTTGACATCTTCCGATGAAGAAATATGTAGTTATTCAGGCAAAAAAGAAATGATCCCTATAATCAACAATCAATTGTACGAAGTATATATGTATGATGTCTACGATCGGCTAACATGTTTCTCCGACCGTGCTGAATTTTCGTAACAGTATAGCTTTTTATTAATGAAAAACAATACATTGATGCATATAAAATACTTAAAAATGTTGTACAGTTTCTTATAATTCTTATAAATAAAAATTTATTTAAACTTTCAAAGCCATCTGGTAATCCTACCTTGTTATATAGTCCTCAGTAGGCGTCTATTTACCTGTCTATCTGTACATTTATTAGCGCTAATCTCGAGAACCACTGACTCCCAAAGAAGCTATACATAATTTTAAAAAAAACGTCGCTAATAGGATTCTGTCTGTTGGAATTAATATCGCGGACCAGTGGTCGAATTTTGGTGCAGTGAAGATTTTAGTGAAGCAGGTTGATAGAAAAACGACCGTACGATCACTTTCTTGGACTTCCCTACCTATGCCGTTAAAAAATAGCAAAGGTTGTTCAGAATTAACAATTGCGTTTATCTACTTGTCAAATATCTTTGTATTTCGTGAAAAATGATGTGATTTTAACAATTTTTAAGTAATATTCAGTATGCCTTGGAAAATAAAAGAATTACGATATTACTGTTTTTCAGTTTGACAGTTGTAGAATAGTTATTAAATCGTTTAAAGTTTTGTTTGGATTCGTAATCATGACAATTGTATAATAATAATAAGTTATTATATTATTGTTTGGATTCGCAATTCATAAAGAGATATCTATCCTATTTTTATTCCTAAAAATGTTCAAAATAAAAAGTAGACACCCAGTGCATGAAAGAATGAAAAAGCATAACATTTTTTACAAAAAGACCGCGACAGCATAACAATCATTAAAAATAATATACAATTAGCGTTTTTATGTTACAGTAAGCAAAAACAATCGCTTATCTTATCATATTAAATAATTTCTTCATCTCCTCGGTCACTCAAATATCTAATATAAATAAAACATGGTTTTACCTTTACAGTATGTAATTTGCATTTCTATTTATAAGAATTTCGTTATACAAAACTTTTGATAGTAAATTCAAAATTGCTTCAAGCGAAGCCTGCGCAGATCGTTGGTTACATAAAGGCTGAATCTGGAAACGCGAACCCCAACCCCTCCTACACCTTAACCTATTTATTATAAAGAAAAGAAATTATTTTTAATATTTACTATTTGATGAAGCAATTTTTACCCTTCCTTCACCTTCAGGTAAAGAAGTTATTGTCTTTGGTCAAAAAATTCAATGATGAATTTTTAGTGAATAAGGATGTTTTAGGGTCCCTATAATACGATTTTACCATTTTTATGATGATGGTTGTATGTATATGTGTGTGTCTATGCGTGTGTGTCTATGTGTGTGTGTGTCTGTGTGTATGTGTGACGCAAGTTTCGGATCGCATATCTTCAATACTACGATTCCAAAAATTATATTTTTTTCGTATTCCTCAAGTTTACATCCAGAAGAACAAGTGATTAGATTTTGGTTATAATTGGTCAACCGGAAGTACCCTCATTTAAAGATTTTAATAGTTAAATATGATTTATTGACATTTAACGTTATTATAACTTAAACAATATATTATTCTCTATACGATTTGATTGCATTTTATACTTCATATTCAATAGATATAGAGTTAAAGAATTATAAAGATATAAAATTTCATAAATCAGCCAGTTATGCTAACCATGGAAACTGCTAATATATTCAGATAATTCAAAATGACAGTATCAATCAAAAGTAAATGAATGTGGCAGAGATGAGGATGCTGAAGTAGATGTTGGGGAAGACACGGAAAGATACGGTAAAGAAATAAATCTAGTGTTACAAGTTTCTAGAAAGATACAACAGAGACGATTACATTGGTTTGAACATGTCATGAAGAGAGATAAAGAATATATTGGAAGAAGAATGAATAGGTTAGTAATAGAAGGTTGAAGAAACAGAGGAAGACCAAAGATAAGATGGGAAGACTGTATTGCGGAAGACTTGCGAGAAAAGGAACTGAATGAGAACGACACGTAAAACAGAAATGAGTGGAAGAAGAAAATAAAAGATAGCGACCCCTAACGAATGGGAAAAGCTAAAGAAGGAAAAGAAGAAGAGGATATCAGTGTCAAGTGAAATTTACATAGTTTGTTTATGAAATAATATTACTGGAAATTTAGAATCTTTTGCAAGATAATTTATATATTAAATTTATACATAATACACAGGATTGACGAAAGGTATTGTGCTGGCCACATCTGATTTTTTTTATTCTGTATAGTAAAAAAAGTTAAGGGCGCGGGGAAGGGGAGTTCGTGTTTCCAGACTCAGCCTGATATAAAACCTAATGGATATTGGAACACAGTCTTTGAAGAATATTTAATATATATTCCAAATTTAGTTCCATAAAACATCCATCTAAATCCGTAGCCCTACCGACATCATCTGAATATTTTATATTCTCAATTTAAGTATTTACAGTCAAATAAACCTAATTGCAGTTATTTTTTATTTATTTTCTAACCTTTCAACAATATGAAATCCCAATTACAGAGTGGATGGACATACTATACAAATATCCAATCCATTGGATTTGAACCTAGAGCCCCCAGTGTGCTCATGACGTAGAGTGTCATTGCTTTAACCATTAATCCACTGAGGTCAGCAATAAAGAGTTTATTTCTGTCGGATTTGATTTCGATCTATCAGATCCAAAATTGATCATTTATTCTATTTATGTATTTGTTTTATATGAATGTGGTTATGTGAGCAAACTAATCTATTTTCAATCAGATATCAATGTATACTACATTTGTATTGTGCAAGTCATATACCATTTATGGTGAATGCGTGAATGGTTGTTCGTTTTGCATTGGACAGCAATCAAAGAACCGCCATGTCAAAAGTCAAATCGAGACTAATCAATAACTAATAACATAGAAATTACATATTGTTTGACTATAGGTTTATAATTTATAAGTAATAGAGACGAAGTTAACATAAAAAAATTGTGGGGACAATATAGTTCTATTTGTTTTATTAGTCAATAAAGTTCGAACTCTAGAATGCTTGAATGTACGAGTACAGTGAATCAAATGCTGAAATAAAGGAATATGTATAATTTGTTTGGCCTGTTACAACACTTCGCCACTCTAGTCGAATATAAATGTATACCTTAGAAAAAAATTCGGCAAAATACGTACGAGTAAATACTGCTTCTACAGAAAATCAGGATAGTGATGTAAGGAAGCCAGTACACTGTTTATAAACTAAAGACAATACATATTTTATGCAAATAATAGGTAATGATGACAGTCCAGTGTCTACATTAGATACATACTTAATTTTTATTCATTTACCTAGTATGAAGGAAATTTGTCCGAATTTAGTCGAATTTCTTTAGAAATAAGTCAATTTATTTATTGTACCGAGGGTAATATATAGGGTGTAAAAGCTAAACGAGCTACCTCAAATAATTTCTATATTATTAAAGGTACTTTTAAATGGGCTACCAGTGTTTCTCATATTCGGGACATAATATTTTCTATATACAACCGGTAAATAATGTTAACTTTATTCTTATCAAAATCATTACTTAATGTGCTTCATTATTTATCCGGGGAAATAAAAATGATAAATACTCCCTAGGGAAATAAAGCGATTCAATTCCATTGGCGGTGCCACCTAAGAAGAATTTTATTTTCTTAGTATTCAACAGTTAATTGGTATTAACTAAAAGATATGTCCAATATAATCAAATGTATTTATTTTTGTCAAAATAATATAAAAATAGTATTTTCGTTTATACAGGAATGTTCTTCATTCTTACAAGTTTTACATGTTGTTCATAGTCTTTTTTATTAAATAACGAATTTTCCGTTTGTATAAAAAATATTGTTTATAACTCTCGACAAATAATGACGAACTTTACTCCCTTGATATATAAACTACTATTATTTTAAATTTAGTTCTGAATTAAATTATATTTCCATAACGATTTTTTAAAGAAATATGCATATGAAGTTTTATGTTCATATTATTCAAATATGAATATTATAAGAGTGCCTTGAATGGAATAAATAAATACATGTTATTGTTTTACATAGAATTAAAGTGGTCCATTTAAAATAACTACACTGTATATTTGTTCATATTTTATCTTTAACTATCATTTTGTATTTTTAATACATATTTTTAGCTTTAAGATATTTTTATTTATATTTTTCATTTATCTTTCGGTGTAGTAATTAAATGAAAGAACAATTAAAAAAACTAAGTAGAATTCCTATCGTTTAGTTCGAACAAAAAACTTTTCTACAGTACGTAGGAACTTAAATTTTGTGCACAGACACAGACCAATCTTGATAAATGATATATATTGTTATTTGTAATTTATTGAGTGGTGAAAATAAGTTGTTCTTCATTTTGCTCCTGATAACTGGTCCAAACTTCCAGTCGCATTCCACAGCTCCTACTGGCAGCGTGAAATGAATTTAAAATTACTCCAAATTTATCTTGAGGGAGACAGGCGTACCCAATCATAAGTCCCATTAAATGTTTTTAACAAAACTTATTTTTATATTAGTTCTTTACATGGACTTTATAGAAAATTATATATGGCGCAGAAATTAAAATTGCACTTTTTCTAGGAAAAGATTCATTCTTCTTTTACTGGAGTACCCTCTTCCATACGTTTCCATCCTACGTTCACTTTTAAAACTCGCTCAGTCTATTTTGTTTATAGAAATAATTTGATACTTAAAATATAAGAGTATATTTCTTTTATGCATAATTATACTCGTATCTTCTACTCACAATATTCCGGATTTCCGAGATTTTCGATCATCCGGGCCAGGCTTGGTCATTAAATCCGAATAAACGGATTACTACTATATTTGGATAGAGTTGCATATTTTTCTTCTCTTCTTCATCATAATTATAACAAATAAAGTTGATAACGAATAAATATAAATTGATCCTCAAGTTTACAGGTTCTTTTTTATACCGAACTACTCGTCGAACTATACTATAAACGTCTTATAGTTTTTTTTGTCTTTATTTATAAACTGGTCACATATTGATAAAATATCGTTTATGGAAGACATTACACAAATTCCAAGTGCGAAATAATTAAGGTAATTTATATAGGGATTTGATTCGCCGACAGGTACATAAAAATAAACGGAGTTGCCGGACAAGTAGTCGGTAATTACAAGGCGCTCCATCGCCACACACCACACATTATTTATTTCATTTTATTGACAACAAGTTACAGTAGATAAAAACATTATATAAAGACTTATATTATGAACTAATACAATTACGAAAGAAACAATAAATTTATTGAAAAACGAGGTGTCATAAAATTTCAAACATTGTTCAAATGTATATATATATATATATATATATATATATATATATATATATATATATATATATATATATATATATATATATAAACAAAGATGACACTAATTTTGTGAACATAGGTAGCTAAACATCTACGAGTATTACTAAAATATTTTGACTCAAATGTCGAAGGGTTATAAATGTTTTAACATGTTTATCAAAATGGTTACGAATATTAATAAGTTACAACTACCGTTATTGTTTCGTGGAAAGTGTTTTTTTGTTGAGTAATTTTTATTTCTTTGTATTTAAATTCATCAATTGTACTACCTTTACAATTTTTTCCACGGAAACATTCAAACATTACAATATATGCTGAATACTTGTCTGACGATATTGTAACAGCTTTATTATATTTATAATAACATGAAATATGTGAAGGCTCCAAGGAAGAAACAGTAAAAGACAATGGCCGCTAGTATGAACAGTGATTAAGGGTGATTAGCGAGCATTTGATTAGCATTGTTTTATCTCTGCCAATCGTTTCTAGATTTTTTTAGAGAAAAATACTTCAAATAAGGTTTATAGAAAAATTAATTGTATGCATTTTTTATTTGAAGTATTTTTCTCTAAAATAATCCAGAACGGATTGACAAAGATAAAATAATGCTAATCAAGTGCTCGCTAATCACCCTTAACCACTTGTTCATACTAGCGGCCCATGTGACTATAGTTGCTATTAAATAAGTATGGAACTATTACCAATTCATGGGCAATATTGATATGTTGAAAAAGAAACGGCAACACTGCAGGGGAAGAGACAGAATGCGGAGAAGGAAAAAAGTTGAGCATCAGTCCATATTTGTTTGACGGCGACTATAGTTTTGCAGGAGAATAAAAAGAAATTTTCACGTCTATTAAAGTTTGTTAACATACATATGTTTATAATTCCATTAAAAATTAGTTTTGGTCGTATTACAGTTTTTATTTACAATAAAATTATGTCATGAGCATAATATATAAACTGCTCTTGATTTTTTAAACTTGATATTGTATTGTTCTTTCATGGTATGCCATTTTTTTTTTCTTGAATATTTTGGAACTTTCAACGATTTTCCACTTCTTGAATGTTGTAATTGCAATTTCTAAAATAGTACTAGATGACATCAAAATTGAAAAAAAAAATGTAATTTTACTATTTTACCCTTGGACCGGGTGTCTACTTTTTTGTGTACCATAGGAAATTCAATGGTACAATTTTCATACGGTTGCAATTTCTGCCCTATTAATTTTAGAACAAAAATGTTAAGAATTAAAAACTGTATCAAACAAGCCTAAATTTATTTATATAATAGGTTCTTAATCATCAGACAAACGTAAAATAAAATACTCGTTTTTGAGGTTTTTACAGAGTGCCATGCCTCTTCGCGAGCGAAACACATGTAAAGAATAATTGCACTTTTTAATTTTAAACATTTTTTACCTTCCGTCACCTTTAGGTAAGGAAGGTATTGTCTTTGGTCAAAAAATTCAGTGATGAGTTTTTACTGAATAAGCATGTTTTAGGGTCCCTATAATACGATTTTACCATTTTTACGATGATGTCTGTATGTATGTATGTATGTGTGTCTGTGTGTGTGTGACAAAAGTTCCGGATCCCATAACTTCAATACCACGATTCCAAAAATTATAATTTTTTCGTATTCCTCAAGTTTACATCCAGAAGAACAAGTGATTAGATTTTGGTTATAATGGGTGAACCGGAAGTTGCCACATTTGAAGATTTACCAGTTAAATTTGATTTATTGGCATTTAATATTATTATAACTTAAAGAATATATTATTCTCTATACGATGTGATTACATTTTATACACTGCAAGTCTAAAATAAATAATAAGATTTTTTTTCCGAATTTTGGAAAAATTGTTTTTGACTGAAAATCAGCACATCGAAATATACAGGTGTCTGGGAAGACGCCGCCCCTTTAACTTTTTACCTTCCGTCACCTCTAGGTCTTTGGTTAAAAAATTCGATGGTGAGTTTTCATTGAATAAGCACGTTTTAGGGTCTTTACAATACGATTTTACTATTTTTACGATGATGTCTGTATGTGTGTGTGGACGTGTGTGCGTATGTGTGTGTGTGTGTGTTCGTGTGTATGTGACCGCGGTTTCGGCCGCGATATCTCCAATACTAGAATTCCAAAAATAACTATTCTTGCGTATTCCTCTTCCTTACAACCATATGCAGACTTGATTAGATTTTTGTTATAATTGATCAACCGGAAGTTTCCTCATTTGAAGATTTTAACAGTTTTTCTTGAAAAACTCAGTTAAATATGATTATAACTTACAGAATATATTATCCTCTATACTATTTGATAGCATTTTAAATTTCATATTCAACACATATATAGTTAAAGAATTGTAAAGATAATAAATTTTATAAATCAGCCAGCTATGCTAACTTAACCATGGAAACTGCTAATATATTCAGGTAATTCAAATTGACAAATATCAGTATCAATAAAAAGTAAATGAATGAAAGAATAAGGGAAATAACTCTAATGTTTCTAGAAAGATAAAAGAAAGACGATTACATTGGTTTTAGCATGTCATGAGGATTAATATATTGGAAGAAAAATGAATAATTTAGTAATAGAAAGTGGAAGAAACATAGGAAGACCAAACATAAGATGAAAAGACTGTATTTCCGAAGACTTGAGAGAAAAGGAACTGAATGAAGACGACAAGCAAAACAAAAATGATTGGAAGAAGAAAATAAAAATAGCGACCCCTAAGAAATGGGAAAAACTAAAGAAGAAGAAGATGTCAGTGTCAAGTGCAATTTGCATAGTTTGTTTATGAAATAATTTTACTGGAAATATAAGATCTTTTGCAAGTAAATTTAAGTACAGGGCGCGTGCAATGACGTGACTTCGCTGACTTTGGCAAGCAGATATGGAGACCCGTGTCAAAATGACAGCAATTAATTATGTCCCTAACTGACAAGTGTCATAATTTTTCATTCAAAATTTCATGATTTTCTTATTTCATGTGGTTTGTTTGTTATCAGGGGTATGGAATTCAGTTGCCGAGAAAGGGAATCATAAAATACCAAAAATTTAGAATCTTTTGCAAGAAAATTTATGTATGGAATTTGTACATAATACACAGGAATGACGGAAGGTATTGTGCTGGCCACATCAAATTTTTTATTATAAGTAATAGAAAAAAATGATTTATATAAAAGTTTTGTTATTTTAAATACACTATTTTATACGACTATCAAATTTTATTTTTTAAATAGATACCCTATAATTATTTTACTAAAGTAGATAATTGAGATATATGGGAAATATTTTTTATTCAAATATTATAGGTGGCTATGTGAAAATAAACAAAATGTAACAATTTTAGTATTAAAGTATACAGAAAGCAAATTGTGAATTTCTCTCTGAAACAAATATATAAACTAAATTACAAAGCTACGTCTTACATCTAGTTTCACTAGTTTACGAACATACTTATAATAAAAAAGTTAAGGGGGGGGTCTTCCCAGACTCCCCTGTATATACCCTCAAAAAATAATTACCCGTTTTTATCAGGCTGTATAAACAAATAATCGAAACAATTATTTGCCCGTCGCCGTGTTTTCCCTTCTTCCCAATCTGGACATAAATTTCATTTCATTTTTCACTTTGAAATTAACTGTTTCACACGGTTTCACACATGTATTTTATATCAACACGATCACAAAAACATACTGAATCGATTTGTAATACTCACTACACATACATATGTATGTCGAAGATTTTTCACATAAATTTTATAAAAAATAGAAACTGGAACGCGGTCTAAGAAAAATGACAACACTAGAATTAAAAATTAAACAAAACACGAACAGATGACAGCTAGTCGAAACGTGACAAGATTAATTTTATATCTTCGACAATTCAGTATAAATTAATTATTGTTACATACTGGGAGTAGAATTGTTACCATGTTATAGGTATAGGGAATACATTGTTTTTATTTTTTTTAATTGACGATTGTTGCTTGTCTTATTATCCCGGGAAGAAATACTTCAAATAAAAATTGTAAAGAATAAAGTTCTCTATATACATCAGTAACCAAAATTGAATTCGTATGTTTTGTAAATACAGAAATCAGATTGGCCATATTTCGAAAATTTCAATTTAAAAGTGTTAGCCATAGAATTAAAACAAAGAGACAAACAAATGAGTAATGTTTTATGTCATAAAATTAAATATATATTTTATTTTATTGACTTGTATTAATACATATAGTTGCCGTCAAATAAAGCCGTGTTCCTTCGGGCTGTGATTCACAATCAAAAGCATCAAAGTGATCATGATTAAGAAGAAGTATGTTTTCTCATATCTTATTCGTTATCCCCACTTTCTCATTTTGTGATCACTAGACAACCGTCCCCTTTCCCTTCTGAATCATCCTTTTTGAGTGATCACACAGATTCATTTCAGAACAAATTTAAAAGTGGCTAACGACAATAGGTTTTCGGTTTTCGAGCGTAAAAAAATATATCAATGTGGGGTTTGTTGCATCAAAGGAAATATGATTTTCCTACAAAATAATGTAATGACTCACCATATTTTTGAAAACAAAGAAAATATGTTACATAAAAGATTTGTTTTAAGGAAACATACTTCATATATTACCAACAACATTTTTCTTATATTTCTATATTATCCATTTTTAATATGCTGACTATAAGACAGTAGATTATTTATAAAATAAAATAAATTAGTTTGTATTGGTGTGTTTATGATATTTGACGCTAGATGGTGTTTATACTATTTAAGTTGTTTTCTTGATATAATTTTTAAATCATGATTCAAAAGGATCACGATTAAACTAATCAGGATTCACAAAATCAAAATCACAGTTAGAAGGAACACGGCTTAAGTATGGACTGGAGATGTCTACACTGTTGCCAATTCATTGGTAATGTTGAAAATGCTGAGATATAAAGAAACAGCAACACCTCATGGCCAGGGACAGGGTGCGGAGAAGGTAAAAAGCATCTGTCCATAATTATTTGACGGCGAGTATAGTATGTATTTTTTATAACTTCTTAAATTTTACTAAAAATACTTCTGTGGTTCTTTGGCAAAAGTACACAGGGTGTAACAGCTAAACGAGCTACCTCAAATAATTTATATATTATTAAAGATACAATAAAATACTATGAGACAAACGTATAGAAGACAAAGGGGCACATCCGATTTGAGAAAAAAATATTTTTTTAAACCAATGGTTCTCAAGTTACAATATAAAGTTATATTTTTTTAAATGGGATTATACATATTTTTAGGCCCATTCGATAGATATTTTTTTTCTGAATTCAACTATGTGACTATTTTATATCCTTACATAACAAAAATATTGGGAAAAATTCAATTGAAATTTAAATAAATTAGATTTTTAGTCACTTTTCAGTAGGCTATGTATGAACAACAAATGAACTTAAATTAAAATGAAACAAATATTTGTTAATAACGTTATAAACAATTTGGAGAGGTGAAATCACGGAGATTCAGTCCTTGGTTAAAATATATTTATTTAAAAACAATACCGACGTTTCGGTCTCTATTAGACCATCCTCAGAGTTCTGGAAAAGCATCACGGAGGTACAAATATCTATGTTCTATAAATTTTAAGAAAATGGCCACTTACATGTTTAAAATGTTTTTAGATTTTTTGAAAAATAGTAAATTGTACATAATTAAAAGAATAAATAATAAATAAAATAAGAAGGAGGTTGTAGATGTCGTCAAACTATAAAAATATATATATATAACACGTACATTCTTATCACAGATCATTATAAAACTGACGAAGGGTTGGTTCTTGTATTGGAAAGTAGCAAGGTACAACACGTATTTATTTTATTAGATTTTTGTAGTATTTCATCTGTATGCCTTTGTAAATGATACTTAGATTTTGTATGCCTGTCTGCGAGTTAACCGAGTTTTTAGGTTTGTGTATTTCACCTCTCCAAATCATCATTAACAGTCGATTAAAACTTATTGCAACGTTATAAACAATGTTATTTTTAATTTCTATCCTAAATAATTTAAATTGACAAATAGCAATTTCTGTTATTATACATAGTCTATTGAATAATGATTATAAAAATCAAATTTATTTAAATTTCAATTGAATTTTTCTCAATATTTTCGTTACGTAAGGATATAAAATAGTCACATGATTGAATTCAGAAAAAAATACTCGAATGGGCTTAAAAAATATGTATCATTCCATTTAAACATATATAACTTTGTATTGTTACTTGAGAACCACTGGTTTAAAAAAATATTTTCTTCTCAAATCGGATGTCCGCCTTTGTCTTCTATAAGTTTGTCTTAGTATTTTATTGTATCTCTAATAACATAGAAATTATTTGAGGTAGCTCGTTTAGTTGTTACACCCTGTACATGTCACTTTACCAAAAAAAAAATTAGGAGATTAAATTAAAAAATGTCAACTTATAGAAAATCAGATTTCGAAATTTCTTTTAGCAAATTTTAACATTGATAAAAGATAATGAATCTGTATTGTTCGACAGCAATAATCTATTTCCCAAAATATTTGTTACGTTCCCCGAAAGAGATAAATTTGCTTCGGTTTAAAATATAAAACTTCAATGTCTCTACCCATAGTATCATCTTTTGCTGGTATCGTAGAGTACATTCCAGACAAATTACATTTAATAGACAATTTCCTCTCTGTAAAAAGCCGAATGACTTTACTGTTGTTCTTGTGTATGAGATTCAATTCAAACAATCCAAGCATAAAGCCTCCAATGTCTCACTAGACCACTAGACTACTAGATCACACTTAAACATAGTCAAAGCGAACTATAAATAACTTTGACTCATGTATATTTAAATATTGAAACTCATTGTGTGCTAAACGATTTGTCATGGAGGTTATTTGTCATTATTGACGTATTTTATAAGATATAATAAATAGTAACAAAAACGAGTATTTTTGTAATCTCATGTACAACATCGTGTAAATTATCCATCTAGATAATTACGGAAGAAATGATAAAGAACAACTAAAAATATCATAAATTCGTATATCTAATGACACTTGATTTTTTTCGGGATAAACAAAAAATCGCTAAAATGGCCTCCTGATGGGAATAAACCGACTTCGTATCTTTTATAGTTCTCGAGATTCCCGTATGGGACACGTTATTCTGAACGGCCCGTGTAATACAAATCCAAAATTGTTTATGCTGCCGAAACGTTGGGTATTAAATAAAAATACAGAGCATGTACTAAACGGTCGTACAATTTTAATTGTATTATGAGTTCTAAAAGATTTTTCAATAATGTGAAAAATGTTATGAGAAATTTGTACTAAAACAGAAAGAACAAGTTTACATGTTAACTATAAGCTTTGTTTGTTTATTTTTGTCTTATTATTTACATGGCTATTTATACTGTTATAAACATAGAAATTAGTTTATTTGTGTAAGATAACGTAACGTATTTGAATTTACATGAACTTATTGTTCAATGTTATAATAAATCTATGCTAATACGAGTACTTGACCAAGGCATAACAGATTTCAAGTTCACTTATATTTATCTTCACGATTATGAATGGTAGTTGAGTATGAGTAATATATTGTTGAAAAGGATGTATTTATTAAGTATATCGCCTACTCTTTTTCTTATTAATTTATAAGGATGGTGATAAAAATAGATCTACCAATTTACGAGTAAATTTATACTGTCATGTTACAAATACACTATTTATTTTATATTATTGTAACGTTTTATTTATATGGGTGAAGTGTAAAAATAAGAGATATATTATTAATTAAAATAATACGTTTATTAAAGGATAAATAATTAGGATAATAAAAGTAACTAACACTGTGATTAAATAATTATAAACACTAAGAGTATTATTAAATACTTAAACACTAAGAATATTTATTTAACCAATATTTATATCACTACATTTATTTATATAACTACAATTATTTATGTTCACCACTCGTAGACTATTTATTTATATCACCAGATTCATTGCTCGTTGCTTCTATATATCAGACCATATCCCCACTGTCGTTCGGACGGTATTTATACAGCCCAGCGTCCTTCTGGAACCATCCGGCGCCACAGTGATACCGAGCACAATAGATTTAGGTCATCGTCGTAATTAACTCGTCTAGCCGTTACGCCGCCGGGGATTACGTCATCGCTCGAGAACATTCTACTAGTAGCGGCGCTCATATTATCTTTAGGAAGGGGCGTACGTTACATTATGTATCAACACGACGTTTCATTTATTTCTAGTTGTACTAATGTACAATAAGCTCAGTTAAATTAGGGGCATGTAATTTATGGACTTTGAATAATACTATTACTGGGTTTACATACAGTATTGAACCCGTTTTCAAAATGTTTTTAATTTTGAAAACGTCATGTATAATACAGTGCTAAAACGGTTTTGAATTATCTCAAATCAAAACTAAAATTCATGGATTTGACTTGAAAATTAATTTCAAAACTACTCATGTAAACACTTTAAAATTCAGTTTCTATATTACGCCCGCTTTGTGTTACTAACCTACAAATAAACTGACAGTTGTGTAGTGGTACGAAGTAGGGTATGACAAAAATAAATAAAAAAATAGTTTTTTTTTATATAAATGATATTATTTAATTTAAATCACATTATAATATTAGCTGGAAAATAGAATATTTTTGATAAAAGAAATATTTTTTCATTAATCATTTTTATTTGTGAGTAGAAAGTTTGGAACACGACGCGAAACAAAGTGCTCCAAATCTTCAAACAAAATAAAATCACTTTTAACATGTATGTCATACACTATTTTTTCTACAAACACTATTTTTTATTTAAATTTGTATTTTAACACTGGCATCAAAAAATGGCATTGTTAGCCCTAAAAGCAAACGTTAAAAAAGCCTACTTTTAGTAGA
Source organism: Harpalus rufipes (assembly GCA_951394225.1). NCBI lineage: Eukaryota > Metazoa > Arthropoda > Insecta > Coleoptera > Carabidae > Harpalus > Harpalus rufipes. The sequence continues at coordinate 18,441,230 of OX596275.1, read as the reverse complement.
TTTGTAGAAAAAAATAATTCTTTAATCAAAATTATGATAATTTTTTAATTACAATTAAAGTTTGCCTGATTTTGAAAAGCAACACATATTTTTACTAACGATTACAATCAGGTACAATGATATTACCTAGTACAAGGGTTGGAAATCTTTTGAGGTAGTAAACATATTTTTTCAAAGCGATTGTTTTGTAAATTTGAGTTATATAAAACGACATCTACTTTCAAGGATATGGATACCAAACTGTTACAAATTATTTCATTGTAAAGTTTCACTATTCACCAATTCAGCAAAAACAATCTTAGGTTGTTTTTAAAGGAAACGTGTAGGTTATATTTATAATAAATGAATTTTAATTTCAATAAAAGAAAATGTTCATTGATTTTTCCTTTTGCAAATTATCAATTTCTTACAAAAAACAATCAATGTACCACAAAATTTGCTAATAAATAGGTAATTGCTCATTCAAAAATCTTTAACGGTAAGGGAGGTAGAAAGTTTTTTTTTTATTATCAGATTGCAATTTATTTTTATTAATTTATATACATACACTCTGTATCTCCGAGTTGATCCCCACGTCATTCATTTCTGATGCAAGAATTGCTAAACTTTTATCTAGCATCTTTGTCGTACACACATAACATATATGAGACTTTTATTCGCTATCTCATTATCGTCGTTTTTTCGGAGTGGTATACGCTATCTCCGTCCAACCGACGGCAAAAAAATGAAAAAGAAGCTGTACTGTAACCGCGGTAACAATTGTAATTTTCAAATATTTGAATTATTTCAATATTCATGCCATTCAGTCAATCATGTGATAAAAATGATTTTTTGATTTTGGCATCGATAATTTGTTTCGTTGTGTGTTGGTAGTTTTGTTAATTCTTGGTATTATATTGTACATTTTGCTATTGCAAAGACGGCGTTTCTAAGATTGCCGACAAATATTGCAAAATATTTCTTTTGGACATTATAAAGAGGTATCTATATTCCATCCATTATACTTACATCGTATTTATTCAATTCGTTTAGTATTGCTAAATAACTATTTATACTTCGAATTTTGATGAATAACAAAACTGACACAATATAGGTTATATTTATTATATTACTGTCAGTTTTGACATTACATCATAATTATTCAATTGATTTATTATTGCGAAATAAATGTCTTACTTCGAGTTTTGATTTATATGAATACTACAGAACTCAAACGATTTCTTCCGATATCACCCGACAACATGACGTTATCAATTCCCTCCCGCACTGGCGATTTGAATCATACGGTTACAAACGGAGTTTACGTATTTACTTATGATGGAAACAATATTAAGTTCCTTTCCCTATAAATATTTTTCTATTTACTATTTTTTACCTCTCGCTAAGAGAGGTATTGGATTCATGCTAAAAATCGCATATCCAGATTTTATTGAATAAGCACGTTTTAAGGTCCCTACAATCCGATTTTAACATTTTTACGATGATGTCTGTGTGTGTGTGTGTGTGTGTGTGTGTGTGGATGTGTGTGTGTGGGATGTTGGAAGGACGGTTACTCAAAAACTATAAGACTTAAAATTTGTTTAACAACGTATTTCCCAATCGGACATTCATGTGAAGATCTGAAAAGGTTTTGGTAATAATTGGACAACCGGAAGTAGAAGATTCTTGAAAAAAAATCTTCTAAATATTATTTTTTGAAAATTTTTTGTGGTAATATTAAAGAAAATTAAATTCTCTATCTGATACATTTAAATATTTTATTATATATTCCATAGATTTAGAGATAAAAGAAGTATAATATATAAAATAATCTGTTGTAATAAATTTGACAGCCGAAAGAATGCCATGAAAAATAGTTGATAATTTAAATTATTTGTAACTGACAGATAAATGTCAGTGTCAGAAATAATGAGTAATGAAAGAAAAATGTACTTGGAGAATCCCTTAGTTCTTGATCTGTGACTATTATGGAGATGACAAGTCTAGGTTGAAGGACTTACATTTGTTTCAAACATTATGGGACAATGTACACCAGTACTATAGACTAGAGTAACTTTGAATTGCGAAAAAGCTATCAAATTCTTCTCAAGTAAGTTGTAAATATTGACAAAATTACACATCGATATAAAAATAATCGGAGTGCAATCTATCCGTCACTTTATTAAAGGGAATTAGTGTTATTTAGATATAACATGTATGAAAAAATAAAATGTAAAAGAAGATATGTAAGAATAGATGCACAATCCATATATACATTTTAGACCGCCCAAAATTAATGTTTTTACTAGAAGAATTTGAAGAGAAAGTAAACAACGTTGTTCGAATTGAAAATTGCAGTTACCAGCCTAATATTTATATATGGTAAACTCTACTTTGTAATTTATTGTAACATAATTTATGGTAAAATATCTTCATGTTGAGACATGCTATTATTGAATAATAAAGAAGTTTATACATCATAGATTTATATGTTTATATTATTTGTATTTATAAAAATATTCTTTGCTTTATGCATACAGCCAGGTAAAATATACGGCGAGAGGTTATGTGCTGGCCACATCAGATTTTTTTTTAAAACGTTACTGTTATTAATTTGATATGATTATTTCTTTGACAGTGACATTTATCTGTCAGTCACATACTTTTGAGATTTGAACTGTGTAACCAAGGAGTTGTTTAAAGCATTAGCTCCTGAATTTAAATTATAGATAATTTTGTAAATTTGTCCATAAAATATATACAAAAAGTATTAATGCAAACCTGTAGAAAATTTAATAATCTTTAATTTTTATAACATAAATCTTGAAACAGTAACATTTAAAGAAATTTATCGAAAAAAAAAACTATTTTGAGCTTCAAGTAAAGTGCCATTTCTAGGTATCTGATTTACACCAAAATCTAATGGCTTCTTTCCATATTAGAATAAGGTAGAAATACAAGGTTTCACAATTTTCTGAACGACAGTATTTGAGTTAGAGCGTAAAAAGGATCGACACACACACACAAACACGCACGCGCGCGCACACACACATACACACACACGCGCACGCACGCACATACACACACATATACGCAATGGGACATTAAATGAACAAACAAAAAATACTTGTTTATTTTTTTTTTATATAAAAATAAAAAATTGTGAAATACCCTATTCTCTAATCGCAGCGGGTAAAACCGTGTTATAAAAGTATGTACAGTGTTATACGATAGATTCCTGTAGTCATAATTAATATTTACATCATCATTCCTATACAACTTTTTGTGTTTTCGTGTACGTCATTTAAGACGATGATTTAATTAAAATTTTAATTTTCTGTCGCTTGTTTTTGATTGAATTCTCATCAATTCAATAATCGATCGAAAATTGATCAACTTATCATCCACGCCTTACACTGCAGAAGTGCTGAACGTTATATGGATGCAGATTCGGCTTTAAAATGTGCAACGGTGTACCCTGTCATCAAGTCATTAATTCAGGTGCTGGTTTATCTCTTTTAATCTCAACAAGAATCTGGTATAACGTGTTTTACATCACATACCATACGTATCTACCAGTTATACTCAAAATAATAAACGAAAATCGTAATATTCTTCTTAAATAACATTAAAATAGTAAAAATAATTATGATATTAAGATCAAAAGCAACTTTATTTCCTAATCTTTTATTCTTTTGTGCATTAAATTGTTAACTTTTAAAACGATTATCTGATATTCTGATAACATCTCGCAGGAAACAAGATGCTTGTAATTGTAAAGATCTCTGCATAGATTACGAAAATTTTCAGCAAATTTTGATCGGTTATCTGATTTATCTGATGTAAGAATTCGTGACATAATTGACAACAAGCGCGACGAAATTTTATCAGATTAATAGCGATCATGATTCGAAAATTTTACGTGATTAAACATAGAAAGTAATTTATTCTTGTCAATCAGATAGGTGTTAAATATATTTGAAATTACTTTCATACTTTCTTACATTTTTCATCTCTTAAAAATGTTGTTTGATATATTTTTATAATTTGTTGATGTACTGAGAATATATTTAGAATGATCTTCAGAATATTTTATTTACAAAAGATTCACCTCTTACGCCTAAAATCGAGAGAAATAACGATTATTAAAAAAATCTGATGTGATCAGCACATGACCTACTGCCAATTTCATGTTTAACATAGCAATGAGCTTTAAGTATAGTATCACTTCCGGTTGATCGTTTGTAAACAAAATCTAATTTGTTCTTGCAATAAATAGAAATGTCTGTATTATGATATTTTGGATTATATTTTATTATGTTTTCCCTCGAAAATATGTTGAGCTCCAAGTTAAGTACCACATCCAGTTTATCATAATATATATATAATCAAAATCTAATGTATTGTTTCCAATCATAAGTAAGTTTTTAAAACAAAATTTGAGATATTTTGGATTATATGTATTTTAATATATTTTTCAAGAAAATCTGTTCAGTACCACTTCCGGTTTATCAATTTTGGCAAATATCTAATATGTCGTTAATATAAAAGTCTTAAATATCTAATTTGAAAAGTGTTGGAGTATTTTTTAATATTGTTATGGGCTTCAAGTAAAGTAATACTTCCGGTTTATCATATCAAAATTTAATATGTTGTCAATCATACTCATACACGAGTTTTAAATACCAAATTTGAGAAATTTTGAATTTTATCAATATATATTTTCTCTACAACCTGTTCAGAGCGTCCGGTGTATCATCTTTAGCTAAAAGCTAATTTGTTGTTCCCATTGATATAAAAGTCAAAATACTAAAATTGAAAAGTTTTGGATTATATTTTCATACAGTTTTTTTATTAAAAACTGTTATGGGCTTCAACTAAAGTACCACTTCCGGTTGTCCAATTTTACCCAAAATCTAATTAACTCTTATTTTAATGCAGAAAGCCTAAATACGAAAATTTTTAGGAAGTTTGATATAAAAAAATTGTCACACACACTCAGACACCACAGACATCATTGTAAAAATAGTAAAATCGTGTTGTGGGTTGTGGGGACCCTTATTCGTGCTTATTCGCTAAAAACTCACTATCAAATTTTTGGACTGAAAACATTAGCTCCATTACCTATGTATGTTGGTTGGCAGGAGGTAAAAAAAAAACGCGAAATAATTTTTCTTTACATTTTTGTTCAAATATTCCATAATTTTATAAATAGAATCAAAAAATGATGAAAATTGTTCAATGTTTCCCTTTAATAATACTATACACTTCATCATTCTTCTCTTCCACTTCTTAAAAGCTCCAATCCAGTTTTCTATTGGAATGCGGAATGTTTTCCCAGATTTTTACATTTTACTTTTGCACTTCGAAGATACTCAATTTTGAGTAATTATTGAAGCAAAAATGGATCGTGGTGCAGTTTTAGCAATATTATTAGTTGATTCTGTAAATATAGGTCAAAATCGCAAAAATTGAAAAAATGTACTGGTTTTTTGAGATTTTTGACTCTGAGTTTTCTTATTTCCATCGGTACACATTAGCCCGATATTACAAAATTGTGAAAATGGGCGAAGTCCATATCTCCACTCGTTTCTGAATTATTAGCAAGAAATGGATATGGGTTTGTTAGAGGTACCACTACAAATGATAAAATTTCGAGAACTAAAAGAATTATCGATCTGGGGTTTCAACATTCGGAATTAACACGTTGAAGAATAATTACAAGTGAAAAATTGGAGTTATAATAAAAATTTAAATACTTTTGCCAAATCAGGGAATATTTAATTTTTACTCAAAAATGGGGAGGAATATCAATTCGGTGAAAATACTATAGACAAAATTACATAAGTATATTAGTTTTCACAATTTAAAAAAATCTGTTGTGGCCAGCACAATACCTTCCGTCAATCCTGTGTATAATGTATAAATTCCATACATAATTTTTCTTGCAAAAGATTCTAAATTTCCAGTAAAATTATTTCATAAACAAACTATTCAAATTGCACTTGACACTGACATCTTCTTCCTCTTTAGCTTTTCCCATTCGTTAGGGATCCCTATTTTTGCGTGTCGTTCTCATTCAGTTCTTTTTCTCTCAAGTCTTCCGCAATATAGTCCTTCCATTTTATCTTTGGTCTTCCTCTGTTTCTTCAACCTATTACTAAACTACTCATTTTTGTTCAAATATAATTCTTCATTTCTCCTCATGACATGTTCAAACCAATGTAATCGTCTTTCTTATATCTTTCTAGAAACTTGTAACATCAGATTTATTTTCTTACCGTATCTTTCCGTGCCTTCCCTAATATCTACTTCAACATCCTCATCTCTGCCACATTAATTTATTTTTATTGATAATGTATATACTCTGTATCGATTGAATATGAAGTATAAATTGTAATCAAATCGTATAGAGAATAATATATTCTTTAAGTTATAATAACGTTAAATGTCAATAAATCAAATTTAATTGTTAAATCTTCAAATAAGGCTACTTCCGGTTCACCAATTATAACCAAAATCTAATCACTTGTTCTTCTGGATGTAAACTTGAGGAATACGAAAAAAATATAGTTTTTGGTATCGTGGTATTGAAGTTATGAGATCCGGAACTTTTGTCACACACACACACACACACACACACACACACACACACACACACACACAGACACACACACAGACACACACACACACAGACACACACAGAGACACACACAGAGACACACACAATCACACACACACACACACACACACACACACACACAAACACACACACACACACACATACATACATACATACATACATACATACATACATACAAACATCAACGTAAAAATGGTAAAATCGTATTATAGGGACCCTAAAACATACTTATTCACTAAAAACTCATCATTGAATTTTTTGACCAAAGACAATACCTTCCTTACCTAAAGGTGACAGAAGGTAAAAAAAAAATATAGAAAAATACATATGATGTCCTAAATGAGATGCATAAATAATATTAATTTATTTATTAAAAATATAGGACGTAAATGTATAGTACTAGCATTTCGTATTTATCTATTGAAAACTTTTCGTATCCTATTTATTTCCACAACTAGTTCAACACAATAAAATATAATCACATGTTCGCGTTTAATAAACAGATAATAATTCTTGTTATTAAGTGAAACATGCAGACAGTAAGGCTTATGATACTCACGTTGCCAGTTCCTGCACTTATTTTGATCGTCACTCTCAGTTCCTGCCACGACTCTTGCGCTATCTATCGCCTAACGTAAGAAGGTACAGTTCACTGAGTAGTGGATAGATAGCGCAGAAATCTGTGCAGGAATAGAAAAACTTTTAATTTGAATTCCGTTAGCAATATCTTCAATATGAAATTAGATATTGAAATGACGGTTTCAAATATAGTAAATAGAGTACCTATCTGAGTTTTATTATCACATACATTCAGTGAAATTGGTATATACATTGACAGTTACCAGTTGTACTAATAGTTAGTATTTTGTCATAACTTCCTCAGTATCCCGTTTTCATTTCTTTGGAATATTTTGATTAGAAATAAAAACGGAATAAACACAAAACGAAGAATTATTTGAAACATTCGGGGAAAATGGTTGAGGTTACCAATGACAACAATATACAAGTGTTTCATAACTTCAGGTACAATGAACATATAGATCTGATCTTCAACTGTTTCCGGGAAAGAGGTCATTTTGTATTAGAATCGAATAAAAAGCTGACTAAGAGAGGCATCGAACAAAAGTTTATCTATGCTATGGAGAAAATTGACTATAAAAATACAATAAAATATTATAAGAAACATTTTTTTATATTTGTAATACGGGTAGTTATGAAGTTATTTGAAAATTAAGTCGCCACTTGGTACAATTATTTGATTTTATTTTTGAGCACACCTAAGATAACCTGTGAAGGATGAACAAAAAGTCTCATTTAATTGAAGTCGAACTCTTATAGTGTTGGAGATAGCAGAGATAAACCCCGTTAAAACTTATTATTCACTGTCATATTTTATGTCTCAAAAACTATTGAAGATCGGACCCATGTTGTTTAAGCTTTTTGTGGTCAGTACTATAAGCTATTAAAGATGGTACCCAAAGTTGTGAAATACTCTGTACAACTAATTTAATATACATATTTTTTAATTATACACTAATAGTTCACAATAAGGACCATACAACGATATTTGAAAAAGCACCTAACAGCAACTTGAGAATATATCAGTTAAAAATTACCCAAGACCCAAGAATTTTAAACTTTCGCGAAGGGAAGGTGGGAAGGGACATCCCAATATAGCAGCTTACATTTACATTACGGCGACGTCCTTAAATCTTTGCATCGTAGAAAAGCATTGAACAATCATTAATTTTTGTTGGGTAGTAAAAAGTGTAATATTTGGGGAGCATTCCCGCAGTCACAATTAGGATTATCGACCATTCTCCATTTATGTTTGCAATATTAGCATCTACCATAATCAATCCGAATTCAATGACAATATATTTTTGTGAAAAACATTATTAAATAATTTTAATTAATGATAACCCTTTCCAGTCGCATTTAAAAATTCCGGTATATATTTCGGCAACTGCCAAAATATAATTAGCTATGACGAAATTGTTCAACTAATAAGAGCCGAAGTGCCAAGTTCACTGCCATAATATTGAATTTTTCTGTCAATTATTTTGTCGCTTATCTCTATAAACTTTTGCTATCGTTTACCTGTCACGAAACGAAGATGTAATATATTATGACTTATGGTTAGGTTTTGTTATATTTACCATACCTGCTTCTACATTCCGATTTGCATTTCAACTCCATTCTACATTATGGCAGTCAACTCGGCACTCCGGTTATTGGTTGAACTATGTTCAATGGGAAACCGTACCTGTTATTATTTTTAGATTCATGTAATTAAAGTAAGGAATATAATAATAGTAAAAATGAAATAACAATACAAACAGTGATGCCGTAAGACGAAATATCTGTTGTGGCCAGCACAATACCTCCCGACACTTCCGTTTTTGGTTACATAAGTATAGGGCGCGAGCAGTCATGTGACATTGTTGGCCTTGACAAGCAGTTGTAGGGGCCCGTTTCAGAATGATAATTAGTAATTATGTACATAGATATTAAATGTCAGAATTTTTCATTAAAAATTTCAAGATTTTCTAAATTCACGTAGTTAATTGTGTCACCAGGAGTGTGGAATTTACTTGTCAAGGAAAATAAACCACATGGAATTGAAAAATCACGAAATTTAGAATGAGAAATTATGTTATTTGACATCTATATATATATATATATATATATATATATATATATATATATATATATATATATATATATATAATTGCTAGCTATCATTCTGACATGGGCCACCATACCTGCTTGTCAAGGCTAACAAAGTCACATGACTGCTCGCGCCCTATTGTATTTAACATTTCTTGTATACCTACACTCTACACCAAAAAGTGTACTTATATATATTCTTTATATTTATATTGTTTAATTTTAAATTCATTCTATGAAGAAATTATTTAGGGTGAGACGGGGAAGACGCCCCCCTTCCCCTTTAACTTTTTTATTATAATAGAATAAAAGTTTTATTATTTTAAATATACTATTTCATGGCAGATATAAATATTTTTTATGAAGCCAGATTTACAAGATTAGAATATCAACTTTTATTTTTAAATAGCAACCTATAATTATTTTACTAAGATATGAACCGTCATTTTTTTTGGCTTTTCAATGATATATTAGTGTTTCTTAATGTATTTGAAAAAAATTGAGAAAAATAAGATAATTGGGAAATATAGGATACTACTTTGATTCAAATACGTATTATATGTATGGTTATGGCAAAATTAACAAAATGTAACAATGTTAAATAGTTAAATAAATATCAACAAAGTATACATGTACTTGTTACTTACTTATTATAACTTACTTATTATTTACTTATTTATTTATTTGATATAGCCACCTAGAATATGTGAATAAAATTATTTCTCATATCTCATTTATCTTATTTTTCTCGATTTTTTTCAAATGCATTAATACAAACTAATATATTGTTGAAAAGACAAAAAGTGGCAGTTTATATTTTACTAAAATAATTATAGGTTGCTATTTAAAAAATAAAAGTTGATAGTTGTATCTTGTAAACCTGATTTTATACACAAATATCTACATCTGCCATCAAATAGTATATTAAAGATAAAACTTCTATATAAGCTATTAAAGTGGGGGAGCGCCTTCCCAAACTCACCCTGTATAATATAAAAAAATCTTATAATCGAGATCTCTAATTTCTACTCTCGTCTCGAATGAACCTCGAGGGCATTACTGTCGTCTTTTGTCGAAATTTCGAGACGAGAATAAAGTTACTCTCATCTCGAAAATTCGAGATATTCGAGAGGAGATCTCGAAAAGGCGAGATCTCGCGGCATCACTACGAATACTAAGAAAATTACGAATGGGTAGTGATATGTGAGCCGGGGCGTATGTAATACCTACCAACTTCTTCAAGATGCAGCTTCACTTTTTACCACTTTCATCTTCCATGTGTTCACTGCCCTCAAACGGTTGTACCATTCATAAACATTTGATTTCGATGTAGTTTCCTCGCCTAAAGCCTTATCCAACATTTGCATTACTTCACTGCACTTTATACCATTTTTAACACAAAATTTAATGCCGATTATTTATTCTGTCATCTTTAAATGCTTCGTCATGTAGCTGTCAAATACAAATTACACGTTCAATATAAATGAAACCTGACATATGTACATATGTGATAAAAAAAAATTAGTTCAATCAAAAGTGAATAATGCGTGTAATTAAAAAATTCTTAAAAAATTGTAGTTTTTTTATGTCGTGTATTGCACAATGTTGAATTTGCTGCTCGTATATAGTTTAACTAAAAACAATCGCGTTACTTATATCGTAAATATTTCGCGTAATTTGTAAATCTGATAACTGTCATCTTATATTCTGTTATTATTCTGTCGAAAATATGATATATGACCTTCTTCTATTGATTGAAATATCCGTCTTTCTATTTTTTCGCGCGTTGCACGTGGGAAGAGTTCACTTTCTATGATTGACGTAACTTGGGAATGTTCGCAAATAATATGTTGCAGAGAATCAAATTAGGGTGGAGCATATGATTGAGAAATTAGGTGAAGGGTATTTTAGATTTTGATTTATAGTTTAATAGCAACAATGGAGTATTCAATACATCTATCTAATAATAAGATACGAGTGTATAATTATTGCGGTAATTCACAATGAATAGAATAGTAATCTTTTGTTGGATAGTACTGATTTGTAATTGCCACGCCCAAATATAGACAAGGGAACAGAGCGATTAAAATCAAGCTAATGGAACTATATATGTTTTTCAAAGAGATATTTGCTCTCTAAAATTTTGTACACCATAATAGATACATGGTCGATCTGAGTCTACAGCTTTTTACCTCTCGCTAAGAGAGGTATTGGATTCATGCCAAAAATCGCATATCCAGATTTTATTTAATAAGCACGTTTTAAGGTCCCTACAATCCGATTTTAACATTTTTACGATGATATCTGTGTGTATGTGTGTGGATGTATATGTGTGTGTGTGTATGTATGTGTATGTGGGATGTTGAAAGAACGATTACTCAAAAACTATAAGACTTTATATTTGTTTAAATACGTATTTCCCAATCGGACATTCATGGGAAGATCTGAAAAGGTTTTGGCAACAATTGGACAATCGGAAGTAGAAGATTCTTGAAAAAATCTTCTAAATATTATTTTTTGAAAATTTTTCTTGGTAATATTAAAGAAAATTAAATTTTCTATCTGATACATTTAAATATTTTATTAATATATTCTATAGATTTAAAGAAAAAATAAATATAATATATAAAATAATCTGTTGTAATAAATTTTACAGCCGAAGAATGCCATGGAAAATAGTTGAAAATTTAAATTGTTTGTAACTGACAGATAAATGTCAGTGTCAGAAATCCGGAGACATTACTGAAGACTTTTTCTGGGAAATAAATACATTATTTCTTAAGGTATTAATCGTTAAATATTTAATATTATAGGTATATTACACATACCCGTCAGAAATACTGTTACTCCCGACAATGAATTGGAAACATCTCGAAAAATTAGAAGAGAAGGACAAAATTTCTTCATAGAATGAATTTAAATTTAAAAAATCTAAATATAAGGAATAGATATAAGTAGAATTTTTGGTGTAGAGTGTAGGTATACAAGAAATGTTAAATACAATAGGGTACGAGCAGTCATGTGACTTTGTTGCCCTTGACAAGCAGATATGGGGGCCCATGTCAGAATGATAGCTAGTAATTATGTATATAGATGTCAAATATCATAATTTCTCATTCTAAATTTAGTGATTTTCCAATTCCATGTGGTTTATTTTCCTCGACAAGTAAATTCCACACTCCTCGTGACAAATTAATTAAGTGAATTTAGAAAATCTTGAAATTTTATAATAAAAAATTCTGACATTTGCCATCTATATACATAATTACTAATTATCATTCTGAAACGGGCCCCCACATCTGCTTGTCAAGGCCAACAATGTAGCATGGCTGTTTGCGCCCTATACTTATGTATAGTGTTTCGGACGAGACGAGATATTCTCGAATCTCGTCTCGTCTCGTCTCGAAATTTCTCGTCTCGGCGAGACGAGAAAGCTTTTTGAACTTACGAGACGAGACGAGACTTATATGTCGAGATTCTAGACAATTACCGAGATTTCTCGACTTTTTTTAATTTTTAAAAATACATTTTTTAAAAAAATTGGTTGAGACATTTTGTAATTTTTTATATTTTTGTAATTATAAATCTAAACAGAATCGTTAAAATTTCTTAAAATACAACTACCTTCTACTTTCCTGACGTCACAGTATTCTTGTTCACTTACCGACTCAATGTTACACCTAGTAATGGGTAAAAATCGGATGATATATTTATTTTATTTTAATAATTTATTATTTATAGGGATTCTTTTTAATAAATAATGTTTAAATAAGCAAAAGATACACTTACAAAATTGATATTATATGAAACAAAGATGCATGAATATCAATATTAGAAAGAGATAAAACATAAAAAATGGACTAAATATAATTTTGCCATATGCAATTTATACAGTTTGTTTATTGAACACTTTTGATTTGCAAACCAAGCTTATTTAATTGTTTTATACGCTCTTCTTTAATTTTCCTTATTTTGAATTTTCGCCCCATTGAAACTTCCCAGCTCAACCGTATCTGTTTGTACTTTAGGTATAAAATTGATAGTGAATAATATAGTTGTTTGACTCAAATTTTTTAATCACTCTGTATATTATTTGTGTTTCGGTTATATATCAACTTAAATCGCATATTGGATTTATTAAAAAAAAAATCGAGAAATCTCGTCGAGATTCTCGGCCGAGACGAGATTCCGTTGTTCGAGACGAGAAAAAATCGAGACGAGACTTAATTTCTTACCTTCGAGACGAGACGAGACGAGACAACGTAGTTTCTCGTCTCGATCGTCTCGTCAGAAACACTACTTATGTAACCAAAAAAAGGAAGTGGCGTTAGGTATTGTGCTGGACACAACAGATTTTTATAAATTACATACCTACTGCATATAAATTTTAAATATAAATAAATATAATGTAAATGCTATATTTTGTATTTTTTTATACGCATAATAAGGTAATTAAAAAAAATCATGTAAAGCAGATAAAAACGAGTATCCTACAGAACAGACATTTGCTAATGACTACGTTTACACCGTACTATTCAGGTACGGTGACCAAGTGTACTGTAATCTAAATAAATATAATAAATATTTTAGATACCTATAACCCCTGATCACATATAACTAACTAGTCAGCGGGAGTAGGAAAATTAGCTATTATTGCAACAATTATGAATATCAAATGTTACTTTGATATTTTAAAAGCAAAGTATCGAAAAACAGGGCTTAGCAGACAATTTTAATTTCATGCATGAGAACAAGCCGACAAATAATTCGCGTTTTGTAAGAGAATAACTATTGTGTAATATCAATCATAAGCTTAATTGTCCCCCAAAGTCTCCTGACTTTAACTAGATTGGGAAAGTGCGGAAAAATCTTGAAAGAAACAAGAATATAAACCAATAAAACCATAAACAGAATTTAATAATAACAAGAATATTGCCATCAGTGACCAAAACGCTTGCTGTTTTCACCGTGCATGACTAATATCTGGTGGATTTGGTACATCCCGAGGTTCATCCCCTTTTAAACGTAGTAATCGATCTTTTTTAAAATCGAAAAAAATCTTTTTTTTAAACCAATCAATCGAAAAAAATGATTTATCGAAAAGATCGATTTATCGAAAAAAAAACGATTTATCGAAAAGATCGGTGAATTGAAAAGTCGAATTTTTCAAACACATCGATCATTGAAAAATCGATTTTTTCAAAAAGATCGATTAATTAATCAATCAATCGCGACAGATCGATATTGTCAAAAGATCGAAAATCGATTTCAAATTTCTAAGATCGTACAGCCCTAGTACAGAGTATATACAATATTCGTCACCATATTGTTACGTCATTTGATACGCGGACTAAATGTTGGTATAAACCAAAACAAAAATAATGATTTTCATCCTAAAATTTCAATAATTGTTGTATTTCTGGTGTTTAAAATAAATGAACAAAAATAAATTATAGATACATCGTTGTATATAAAAAAAAATCCATAGAAAAATTGTAACTTCGGGTTCATACCTCGAAACCCAATAATGATAAAAAAATTCTGATGTGGACACCACACGACTTCCTTGTACGATTATTAAACTATACATATTTTTTTAATATCTAAATTACAAAATATTAATTTTAACTTCAAAACGGTAAAATCTTTTGAAAGAGAGTTTTGATTACAACAAAGAATATGACTAATTTCACAGTACAAATATAGAATTTGTTATTGTACGAATCATAAAATTGCACGTATTTAACGTAATTTGACATGAACATTTTTTTTATGTTTTTGTCCTAATCCATTATAGCAAGCTTTATTACAAAAACAAAAAATCTGATGTGGCCAGCACATAACCTCTCGCCGTATATTTTACCTGGCTGTATGCATAAAGCAAAGAATATTTTTATAAATACAAATAATATATTCATATAAATCTATGACGTATAAACTTCTTTATTATTCAATAATAGCATGTCTCAACATGAAGATATTTTACCATAAATTATGTTACAATAAATTACAAAGTAGAGTTTACCATATATAAATATTAGGCTGGTAACTGCAATTTTCAATTCGAACAACGTTGTTTACTTTCTCTTCATATTCTTCTAGTAAAAACATTAATTTTGGGCGGTCTAAAATGTATATATGGATTGTGCATCTATTCTTACATATCTTCTTTTACATTTTATTTTTTCATACATGTTATATCTAAATAACACTAATTCCCTTTAATAAAGTGACGGATAGATTGCACTCCGATTATTCTTATATCGATGTGTAATTTTGTCAATATTTACAACTTACTTGAGAAGAATTTGATAGCTTTTTCGCAATTCAAAGTTACTCTAGTCTATAGTACTGGTGTACATTGTCCCATAATGTTTGAAACAAATTTAAGTCCTTCAACCTAGACTTGTCATCTCCATAATAGTCACAGATCAAGAACTAAGGGATTCTCCAAGTACATTTTTCTTTCATTACTCATTATTTCTGACACTGACATTTATCTGTCAGTTACAAATAATTTAAATTATCAACTATTTTTCATGGCATTCTTTCGGCTGTCAAATTTATTACAACAGATTATTTTATATATTATACTTCTTTTATCTCTAAATCTATGGAATATATAATAAAATATTTAAATGTATCAGATAGAGAATTTAATTTTCTTTAATATTACCACGAAAAATTATCAAAAAATAATATTTAGAAGATTTTTTTTCAAGAATCTTCTACTTCCGGTTGTCCAATTATTACCAAAACCTTTTCAGATCTTCCCATGAATGTCCGATTGGGAAATACGTTGTTAAACAAATTTTAAGTCTTATAGTTTTTGAGTAACCGTCCTTCCAACATCCCACACACACACATCCACACACACACACACACACACACACACACACACACACACACACACACACACACACACACACACACACACAGACATCATCGTAAAAATGTTAAAATCGGATTGTAGGGACCTTAAAACGTGCTTATTCAATAAAATCTGGATATGCGATTTTTAGCATGAATGCAATACCTCTCTTAGCGAGAGGTAAAAAGTATATAATTTTTAAATTTACATATCTCGCTTGTAAAAAGGGCTAATTTAATAATACTTGATGTGCTAGACGCAGAAATTAATTCTCTAAAACTTTTATTTGAAGCATTTATTTCTAAAATAAAAATAAAATCATTTTATTCAAGAAAAACTGTTAACAACTTCATGTAATGTACCACTTCCAGTTAGCCTATTTTAACCAAAATCTATTATGTTATTTCGATTGACATAAAAGTCTTGTATACCAAATTTGAAAAGTTTTGGATTATATTTTAAAACAGTTTTTCATTAAAATCTATTATAGGCTTCATGTAAAGTGCCACTTCTGGTAATTGTGTAATAACCAGAAAGGGAGGTGCACAACTAGATGTTATAGGAGTCCTAAATACAAAATTTCAACTTTCTACGGCTTACCGTTTTTGAGTTATGCGAGATACGTACGTCCGTACGTACGTACAGACGTCACGACGAAATTAGTCAAAATGGATTCAGGGATGATCAAAATGGATATTTCCGCTGAAATCTGAAAACCAAAATTTTTCGCGATTACAATACTTCCTTTACTTACGTACAAGGAAGTAAAAAGATTGAGCATCGCCATTCGAAAGTGCTTTTAAAAGTTTCTTAAAAAGTGCAAACCAATATCCAATAATATTATTTCATTTATTTGCAAAAATATAAAACTACAAAGTTTATATTTTCGCCTATATCTGACCAATGAATTTTTCCACGTAATTCTGGATACTCGATATAATGTCGCATACAAAAGTTATTGCAAACAAAAATTTAAAGCTTATTATAAAATGACTAAATAGGGCTATAAATCTCAATAATATTGATAATTATATGAGTTTTAGTTAATATATTCATACAATTATACATCTTTTCTCTTGCAATATTAAGTACAAAACGCAGCATCCGTTATCCAGTAATTACTTCATACATATCTTAATTATAATGTCAAATTGATGAGATGACTTTGGGCTCATGATTAAAATTATTATTACAAAAATAGTTAATTAAATACTTTGCATAATTTACACCAATTTCCTCTGCTATGTAATACTAAAATAATTTTCTTTTTTCTAGGTAAGTTGAAATTTCCTCCTCATTTACAATACCAGGGATACAGATAGGTAACGTAAAATATATCCACATTATTCTACATGTTTATTAGATTAGAATACAATTGAAGCATTTATATCCAAAGATATTTAAGTCTCTAAAAAATATTATATAATATTTTTAAATTAAAACTTTGTAAGAGCCAAGCCCAATATTTTAGAGGTGTCATAAAATTCCAGACGTGGTTGAAATGTAAAACCAGAGATGGAACTAATTTTATGCACAGAGTTATGTAGGTACGCAAAAACACTAAAATATTTTAACTCAGATGCTAAAAGGTCGTAAGCGTCAATAAGTATTTAACACGTATTTTAAAAAATAATATTATTTTGTGAAAAACACTTTTTTCTACTCCTGCACCAAAAATACAATTTTCTACTTTGTTTTTTTGCTGAAAGCGACTTTGCAGCACAAATGCTGAAAAATTGTGCAGCACACAATGAATTTTACTTATGAATGTTATTCATAATATTTGTTGTTGTCATAGATACGCACCACAAATACAAAAATTGATAATAAATGTCAAATTATTAAAAAAAAACTTTATTTCGTCTTTTTTATCTTCGAGGAGTAGAAAAAATAGTATGTATAACACGTATTCAAAGTCCATTGTCGAACACAAACGATTGCAACTTTCGTTTTGGTTCGACAAAGAAATACTTTTAGCACTCGGCATACAAATAACTATTTTTTGCCTTCGTCCGATATAGTTTGTTTTACATATTTCTAAATCGCCCGAAACACTTTTTTACTGGACTAGACCGGCAAGAAGATAGGGACTTTTATGGTTATAAGTTGATATTATTCTGGTGAAATACCAACTTATGAGTTTTTTTAAAACAAGAATTAAGAATTTTTTTACAATTTTTAATATTATATTGTTATTTGTAACTTAAAAATGAACACAACTAAATGTAAGTAATTATATTTGAATTTGAATGCCAAATCGATATAAAATGTTCGCTAAATTTCAAGTTATGTTTGTAAATCCGTGTCATTTGAAATAATTCAATCCTACTGATTTTACCAAAATAAAAAATCCCTAGTATTCCATTTTTGGGGCAATAAATTAAATTTACTTAATAAATTTAGGGAGAAATCGGCACAAAAAAAAATAGTGTATTATACGTCCATAAAATACTTTTTCTACAGTCTACATAGAAAGTAGCCATTTGCGCTCTCTTTTGTCAACGCAAAATGTCACTTTATCGCTCTAGCGCGACAAAGTAGAAAAAACGCTCGCTGTCCAAATTTCTAACTATACAATGTTGAGGAATGTCACTTGTCTACATTCTTAACGGAAACCTTTAGTCAGGAACTAATGGCACTGTAGTGACACATTTACCACCTTTACAAATCAATCTGACATATAACTGCTCTGTCGGTATATTACATAGCCAAAAAAAATGCCGCACTATTGTGAAAATAAAATACGGCATTCATTTACAAAAACGACAGTATAAAATGTTTAGATTAGATTGAAGCAATAGGTCAAGAAGAATGGGAAATAACGATAAATTAAAATTAAATGTAATAGATGTTTTTTCTTTATATTAATCCTTATTAATTGAGTAGCAGTGTAAGTACAAAGTGTACATTTTATTATTTTTTATTATGGTAGCGACTGTAGAAAAAATCAGTCTGTGTTTCGAGCATAAAAGGGACATTGTCGATTTTGAGAGAATGCCGCGCTCCTGCGTCGCGCGGCAACAACCTCTCAATCGACAATGTCCTATTTTGCGCTCTTTATACGCAAATAGCTATTGCGGGTGCTCGTATGTAAAATCCTCGCCTCCGACTCGGCCTGTCAAAATATATTCGTATTCACAAAAGTGCATGTTCTAGACTAGTGATATAAATAACTATTTATTCAATATCAAATACTACATTAAACTTGAACCGTGCTCAGTTAAGAGAGCATCATACTAGACTTTGGAAGGTTCTGGCTTCAAGTCTGTGAAATCCATGGATTTTTAATTTTTCATAAAAATATTTCTTAGGTATTTAATACATAGTGAATGTTACAAAAATACACTGTATAAAACATTTTATAATTAGGTAGTCATATCATAATATAAGCCGACATTACACCCACCAACCAAAGTTGACTAATGTAATTTAGAAGTTGCCAGTTGATAAAAAACCGGCAACCGTATCAACCAAAGTAAACAAGAGTTTAGTTGAAAGTTGTACTCCGGTTTGTATTTGCGTAGTTGAACCTTTTTGCAACCATTCTTTATGCAACTGCAATATTTAGTCCCTGTTTTTAAATAGAGTAATTCACTTGTTTAGACGGTTTAGCTTTTAAAATGAAATATGAAAAAGTGGAACGCGGATGATATAAGTCAATTTCTTAATATTTATGGAAAATATGATATTCTGTGAATTAAACTAGCACTTAGTATATACCAATACCAATCTGAAGAATATTTTTAGTTATTTCAAACAGTGCACAAATATCTGAACTAGTCTGGTTGTAGAGATAAGTTAACAAGTGTAATTATTTTTTGCAACATTGGTTGAAGAAACCCTAAGTTGCTTCAACCAAAGTTGACTAATGTAATATCGACTATAGTTACTAAGTTGTGCTTCCTTAAATCACCAACTGTTTCACGCTGTCAGTTCAATCCTATGAATAAGAGAGTGAAATCGTTTAAGACTAGCAAAAGACGTGAAGAATTCACTGACTTCAAGGAGACTTCATATATATAGTCAAATTTTTTTACTCTGTCGGGTACAGTAATAAAACTATAAATGAACTATAAATATCGCAATTATGATAAAGCGGCATATCCTTTACTTTCTGCAGTATAATACTGTTTGACATCAGCCCATATTTTTGAGCCGCTCTATTCATGCATTGAATCAAACGTCTACCAGGTATGTATAGGAAAATAGCCTTACAGTCCTTTAACATAAATGAATGGAGCGGCTCAAAAATATGGGCCGAAGCCAAACAGTATTATACTACAGAAAGTAAAGGATATGCCGCTTTATCATAATTGCGATATTTATAGTTCATTTATAGTTTTATTACTGTACCCGACAGAGTCAAAAAATTTGACTATAGCTAAGTTGGGAGAGTATTCTACTATAGTCAAATTTTTTGACTCTGTCGGGTACAGTAATAAAACTATAAATGAACTATAAACATCGCAATTATGATAAAGCGGCATATCTTTCACTTTCTGTAATATAATACTGTTTGGCATCGGCCCATATTTTTGAGCCGCTCTATTCATTTATGTTATAGGACTGTAAGGCTATTTTCCTATACATACCTGGTAGACGTTTGATTCAATGCATGAATAGAGCGTCTCAAAAATATGGGCCGATGCCAAACAGTATTATACTACAGAAAGTGAAGGATATGCCGCTTTATCATAATTGCGATGTTTATAGTTCAATTATAGTTTTATTACTGTACCCGACAGAGTCAAAAATTTGACTATAGACAAGGTGCTGGGTTTACGTCCATTATAAAGCGATTTAAAGAATGCTATTTGAATTACCTCTATATCCTGCAAATGTATGAAAACCTATACTTCGGCAGCGTAGAGAATAGTACGTAATACTGTTGATTCGAAAAGTAAACATTTGTCTTCCCATTAATTCGATCTGATATTTATTAATGTCTGATGTAATTAATATAATGCCGTGATTGCTTTTTGCTCAGAGAAGTGAAAGTGTTCTTTGAATGATGTTTGTAAATAAGAGGCCTAAATAATAAAATTTGTGTATTATTTCTATTGTTTGTTTTTCAAAATAAAATTTTATCTTTTCAAATTTTGTAAACTGTCCGCTTAAATTGAAAATCATAATTTTCGATTTATTTGTGTTTAGAGTTAAACCAATTATTACATAATATTCTCCCCTAAGTTATTAATTTTTTTAAGGTCTATTTTAGAATATCCTAACAAGGCAATGTCGTCGGTATAGGAAAAAGATAATACATCTACTTGCGAGTTAAATAAATTAATGTTAATTTCAATTGAATATTTTATTTTTAATTACAGTGCAAAATTAAAATGGTAAACTGAATATTACCAAATTTAAATTTTAAGTGTTAGCTACTTGGCATTAATGTATTCAAACATGTAAAAATAACAGTGGAAAACAGTTTGTAATGTACTTTTTATTGAA
This sequence comes from Harpalus rufipes, assembly GCA_951394225.1. Taxonomy (NCBI): domain Eukaryota; kingdom Metazoa; phylum Arthropoda; class Insecta; order Coleoptera; family Carabidae; genus Harpalus; species Harpalus rufipes. The sequence goes on along the minus strand of OX596275.1, from coordinate 18,419,613 downwards.
TAAAATTAAACAGCATTCTGCTGTCGAATTTGAGATCAAACTGATATGTATGTGCTTTTTATGAATTTTATATAATGTTGTAAAACTGAATGTAAAAGAACGAATGTATTTTGTTGTACATGATATGTAATATTCTGTAAGATTTTACTTACCCAGAAAAAGATTGAAGAGTGCACAAAAACGTCGGTGTTAAAAAAGAATAAATTTGACTGAGATATCAAGTAATTATTAACACATCACTTAAATCCTTTTGAATGTAAATGCTTTAGTGAGTTCTTACAAGTATGTCAAATTATGTATCAATTACTGAAGGCTTCTTGTATTATACATTGTAGTAAAAAAAATGTATAATTTATATATATATATACAAGTATATTTAGAATGTAAAGTCAAAGTCTTGTAATATTATATGCCTGTCCTTGACTTTACACTTGACTTTCGGCGAGAGAATTTAAAGTTTACATGATGTAATTTTAAGTGGACTAATAATAATAATGCTAATAGCGATATAAATATTACTATAACTATAGTTATAAATAGAGTATGTATTTTAAAATATATTAGAAGTAAGTATTAATATAGAAAATTCTTCTTATACATGATTTTGTTACTTTTATGTTACACGCATCTTTTGAAGTACGAAAATAAAATATTTTTCATAATGAAAATATAATTAGAAAACAAAATTAAAGCATTTCCGGTAACCTTCATGCAGTTGCGTCTTCTACCAACTGCAAAAACAAATTTTCAAAGACGGAATAAAGTTCCTGGAACTATTAATCCATCTTTTCACTTTAAAGAAAAAAGACACAATATAATTTTTTCCTTAATACAAACGAGTATATCAGATAATAAAGTAATGTTTTATTATGTATTAATACTTTTATGAATCATATATTTCTTAATGTATATTTTAATATATTCTAGTAAGAAGAAAAATCACTAGTTTCTAATAAATATTTATAAAATATTTAAAATACAATTGCGATTGATTAAAAAATACACCATGTGTATAGTTTATTTTTTAAACATGTCTAATCAAGGTCATCTCTATCATGAACGAATTAACAAGTTGGAATACATTTATCACTATCATACTCGCAATGACAAGCAGGGTTGTTACGTAAACACCAGGGTGGTTAAAACCACTGGTTTTAACCGGTTTTAACTGGCCTGGATTTAATATAATTTTGACCACTGGTTTTTATCGAGTACTACTCAATCGACATGAATTCACAAGTAGGAACATAATATATTGATTTATTTACTGTACTTGTTGGTGGAAAGAAGTTAAGTATTGAATTGTATTTATATGTTTTTTATTGTAAGTAATCACAGTATATAAAGATTATTACAAGATATAATATATGAAATAAACTTAAACAACATTGCGTAGTAAAATATAAAAATAGGAAAAATATACAGTAAAGAAAATACATTCTGTATCGATTGTTAAATTCATACATAAATATAAAAATATATAATAATAATGATAAGTAAAATTATACATTAATATTCTTCGTCGCTAGCAACCTTATCATCCTGTTTAGTTTTGAAATTTAACATTTTGTAACATGTTACTAATTTGGAGGCTGTTTCTAGGCCTAATCTATTTCGTAGTTTGGTTTGTACAAAACTAAAATTTGAAAAAATTCGCTCGATTCCGGCAGAAGAGGCAACGCAAGTTTGTAGATGGCTTGCAAAAGTAGTAAATTTTTTATCAACGCCAGTCAGTGACGACCACCAAACATGTGGTTTAACACTGGTTCTTACTGATTCAAGAAAATATGATTTTGGGAATGGGTCAACCTGTGCTTTAAAATTAATTATTAAAATCAAAATTTTTTCGTCTATTTCATTTATTATCCATTGTCGAGCTAGCTCCCCCTCTTCAGCTTTTAAATTTTCACCCATATATTTGGGATGTAATATATATGCACAATAATGTGCAGGAGTAACACAATTTAATTTTCTCTGCAGAATTAGTTTTTTATGTGGCTTTAAATTGTCTTCAGTCTCCAATATAATAAATTCACGAACTACATCTGCTAATAATGCATGATCAGCTTGTAGTCGGTCTAAAGAAGCCGAGATTGGTTTTAATTGTTTTTCCAATTTTTTTATTTCTTTATAAATAACTACGTTATTTATAATAGAGCTTATTTTATTATCTATTTCTTGTTCATATTTGTCGCAAATTTTTATAAAATACTCTCTATTGCGTAGGTATGTTTGTATACAAACAAGTTGGCTATTCCACCTCGTTTCACCGGGTAATTGAGGAATTACGGACCCATCACATTCTTTTAAATATCCCTTAGGTACGTGGTGATTTCGAAAATACTTCTGTACTTCTATTATTTGGTTGATTAATTTATTTATGGAATTTAATTTTGATATGTCCGTGCCTAAAAGATTCAGGTAATGTGCCGCGCAACCGTAAACTATAAAAAAATCACCGTCTTGTAATTCTGACAATTCATTTTTTAATAAATCGCGCAGTTTAACCATTTTATTTTCATTGTCACTAACGAAACTTCTCACACTACAATTAAATTTTATTTTTGCTTCTTTGATGGCATCAAGAGCTAATGTTAGGCAATATTCAGAAGTTTTATGATTTGTTCCTGTATCAATGGCAGATAAGAAAAAAGTTTTATCGCCCGTAGAAATACAATTAGCTACGACGGGATCATTGTGAATGGTTGACCAACCATCCTGAACAAGAGTGACCATTTTTCCTGATAAATAATTTGAAGCTTCTGTAACAACTTCATTATGAATAGTATCTAATAATTTGGTTGCAAGTTTCTGTCTCGTTGGTGGTTTATATCCGGGTCGTAAATTATTTAACAGTTTTTGAAAATAAAATTTTCCAACGTGACTAAATGGTACATTACATGAAAACATATAGCGAGCAACGTCTAAATCTAATTGATCAGCTTGTGTTGTTGTTGTAGTAAAAACATGGGATAATATTTTGGGCTGCAGGAAATTTTTACTTCCTGACGTACTAGGAGTACTTATCTGTTTTTTTTTTTATACTTATACTGCTACTGCTAGTACTAGGAGATGCTGAAGTTGTAGAGGAGCTGCGGCTGCGGATGATGTGTTGTTGAAGAGGAACGTCATCTTCAGAGTCAGAAGACAATACGCGTTTACTAGCTTCAGCTTTAGATTGTACTACGCTACAAGTTTGTCTGTGTTTTTTCATTCGCAGAGCTTTGCTGCTTACAATTTGTCCGCATTCCTTGCACTCCTGTCCAGTAATTTTTCCACTTTCACTGGATATTTCAGTAAAAAAAACCCAAACAGGATCCTTGTGTCGACCTCTAAGGTTCTTATTTCCTGATGAATACATAACTCTGCAAAAATAAAAATTAGGATTATATTTACGGTAGCATAAACTAATTTGTATGATCCACATTAATTTAAAAAATAATTATTACAAAAATATACAATGATCTTGCATACCTGAAAATATTAAACTTCCAACGCCAGAGCTCAGACTTATTGCTTTGAAATATTTAGTCGACTGAACTGCAGTTAAAATATACTTCCCTTTTATAGAAATAGTAAACTTACAAGTGTTAACTTGTACCCATCACACAGAGCACAATAATGCACGAAAGATCTTGTTAGCTCGTTCATACACGCACCTTGTATTCATGTTTCAACTTGCACAACACGACGAACGAACTTTCATGTTACATTTCAGTAAAAATAGATGAAAAACAAGAAGTTTTAAAATATTGCTTATAAATAAAATATTTTTCGAGTATTTATATGTCGGTTAAAAACGCATAGTAAAATTTTAATAATTATTACTTTAAGTTATGTATGGTTTAAACCAGTTTAGGACGGTTGAAACCAGTTTTGACCAGTGTCCTGGTGAAAATCAAAAAAAGTGGTTTTTATAACAACCCTGATGACAAGAAAGGCGCGCGATAAGGATGGTTATAACACGCTAGTTTTTTCAAAAATTCATGTTGTTTTTACCTCTCGCCAACTTACGTATATACATAAATAATGGACATAATATTTCGGCCGAAAAATTCGGTAGCGATAACTCTTATCTCAATCTTCTAAAAATTTCTATTTTCCGAATTTAAGCTGTCTGCATTCATACAAAGAATTGATGAGATTTTGTGTAAAATTGGACAACCAGAAGTGGTACTTTCCTTTAAGCTCATATCAGTTTTTAAAAAAAAAACTATATTAAAATATAATCCAAAACTTTTCAATTTTAGTACTTAATACTTATTATCAAAAGGACCAACGTATTAGGTTTTGGCTGTGATATTACTTGAAGCTCTGAACAGATTTTCGTGAAAAAATATATTATGATATAATCCAAATCTTCTCAAATTTGATTTAGAATTCGTATATGATATGAAACAACATATTCAGAGTTTCGTGGAAAAATATAATTTCTTTATAAGAATTTGACAGGCAGGTGATTTTTGCCACAATTGATAAACCGGGAGTGGTACTTTACTTTGATGCTTTGAACAGATTTTCTTGAAATAATATATTAAAATGTGATTCGAAACTTCTCAAATTTGGTATTTAAAACTCGTATATGATTGAAATTGCAAGCAACATTTTAGATTTTGATTATATGATATACCGAATGTGATACTTACCGACAGAGGTGGCTTGGTGACAGCGTACTAGCTTCACGTATAGAAGTTTGTGTGCGTCCCTTTCATCATTTCATATTTATCAATACAACGTTAACAAATAAAATGTTACAAATTTGCGAAATATAGACTCACCCCCATTATAAAATTGTAATAATTTGTAAAAGTTGATATACAATAAAAAAGAAGAAGAATATGATACTTAACTTGGAGCTCTTAACAAATTTTCGAGGAAAAACAAAATAAAATATAATCAAAAATTTCGTATTACAGATATTCCTATTTATTGGAACAACAAATTAGATTTTGCTTACAAACGATCAATTGGAAGTGACACTTTACTTATGCTCATTGAACTCAAGAAATTCTTCGTTTGTTTCTGAGCTACAGGCAAATCCCGGTTTTCGCTAATTTCGAAAATATCTCATATCTTTATTATGATAGAGAAATATTGTTTTAACAAACTTATGATATTTTAAATGGAAACCCATGTAGAAAATGGTCTCATCTTTTTGCTTATTTTATTATATTATATTTAACTAGTCTACATTCTTTTATTTTAAACATGAATAAAACATAAATTATTACTTTATTGGGTTGAAAAAATTGAAAATTATTAAGAAACAAATGAAAAAATCTATTACAGATCATCCTTTTTTGTTTATTTTGATTCTATATTTATTATGTTCTCAAAATTATTCTTAACCACTTAGCTAAATTATTATTTATCGACGTTACAGTTGCCTTTGATACAATTCGAAAAAATTTATATGCAAAAGAAGATTGAAAATGCCTGTGGTGATTATTAAACTCTAAAATTTGACCCTGGAATGTGCAAACGGTTTTGCTCTTTCGTTAATATTATCTGAGATACCTTTAAAAAAAACATCAAAAATGAGACACCTATACAAACGACACCATTGAATTTGACAAAATGACCTTGATCAGACATCTCTAAAAAATTAAACTGTACATGTTTTTCTTTTTATATAATTTTATTTACGTAATATGCAATATTGACGTTATATGACAAAAAATATATTTAGAAATTGCAAAATTGTAGAGAACTATTTTCAAAATCCTAAATTCTTTGAAAGAATTGACGTATGCTACCAGCATAACAACATACGGGTAGAAGATGTCCTATTTATTTATTTTAAAATAATCACGCACTTCGTATAACTGTTTCGATGTACAGGGTGTTGCAATATATTTATTTTTCTACGTTCGTTAAAAACAGTGTAAGAGAAGCGGGGTAAATGTAATTTCAGGGCAGGTGGAAATCTTGCAAATAAACCATTTTCCCTAAAACGAGGCAACAATTGTATAAAAGGTTAAACTGTTATTTTCTTTTTACCTTCCGTCACCTTTAGGTAAAGAAGATATTGTCTTTGGTCAAATAATTCAATGATGAGATTTTAGTGAATAAGCACGTTTTAGGGTCCATATAATAAGATTTTACCATTTTTACGATGATGTTTGTAAATATTTGTGTGTGTTTGTCTATCTGTGTAAGTATGACGAAAGTTTCGGATCGCATAACTTGAATACCACCATTCCAAAAATTATAATTTTTTCATATTCCTCAAGTTTACATCCAGAAGAAGAGGTTATAATTGGTCAACCGGAAGTACTTATTTATTTATTATGACAAAGAATATATTATTCTCTATACGAATTTATTGTATTTTATACTCTATATTCAATAGATATAGAGTTAAAGAATTACAAAGATATTAAATTTCATTAATCAGCCAGATATGCTAACTATGGAAACTACTAATATATTCAGATAATTCAAATTACGACAATGAAAGGTAAATGAATGTGGTAGAGATGAGGATGTTGAGATAGATATTGGGGAACACACGGAAAGATACGGTAAGGATTGAAAGAATAAGGGAAATAACTTGTGTTAGACATTTCTAGACGATTACATTGGTTTGAATGGGAAAAGCTAAAGAAGAAGAAGAAGAAGAAGAAGAAGATAATGTCAGTGTCTAGTGTAATTTGCATAGTTTCTTTATGATCTAACTTTACTGGAAATTTAGAATCTTTTGCAAGAAAATGTATGTATGGAATTTGTACATAGTATATAGAATGACGGAAGGTATTGTGCTGGCCACATCAGATTTTTTAAACCTAAATTCATAAGTTAATATGTAATTATTTCATCTCATCACACTGAACCACTGACAAATCTATAATTTTCTTATTTTTAAACAATATTGTCTTTCTAAAACCTAATCTTTAATCTAATTGTATGTTATATAACCTATGCCATTTTCCAAGATCTAAGCTTCTGAGCAATGTGTGTATGTCCTCCTATATGGTAAATATAGCCTTAGGTGCAGTTCTTGAACCATGTAAGGTATTGTACTCTTTCAAGTTAAGTTACCTCATCACACACATGTGCACTATTACGTTGATTTATTATAATCCTATTTTTAGCTTCAACTATAGTTCGTAGAAAAATATTGCAGATATACGAAGAAAATTGTTATTGAGATTGTTCATGATTCAAATTATAAATTTTGTTTTCATCTATAAAAACTATAAATTAATAATATAGGTAATGTACACATTCGGCAATAGGAAAAAGCTGTAATGGGCAGTGATTCAAATAATAATAGCATATTGCTAATCACCCCAGGTATGTCAAACTCCGACAATAGATGAAATGCCATACATAATCTGAATGATTACTAGAAGAACACGGGCGCTTATGGGTAAACAGTTTTTTTTTAAATATTATCTGTCTCGTCCGTAAAAGATTACACGGTGCTTTATACACTTGTATTCACGAATGATGACTATTCAAGGTCACTTGTTTGAAGAAATAATACACAGCATTATACAGCAGTAGCTTATTGGGATATTTCACTACGTACAGATGGCGCTGTGCATCAACGTCAAACCTTGGACAAAGGAGCACATTTGTTTACCTTCCATAATCGTATCATTGCTGGCAGTAGTTTTTCTTTGATTCTTATTGTATTTTAACTTTTCTTTCAGAGTTTATTATTATTTTAGATAGAGTATATACCCTTAATTTCTGTTTTATTAATTGTAGCAGTAGATTAATTATTATTTTGAATTTTAAATACTTTAGTTAGTAGTTTGTAGGTTGTATATACAGTTTAGTTTTTTCTTAGGACCAGTTTTACAATAAATATTCGATAGTAGTAGTTTAATTAATTATAAATATTAGTTCTATTGTGGGTAAATTTCACGACTGTGATGTGGATTAGATGTTAAAAATTACTCGAAAGTTCAGTCAAACAGCATTTATTCTCACTACCAAGTACTACTAGTAAGAATAAATGCTGTTTAACTGAACTTTCGATAATTTTTAACAACTAATTAGTTCTATTATACGAATAAAATAAAGTTACTCCTTTGTTTTAGTTCGAAATTTCGCCACCAGGTTCGCATTCTTATTGAATTATCCCAATACTTGCCGTCAAATAAATATGGATTGGAGATTTTTACACTGTTGTTAATTCACTGGACATGTTGAAAATGCTAAGTTATGAAGAAGCGGTAATACCGTGTGGCAAAAGACAGGGTGAGGGGAAGGGAAAAGTTTAGCATCACTCCATACTCTTATGACAGCTACTATAGTAACATTTCATATTAGAATGAGAAAAGTTATTTGACATATGTCTATGTAATTTATGTTGTGTGACAGATAGACGTAAATGATGACATTACTTTCTAACACACTACATTCAATAATGATGTATGTCGTAGTTACAGCTATCTAATTATCTACTATATTTCCCTTTGTGCTAATGTTTACCCAGTGACATTGACGTTTAAATCAAATTATTATTCCATTCTTTCATTCGGAAACCAGTTGATCATTAATCTATAGTTAATGTCAAATCGATTTTTTGTTTTACAAAAACATAGGTGAAGAACATAAATCTTTTAGAAAGGCATTATTTAAAAAGGCATTATTAAAATAAGATTCAAGAAGAAAAGCTCTAAGATAACATTATTGACAATATCTCGTGACAAATTAAGATTTAGTTAAATATTTTTAAATTTACAAACGTTTCTTTATTCATAGCCTGCTCCAAGTTATGTTTTTTTAACACACTGTATTAAAATAATAAATAAATAACTATTATAAAAACGTAGTAAAAAATCGGACGTGGCCAACACAATATTTCCCGTTTAATTTAATTTTTATTCATGTAAATACTTAAAATTAAATTTAAATACCGGGTTCGATCCCGACCGACGCCAAATATTTCGAATTTTAAATGGCACAAAAATGACATCTGGTAAACGCCCGCACGGTATAAATATGTCATCATCGTTACCGAAATCTGTGTACAAAGCAGATTGACAGACCCTGTAATGGGTAATATGCCGTGATGATATATTTATTTTATTTATTTATATACTTACCTATATTCATTGCTGGCGTGGAGAGTGCAACACAGGGTTCAATTTAGTGTCATTTAAAATTCTAAAATATTTTGCGTCGGTCGGAATCGAACCCGTTCCCAAGATTCGCGTGAAGTGACGCCTGGTAAACCCCTGCACGGAACAAATATGCCATCATTATTACCGACATCTACGTACAAAGCAAATTGGCTCACCCATCAATGGATAATATGCCGTGATGATATAGTATGTTTTTATTATCTTACCTATATTTTTACACATTTACTTATGCTGGAAACTGTATAAGTTCCTTTCCATATAATTATTGTTCCAGTTACTATTTTCTTTTTAAAACATTAATATTATTTGAAATGATTAGTTTGTTGACAGTGACGTATATCTGTCAGTTACAAACATTTGAGATTTGAATTGTGTAACCATGTGTATGAGTTGTGTTTTAATAATTTAATAATCTTTAATTTTTATATAACATAAATCTCGAAAAAATAACATTTATTTTTTGAAGAAAACTATTTTGAGCTTCCAGTAAAGTGCCACTTCCGGTTACCTGATTTACTCCAAAATCTAATGTCTTCTTTCCATATTAGAGTAAGGTAGAAATACATGGTTTCAAAACTTTCTGTATGATAGTATTTAAGTTAGAGCGTAAAGAGGATCCATACACACACAAACACATACATACACACAGACATAATCGTGAAAATGTTAAAAATGGATTCTAGGGACCTTAAAATGTGGTCATTTACCAAAATCTCGATATGCGATTTTTAGCACGATCCCTATACCTCCCTTACCAAGGCTAGCAGGATGTAAAAATCTGTTGTGGCCAGCACAATACCTCTCGCCACTTCCTTTTTTACCTCTCGCTAAGAGAGGTATTGCATTTATGCTAAAAATCACATATCCAGATTTTATTGAATAAGCACTGACTCTGACAGTTCGCAAATCATAAACTTATTGGAAAATTTAGACGTAAGAAAAACTAATAATATTTTTCACTATTTTACTAAAAGTTTAATCTTAAGAAGTTTCTGCATAAACGAGTAAAATTTTATTTCATATGGTTTTGATGCTATTTGTTATGTAAATTATATATTAAATTATTATGTGCAATATTCTTTTTACTTTTTCTCTCTCTTTGTTATAAGATGTAATATCTTACGAACAAATAAAGTTTATTATTATTATTATTATTATTATTGAATAAGCACGTTTTAAGGTCCATACAATCCGATTTTAACATTTTTACGATGATGTCTGTGTGTGTGTGTGTGTGTGTGTGTGTGTGTGTGTGTGTGGATGTGTGTGTGTGTGTGTATGTGTGTGTGTATGTGTGTGTGTGGGATGTTGGAAGGACGATTACTCAAAAACCATAAGACTTTATATTTGTTTAACTACGTATTTCCCAATCGGGCATTCATGGGAAGATCTGAAAAGGTTTTGGTAACAATTGGACAACCGGAAGTAGAAGATTCTTGAAAAAAAATCTTCTAAATATTATTTTTTGAAATTTTTCTTGGTTATACTAAAGAAAATTAAATTCTCTGTCTGATACATTTAAATATTTTATTATAATATATTCTATAGATTTAGAGATAAAAGAAATATAATATATAAAATAATCTGTTGTAATAAATTTTACAGCCGAAAGAATGCCTCTCGCCACTTCCTTTTTAATGTATGAACTTCCCAGAAAAAGTCTTCAGTAATGTCTCCGGATTTCTGACACTGACATTTATCTGTCAGTTACAAACAATTTAAATTCTCAACTATTTTCCATGGCATTCATATATATATATATATATATATATATATATATATATATATATATATATATATATATATATATATATATATATATATATATATATACAGGGTGGAAACGAACTTAATGTCATAAATTAAAGGGTGGGTAGTATGATATGTGTAGATTACGAAACAGAAAGAATTTTTAAAAAATTCGCATATTTAAGGGTAGTTTTCATGAAACTAACATTTTTGGTACCACTGGACCACTGGCAACGCATTTGCATTTTTTTATATATTACACAATTATTTTCGTTAAAAATGCTATTTAATTTAATTATTAAGAATAATATCTTATACAACTAATTTTGAATGTATTTTTGAGAACCATATTTTTAATGAAATATGAATTAAAACAGCAGTAAAAAAAAGTTTCCTTAAGAAAAGTCGAATTTTCGTTTTTCGAATTTTGAAAAAAATCTTTCAGTTTCGTAATCTACACATGTCATACTACTCACCCTTAAATTTATGACATTAAGTTCGTTTCCACCCTGTATATATATACATATATATCGAATTAAGTACCATGTCAAAAATATGTATTTGGCAATTAATTGACGCCCGTTTCTTTAAATAGTGCGTACCAAATCAGTTGTTACTCCGTCTTTAAGTTACATTTTCTGGTCGCAAAAGCCACAAATTTAAAAAATTTGACTAAATTTTATTCTTTAAAATTTCATAATTTTTTTGGGATAGATAATTATTAAATAACCGTTTTCCCATGTTAAATGCCTGTGTCCCGGATTCTTGCGTTCCCCTGAGGAAGAGTATAATGTCAGTGTTCTATATACCATTATATATATATATATATATATATATATATATATATATATATATATATATATATATATATATATATATATATATATATATATATACAGGGTGATTCATCGGTCTGTCCTCTCTTTATAACTCTTTTAATTTAAGTCAGATAGAAAAACTCTTCAGATAAAATTTATATGATATATTATTGTCTATCTACGTACTATATGCACTTGTATACAGGGTGCTCCGTTGAAGCGCAACAATATGTAACTTTATATTTCTTAATGAAACACCCTATATATATTTATTTATTTTGATAGTAAATTAGATTTCCTTTAAAAAAGTATTAAGTAATAAGGGGGTCTAAAATTATAAATTAAGAAGTTATTTACCTTTATTCGTTGAATGATATTTTTGTATCATGTTATTATTAACAAAGTAAGCTATGGATAATTTGATCAATTGTTTCGAATTTGAACAAGCATTATTTAGTCTGTCACTAAATTGTAATAGCCTCTTTGTAATTAGTGTAATGTTTAAAATAAGTATTAATAAAAAAGAATCAAAATTTTGCATTAAATTATGGTTTTTTCCACTATGAACTACTATTTTTTATGACGTAAATAACTTCTTAATTTATAATTTTAGACCCCTTATTACTTAATAGTTTTTTAAAGGGAATCTAATTTACTATCAAAATAAATAAATATATATAGGGTGTTCCATTAAGAAATATAAAGTTATATATTGTTGGGCTTCAACGAAGCACCCTGTATACAAATGCATATAGTACATAGATAGACAATAATATATTATATAAATTATATTTGAAGAGTTTTTCTATCTGACTTAAAATAAAAGAGTTATAAATAGAGGACAGACCGATGAATCACCCTGTATATATATTTCAGTAGAGCAATAAAACATTACGCATAGGTTAATACTTCCACTTTAATAACAAAAATTATAACGATAGTTTTAGTATGTCTTTTGGTAACTGACGTGTTTTAGGTTATGAAAACATTATTTCGGCAAGAAAAAATTCAGAGAAATAAAGCGCCTTGGTATGTAGAACTTTTCCAACCTATAAATTATTTACAAATATTCTAACTATGTTCCATTTTATAAACTTAAGTACTAAATAAATATAAATATATTATCACGGTTCATTACCCACTTCTGGTTGTGCCAAATCTGCTTCTATTCGCAATTCGCAACTTTCGGAAATGACGATATAACCGTAATTTTGAAGAAATTTACTTGGCGTGTAACCTTGCAGGATCTTAATATTTTCGTTGGGAAAGCGGCATATCAAGGTCATTTTTGATTTTGTGCTTTTTGAAAATTGGAAATAATTTTCAAATTTGACGTCAGTTGGAATCAAACTAGCCGTTTGAGTCACAACCGGGCTCCTTACGCACATAGTCACACAACCCCATATACTAATTAAATATGTATTAAAATTAAAACTGTAATTTATTTTATAAATTTAAATTGTAATGGTACAAAATAAAGTAAAACTTCGTTATAACGATTTTGCTGGGCAAAAAACACACGTTATAAGCGGGAAGTAAAATAATGTACTTTAGATATAACATTATAATACGTATTCTTACGTACAAAATTATGTTTAAATGAAATTTTATTATAAAAAAATAGTTACAAATGTATGAAGATAAATAATAATTTTTAACTTTTAAAATAATCGTTAATCGTGGTTTGTGTATAACAAAGTGATAACAAAATTGCACTTTCGTAGCATATATGTATATATTTTTAAAAATACTGTGAGAAACACCAGAAAATGACGAGCAGTAACTTTTCTAAAGCAGCGTTTTCCAAACTTTTTTTTTGCAACGGAACACTTCCCAATACCCAAAATTTTAATGGAACACTAGGTTTTTTTTTGTAGGGTAGATAGATATAAATAATTAAATCTAAGCGTTGGAAAACCAATACGTATTTATTTACAATAATTGTTAATATTGATGTAAGTAAAACAAAATATATAAAAAGAGTAAAAAAATAGTTTTAATTATTTCGATGTCTTTGGGTCTTTGTTTTACGTACATAGTCTTTTGATATCAGGCAAAATATTAGACATTTGAATTCTTATATCGAGTTTGTTCCTGTACTTTGCTTTGATTGCAGTGCAGCATAGTATGAAAATCCCGTCTTAAATAAATATATCGTTGTAAAAGATAGCAAAACAAGAATAGCATGTTTGACACGCTAGGACACTCTTTTATTAAATTTACGCAGAAATCATTTAATGACAGTTCCTTATATTTTTGTTTTAATCAGAGTCACTAATTGAATCAATTAGATTTATTATTAATAATAAATATGATAATTTTTCACGGAACACTTATTTACTGCCCACGGAACACAGTTTGGGAAACGCTGGTCTAAAGTATTCAGTGCCTGCATTTTCATTGGTACTATGGAAGTGATGACTGCACCATTACTCTCTTCTTGTAGCATTGTATCAGGAGAATTTAATTCATCTACATCTACATTATAACGGAATAAACTGTGCGCGATTTAACGGTGGCGATGGAACGTTATAAGCGGTATCTATGCACGTATATGTGATTTTTTTGTTATAGTATAATACTATGTCGGAGTGGGACTCCATAAAAAGAGCGTATATACGGGATAGCGTTATAACCGATAGCGTTATAACGAAGTTTTACTGTATATCAAATCATACTCTTTCTATTAAAATAAGGAAAGTGTTCCGAAGTACGATTTATATATTGAATCTTTCACTGGGCAATAATATTTAAAAAAATCTTATGTGGCCAGAACAATACCTTCCATCAATCCTGTGTATTATGTATAAATTGCATACATAAATTTTCTTGCAAAAGATTCTAAATTTCCAGTAAAATTATTTCATAAACAAACTATGCAAATTGCACTTGACACTGACATCTTCATCTTCTTCTTTAGCTTTTCCCATTCGTTACGGGCCGCTATGTTTTATTTTCTTCTTCCACTCATTTCTGTTTTGCGTGTCGTTCTTATTCATTTCTTTTTCTCTCAAGTCTTCCGCAATACAGTCCTTCCAACTTATCTTTGGTCTTCCTCTGTTTCTTCAACCTTCTATTTCTCAGCTATTCATTCTTTTTTCCAATATATTCTCTATCTCTCCTCATGACATATGTTCAACACTAGAATTATTTCCCTTATACTTTCATTCCTTACCGTATCTTTCCGTGTCTTCCCGAACGTCTATCTCAACATCCTCATCTCTGCCACATTCATTTACTTTTCATTAGGTGCGTTCAATAAGCCCTAGGAAAACAAGCAATCAGAAGCTTGATTTGCTCAATCCAAGCACCAATATTTTTTTATAATTCTTTAACTCTATATCTATTGAATATTAAGTATAAAATGCGATCAAATCATGTAAAGAATAATATATTCTTCAAGTTATAATAACGTTAAATGTCAATAAATGATATTTAACTGCGTTTTTTCAAGGAAAACTGTTCAAATCGTCAAATGAGGGTACTTCCGGTTGACCATTTATAACCAAAATCTAATCATTTGTTCTTCTGGATGTAAACTTGAGAAATATGAAAAAATTATAACTTTTGGAATCGAGATATTGAAGTTATGCGATCCGAAACACACACACACACACACACACACACACACACACACACACACATACATATATACATACAGACATTATCGTAAAAATGGTAAGATCGTATTATATGAACCCTAAAACGTACATATTCACTAAAAACTCATCATTGCGTTTTTTTACCAAAGACAAAACCTTCCTTACCTATAAAGGTGACGGAAGGTAAAAAGATCAATTTTGTAAAAATATGGCACTTATAATGTTCGAAAATTTATTTTACTTTAATAGCCGAGACAGATGAAAAATTAATTATCATTAGTATAATTAGTGATTTACTTAATTCTTAATTATCAAAATACCTGTCATATGATATACATATAAATTTAATTTGGTGCACATGCGCAGAGTAGTTTAAATTTGCGCTGTAGTTGGTTTTATAGGTTATCACGCTTCATATTTCTGATTTGAATGTTGTTATATCATCAATTTGATGATGGCATGTGATAAATTTGAGGTTACAATAAATATTGATGAGATTTTGACATCAATGTGACGATTATTATCGAATACTTACGATCACCTACTCAAAAGATCATCGTGATTTAATAATAGTTACAATGGGGTAGTTACCATAGATATATACTGTAATAAAATTCGTCATTTATTATGTAAATATTTAAAAAAATATATATAAAATATTACAAGATTCAAATCGACCTCTTCACTGTGACGTCACGCTTACATACTTAAAGCCGCAAATGTCGCTAGTGTCGTTGTTTTACGGCGATGGAATGTGACATGTCAAAGTGACAGTTGATGGTGACATTGACACCGTGGACATAACCTTGTTTCTATTTATCAACTGTAATACAAAACGTCGTTACAAACTTGCTTAAACAAAAATAAGTAAAAATATGTGCTAACTTGACAGCAATCTAACCTAACAAACAAGCTCCCTTACCTTGCAAGACATACGTCGCAAAATATCTTTGTCATATTTCGAGCAGCACGTGGAACTAATTTGCAACGGAAGCGCAAGGTTGTAATGTCACATGGGTGGGAATAGATATGTCCGGTATTTTCAGTATTTTTTTTAAGAATCTGCTGCTTCCCAGTATAATGTCCGATTGAGAAATACGTAGTTAAACAGATATTAAGTATAATAGTTTTTGAGAAATCGTCCTTCCAATCGACTCATATACATACACACACACATCATTATAAAAATATTATTATTATACGGACCTTAAAACGTGCTTAATCATTAAAATCTGGATATGCGATTTTTAGCATGAATCCAATACCTCTCTTAACGAAGGCGAAGGCGGAACTACACCATAGAAATTACATTTCCAAATAATGATCATTAAAATCACTGCAATATGACATAGGAAATGTTAAATTAAGCAGTGGCTGATTTACCAAGGGCTACAAGCAAGCCCGAGGCGGCAAAATCCAGGGGCGGTAAATTTTTGAAAAAATACAACTCGCATTTACTCTGGCGTAATAAAACAGGTATCGATCTGTTTTAATTCGAATAGCTAGTGATTTATTTTTTGTATGTTATGTGCATTCTCATATTACTATGACTACTAACAAACCAAGTGAAGATTTGTTCACTTTTATTCTAACCAGAGATGTTTAAGTTTAACATTTTTACGATCTTTACTCGATCTTGCATGTTCGTGCATCTTGGATGCTTTTATCACTATTAAACAGTCTCGAGATAAATCGATTATTAATATTGACCAGGTGCGTGAAGTTGGCACCAAGGTATAGGGTACTAATTTTTAAATTGATACTATGATTTAGTACACAATTGGTACCAATTAGTACCCACAAAAAAACTTTAGTTTTTTACTCTGCGTAGGAGTTATTCATTGTTTAATTATTTTGGTGCCAACTTCACGCTAGCACCACAACATAATTTTTTTTTTAAAATAATTATACGAAAATTTAGTACCCAATTGGTACCTTTAGGTACCCAAAAATTTGTTTCCAAAATGTTTATGGTAAATAAGTTATTGCATATTAAATATTATTGGTGCCAACTTCACGCTAGCACCAAAGTATTTATTTAAACCAAATTTTCTTTTACTAAAATTTAGTACCCAAATAGTACTAATTAGTACCCATGATAGTATTATGCTACTGTTTATATTAAATAAGTTATTACATTTTACTTTTTTTGGACCGTGAAGTTAGCACCAATCATATTAAAATAAAACGTTTTCGTATTTTATTTTCATATAGGGATTTAGTACTTTTTAGGTACCTCTCATAAATGTAAAATTTATTTTGTTATTGTTTATATAGCACAAATTATAACACTTTACTTTTTCTGTGCGTGAAGCTAGCACCACACATATTAAAATAATTCACTTTTCAGATTAATTTTTATGTACAGGTTTAGTACTATTTACGTACCTCTCATAAATGTAAAATTTATTTTGTTATTGTTTATATAGCACAAATTATAACACTTTACTTTTTCTGTGCGTGAAGCTAGCACCACACATTCAAATAATTCGCTTTTCAGATTAATTTTTATGTACAGATTTAGTACTATTTAGGTACCTTTCATAAATGTAAAATTAATTTTGTTATTGTTTATATAGCACATATATTGTAACACTTTTCTTTTTCTGTGCGTGAAGCTAGCCCTACACATATTAAAATAATTCGCTTTTCAAATTAATTTTTATGTTCAGATTTAGTACTATTTATATACCTCTCATAAATGTAAAATTATTTTTGTTATTGTTTATATAGCACAAATTATAACACTTTACTTTTTCTGAGCGTGAACGCAGCACCATGCATATTAAAATAATAGGTTTTTTTTAAATACAGATTTAGTACTTAATCAGTCTTAAACTAAATTACATAGAGGTGGGCGCGGGTCGTGAATTTTGTCGGATCACGATGGGTCACGCCGTGACCCGCGTGATATTTTAAATTTTTCTTCGTGATTGGGCGTGAGGGCCTAAAAATATATCGTGAGTGATCGGGCGTGATTGCAATTTATTTGGGCGTGAGCATTATGATTTTTTCTATTTTTTATCTAAAAAATTGTAGTTTTAATATAAATATTTTACGTTATAATCTTATTATTATTAGCATGTCGAAACATGTGATTTTTTCTTGAAAATATTTTTCTAGTACCCATAATTGTATACATAGTTAGCTTCAATATCATTAAAGATATACATATTATTGTAAATATAGAAACAATTACGTGACACGAACGTGACCCGCCGGGCGTGATCGGGCATAAGTGCCAAAATAAATTCATGAGCGTGAGTGATCGTGAATCAAACATAAAAAGTCGTGCGTGATTGGTCGTGATTAAATTTTTAGTTTCGTGAACGTGCGTGATCGTGAACAAAAAGTTACTCACGCGCCCACCTCTAAAATTACATATCCAATATTTCTGATAAAATAGGTAAAAATCTAAAGAAACTTGAATTTAACATGTCAGTGAACAAAACTAATTTGTTTAAACATAGAAGTAGGCTGTAGTGTCGAGGAATTATTTTAATAAAGGAACAAATTCTTTCTTCGTTCTATGTTTAAATATGTTACGGTTGGTCACAAATATCTCTTATCTACGTTTAAAGCTAATTTGGGTAAATTACTAGTCAATAACAAAGAACACCCCAAAAAAGACGACAACCATTTCATTACATCAGGCCATAACTTCAATGGGGAATTCAAAATAATCCACACAGGTCAGAAGGGACTAAGGATGAATTTCTTAGACAATTTTGAAATTAGAAAAGCCGTCAATACCAAGAAAAACATTACCTACTAATGAACAACTGGATGTGACAGATTCACTACTACTGTTCATTCATTAGGTTTTACTTATTGTAATCCAGTTGTCTGCATATATCCGAAAGGATAACTTAAGAGTAAATTTGTTTTTAAAATATTAGAAATACGCAACTAAGTGAGCGCAACACCACGTATATTAATTTTTATGTGCAGAATTAGTAATTTTTAGGTACCTCTCGTAAATGTAAAATTAATTTTGTTATTGTTTATATAGCACAAATTATAACACTACTTTTTGTGAGCGTGAACGCAGAACCTCGCATATTAAATTCAATTCAATTTTATGTCTTTGTTTGAAAAGATTTCGTATATACCTGTTAAGTCGTCTTTTTTGGGGTTTTCTTTATTATTGACTAGTAATTTACCTAAATTAGTTTTGTTCACTGACTTGTTAAATTCAAGTTTCTTTAGATTTTTACCTATTTTATCAGAAATATTGCATATGTAATGTAATTTAGTTTAAGACTGATTAAGTACTAAATCTGTATTTAAAAAAAACGTATTATTTTAATATGCGTAGTGCTGCGTTCACGCTCAGAAAAATTAAAGTGTTGTAATTTATGCTATATAAACAATAACAAAACAGATTTTACATTAACAGAGGTACCTGAATAACACTAAATATGTATACAAAAATTAATTTGTAAAATGCATTATTTTCATGTGCGTAGTGCTGGCTTCTGGCACAGAAAAGGTAAGTGTTATTAAACAATAACAAAATTAATTTTACATTTATGAAAGGTACCTAAATAGTACTAAATCTGTACATAAAAATTAATCTGAAAAGCGAATTATTTTAATATGTGTGGTGCTAGCTTCACGCACAGAAAAAGTAAAGTGTTATAATTTGTGCTATATAAACAATAACAAAATAAATTTTACATTTATGAGAGGTACCTAAAAAGTACTAAATCCCTATATGAAAATAAAATACGAAAACGTTTTATTTTAATATGATTGGTGCTAACTTCACGGTCCAAAAAAAGTAAAATGTAATAACTTATTTTAATATAAACAATAGCATAATACTATCATGGGTACTAATTAGTACTATTTGGGTACTAAATTTTAGTAAAAGAAAATTTGGTTTAAATAAATACTTTGGTGCTAGCGTGAAGTTGGCACCAATAATATTTAATATGCAATAACTTATTTACCATAAACATTTTGGAAACAAATTTTTGGGTACCTAAAGGTATCAATTGGGTACTAAATTTTCGTATAATTATTTTAAAAAAAAAATTATGTTGTGGTGCTAGCGTGAAGTTGGCACCAAAATAATTAAACAATGAATAACTCCTACGCAGAGTAAAAAACTAAAGTTTTTTTGTGGGTACTAATTGGTACCAATTGTGTACTAAATCATAGTATCAATTTAAAAATTAGTACCCTATACCTTGGTGCCAACTTCACGCACCTATATTGACCTATTGAAAAAATGTACAATATTGTAGAAAATATATATAAAAACCCAGAAAATTCATTTATTTTCATTGTGCGCTAAAATGAATTTATTTCAATCCTTTCGTTTTTAAAGGGTAGCGAGCAAAATACCCATTTTGTTCACTAGCCTACCTACCGCTTACCCTATCACTGTATTAAAAAAATCTGATGTGGACAACACACGACTTCCTTGTACGATTATTAAACTATACAACTAAATTACAAAATATTGACAGGCTTAAGCCAAGCCCGAGAAATATTTTGATATAGAACAAAAAATAATTCATTTACTACTATCATTCTTAAATTAACATTAATCTAACCCGGTTCTTTTTAAAGAGAGTTTTGATTACAACAAAGAAATATTTGATTACAACAATGAATATGACTAATTTCACAATAAAAATATAATATTTGTTATTGTACGAATCATAAAATTGCACGTATTTAACGTAATTTGACATGAACATTTTTTTTTATTTTTTTGTCCTAATCCATAGCAATCTTTATTACAAAAACAAAAAAGTATGTAATTTTTAAATTTACATATCTCGCTTATACAAAGGGCTAATTTAATAATACTTGATGTGCTAGACCCAGAAATTAAATCTCTAAAACTTTTATTTGAAGCATTTATTTCTAAAATCAAAATAAAATCATTTTATTCAAGAAAAACTGTTAACAACTTCAAGTAATGTACCACTTCCGGTTAGCCTATTTTAACCAAAATCTATTATGTTATTTCGATTGACATAAAAGTCTTGTATACCAAATTTGAAAAGTTTTGGATTATATTTTAAAACAGTTTTTCATTAAATTTATTATAGGCTTCATGTAAAGTGCCACTTCTGGAAATTGTGTAATAACCAGAAAGGGAGGTGCACAACTAGATGTTATAACAGTCCTAAATACAAAATTTCAACTTTCTACGGCTTACCGTTTTTGAGTTAGGCGAGATACGTACGTACAGATGAAATGAATATTTACGCTGAAATCTGAAAACCGAAATTTTTCGCGATTACAATACTTCCTTTACTTACGTACAAGGAAGTAAAAAAAAACATAATTAGGGAGGGTGGTAAGATGCCGGTAGCCCTTAGACGGCAGAAGTATAAATCCGCCACTGGCTATATATAAATATCCCGTAGATTTATTATGATTGTTATTTCTGAAAAGCGTAAAACATATTGCCATATTCAACAAAAGAAAAAGCTGTCATACTAGTAATTACTCATATATTTATCTATTTGTAAATTTATATATTAAGGAAAATATGGATTATATTTTATTTATACGATTCGTATATCATTTTGACTGTAATCAACTTGTGTGGTACTAATTAAACACTTGATATTGTTAACTGCTTAATTTATCATACTTCCTCTTCCCATATAAGCAAAGTAACTAATGCTTAATCAAGTGATGTGGTAGAAAACGCATTATCATAGGAAGAGATATTATAGTGCAATCTACCTGCGTACTTACTAAGCAACTATATACAAATACATTACATTCAATTATTTTACTTTATGGTTAGATAGATTAATAAAAAAATCCCTTTAAAAAATGCATACCCACCAATTGGTAAAAGGCTGCCATAATATATTTATTCATAAAGCAAATATACCCTATAATACCTTTATAATTTACCACAAAATGGATTGATTTTTGCCACAATTCCCTTTTTTTACCCGTCAACTGCATTTCCAAATTTAAAATGAATTTTCTTTTGTCAAATATCCCTTTCGTGTTTTGTTTGCCATTTCCACGGCTGATTATGATTCACCGCTGCCGGCAAGTCTAGTTGACTACGACTAGGACTGTTTTACAGTCAACCGATCAGTAACGCGGCAACGGTTGAACCGAGCACGTGGTTTACTTTTCCGACTCATTATAGTTGATGATTTGAAGTTCGTACCTGACAGTTGACAAGTGGATTGTTTGTGTGTGAGTGTAGGTTACAGGAATTGTGGTTAAAGTGAAACAAAAGTGGAGCAAATGGTATGAAGGCTTATATATTTATTTTGAATGGATTTGAAAGGGTATATTTCTGTGGCGAAAGTAAGTTTCTTTAATGAAATTTTAAAAAAATATTAGCTTATAGAAAATTTGAGAAATGGTTCATATCTGCTTTTGCCATAGAACTACAACTTGTTTTTGTATGAAGAATACTGTGTTTTAGAAGTTATGGTTATACTTTACACTAAAAAAAAAAAAAAACTACATGTTTTGTGACAAGTTTTACTTGTACTTTAACAGGTGTTTGAGTACAATTTCTGACAGGATATTGCAGCTTGTATTGCTTCCTGAATCACTCAGACATTGTGTTTTTAGACTGTCATAACATTATTTTACGAAGTTAATTTGTGTATGGAGAAGGATTCATACATAATGTTTTGGTTTACCGTCAATAACTATATTTGACATAGCATAATTTTTGTCTATACATATTTCCAAAATACTTCTAGTACCGCTGATATCAAATAAACATATCTACATACATTATAAACATGATAATAATTTAAATATTGCGAAAAACAGCAAAACATTTTGTGTTTATCAAATATGTGATATGTCATAATTTTTGTTTTATACTTTAATAAAGCGTTCTTCAAGAATTTGTTGACTTTCAGAGTCAATAAATTTATCACCATGTAACTTATACATTATTTAATAATTAGTTCAAAATGTTTATATTAAAAAAAAATACATATATCAAAATATATACATTACAATAAAGTTTATAGTTTATAATAAATTAAACAATACTGCTGTATTCAATTAATGGGCTTGGTGTCAGTGGAACATGCATTTTGTTTTCATTAGATACAGTATGGGATATAAATAGAGCGACTCCGTTGTAACTAATAAAAAATACTACCCCATTCTTTAATTATTCGATATATTTTCAAAATTAGTACATAATGTAAAGGTGACATATTTATAAAACCTTGTGGACGTTAAATAACTAATTTAAAAGTGTCGTACTAAATTTCACAAGTACTTTTGTATTTAAATACAGATGTGAAATACGACAACAATAGAGCGTCTGTATAAAAATCTTATATTTACTTAAAATAAAATAATCAGAATAATAAAATAAATATATATCATCACGGCATATTACCTATTGCTGTGTTACATATTTAATACTTTAATAATTATTTATAATAGATTGCATTCGTTGTGGCATTGAATTGAGATTTTGTGGTTTATAAATTTCAATGCAGCGGTTATAATTTTCAATAATTGCTTGGAAATATTAATATTATTATTCCTTGCAATATTTTTGTCAATTGTTTCCAACAAATTTTCAATTGTATTAAAAATAAGGTGACTATTTGCGAGTTATAGACACATACTTAAATCGGCTCATTACCTTTTTTTCCTTCACCACTGTCACATGGTTAAAACTAGGACAACATGGTTTCAAAATATGAATTCAGCATGAAATTTTCTTTCTTATTATATATTACACGATTTTTGCGAATAAGTGGTTTACAAATACAAATAAAACACACTTCAATTCCAAAGAAATTTTTGTAATATATTGAACGTCTTCAAACCTATTAACCACTCAGCAAAATCGTGCGAATACATGATAGAAAAGAAAAATTCATATCGAATTCAAACCGCGTTATAATGTCTTTAACAGTGTCGGAATAGTAGATGAAATGAGAAATTTACCGATTTGAAAATGTTCAATATATTAAAAGAAATTACTTTGGTTGGAATTGAAGTTATGTATTATAAGTGGTTCACTTATTTGCTAAAATATAATACAGAATAAGAAAGAGAATTTCATGCTGAATTCATATTTTGAAATCGCGCTGTCCTAATTTTAACCGTGTGAGAAGTGAATGAAAATCAAGTAATAAACCGATTTGAATGTGTCTATAACTTGCAAATAGTTACCTAATTTTTAATACAATTGAAAATATTTTATAAAAAAATCTGATTCTATGGACCTTGAAACGTGGTCATTTATCAAAATGTTGATATGCGATTTTTAGCATGATCCCCTATACCTTTCTTACCAAGGGTAGCGGGAGGTAAAATGATACAAATGATAATGATATCAGCAATATCAAGTTTTAAATATTTAGAACCATACACATTTTTCTATACTGGATTTTGAAATACTATGGCTTGTTAAGTTCTTTGAAAATACTAGTAAAATATGAAAAAACTAATAAAAGTTTAGCCTGTTGTGCCTGATTAAAATTGTGCAACTATTAACTATTTTGGCTACAGAACTGCTTTGGTCATATTCTACAGAATGGTCCCATGTCCATGTATTTACTAAGCATTCTTTTCCTTGCTTGATTTTATTGAGTCTAAATTGCATCCACGGTGATAAGACCATCGGCAATGTATTTATTTTGAACGTATTTACATATTTAGAGATAAATGTTATACATATCAAATAATAAATTTTAGAAATATTTATCTTATCTTGTTAAATAACTTTACATGTCGCTCAAATAATTATTAAATCTTCGAACATTGGGTGGATGACCGAAATATAAACAGAGTATTATGACCACAGTTATGTAATGTGAAAGGAAAATTCCTATTCCTAACCTCACAAAAAATGAAAAAAATCATTAATCTTTTTGCTGTTCTTAATATTCAGATAGAGATCAGCGATTTTAAAAAGCTGATACCTATAGAGTGACAGAATATAATAGTGAATTGGTATATAGCTTTATAATTTTAGGTAGATACATAGATTAATTCGCGTATGATTGTAAGCAAAGATGAACACGGTTAATATTTAAATCGGTTGCCGCCTGGTAATAGGAAGTACTATTAATGGATTGCATATGATTATAATACATAGTTATATAAGATTGTTGATACAATTTGTAGGTCTTAATGATATATACGATGAATATGAAAATCCTTGACATAGACATTTTACATGGCAAAACTGCTTTTTACCTTCCGTCACCTTTAGGTAAGGAAGGTATTACAATAAGCACGTTCTAAGGTCCCTAGAATACGAATTTACTATTTTTATGATAATGTCTGTATGTGTGTGTGTGTGTGTGTGTGTGTGTGTGTGTGTGTGTGTGTTTGTGTGTGTGTGTGTATGTGTGTGTGTGTGTGTGTGTGTGTATGCGTGCGTGTGTATGTGTGTGTCTGTGACGATCATTTCAGAACTCCAATACCACGAGTCCAAAAATTATATTGGAAGAAGAATGAATAGCTTAGTAGTTGAAAGTAAAAGAAACAGAAGAAGAGTTGAGAGAAAAGAAACTGAATGAGGACGAGACGCAAGACAGAAATGAGTGGAACAAGAAAATATGAAACAGCGACCC
The DNA here is from genome assembly GCA_951394225.1 of Harpalus rufipes. Lineage (NCBI taxonomy): Eukaryota > Metazoa > Arthropoda > Insecta > Coleoptera > Carabidae > Harpalus > Harpalus rufipes. Next base: position 18,393,778 of record OX596275.1, on the reverse strand, counting down.
CTAACAAATAGGAAAAGATAAAGAAGAAGTAATAGATGTCAGTGTCAAGTGCAATTTGCATAGTTTGTTTATGAAATCATTGCACTGGAAATTTAGAATCTTTTGCAAGAAAACTTGTGTATGGAATTTATACATAATATACAGAATCGACGGAAGATAATGTGCTGGCCACATTAGATTTTTTAAATGTTATCCTATATCATTTTTTAGTCCATTAGATAGCGATTTAAACGACATAAATATTGTACAGGATTGTATATTGTATAACAATTATTTTGAGAAAAATGGTATTAAAAACTAGTATATGTAATAAAAAAATACTTTACTACTAGTAGCAACAGCCGTATCAGTAGTTGTGTATTGCCTAGTTTATTTCAATATTGTAAGATCTATGATTTTTAATACCATTTTTCTTGAAATAATTGCTACACAACCCTATAAAATATTTATATCGCTGGAATCATAAAAATAATCTAATGAAGAAATTATTATTAGATACCATTTGACAAAAATCTACCGTTTGAAATCCACTGGTTGATTTTGCGGTTTGTTATTACTGATAAATTAGTCCTTTATTCTGATCATTTTTTGTATATAACCATAACATTTTTCACTAAAGTTATTAGTTAACCCGAGAAAGCACTGGATGTTTTAAAGAAAACACGGTGTATGTGATTATTACCCTCGTCGTCTTTTAAACCAATCTATAAATAATGTTTTATTTTTCCTAAAAACTACGAATACTTTTGAATGTACGCATAATAAGCGTATATTCACCGTAACCACAATAATACGTGGTTTATTTATTTTGCAATTAAGTGTCAAAATATCTAAAATTAATCGTTATGGTGAATGTTCTAGTTCAGTTGTTCGTGAAATAGTCAATTCGTATACCACACGAGCAATAATGCAAAATAATTTAAAATAGTATTTTTTAATATTTTTTCTGTTATTCACAATAACTTCGAAAATACTATTGCCTCCTGAATATTGCCGGAAAACAACCCTCGACATGTGGTTTCAAGTTTGTTTCCATTGCAGTGCTTTCCAATCTTTTTGATAACGTGACACACATGTGGGTTCTTAAAAAAAGTGTGACATCCCAACTATATTTTTTATAATTCTCATGAAAAAATAAATAAAAACTTATACTAGTGAGAATATAATTCATTAGTCACGTGATATGTTTTCCGCCAATCAGCATTCAGAATCTCCCTAGTTACATGTCTAACACAGCGATGATAAAAAACAAAGAAATTATCACCTTATCTATAGTCGTTACTAAGGGATTTGTTTTCTTTATTTACGACATTGACAGTTAATTTTGAGTATAAAATAAGTAATAAGAATAATTCAAACTCCGATATATTAAATAAAACTCGTAATACATTATGAATATGTATATCAAAACTTAGGTTAACATAATGTGTTACAAAAATTCATTATATTCTCTCATTAAATATAAGCTCGTGATATGATTAATAATCGAAGATATTGCTCGTGAAACCGAAGCAGCACATGTCACTCGTCCTTCGGACTCGTGAAATCTGCAGCTCGGTTTCATTCGAGCATATCATCGATGATAATCATATCACTTGTTATATTACGTATGAAAATATTGCATTTTTTGTATTACTGAAAAATCTTCGTTGATGTGCATTTCGATGGAACTTAGTTCTTTGAGGCATAATAAGATAGATAACTCTATTTTTGAGTATTCGGCCACGGGTCTAAAGTACCCTATAAGCGTAGGAGGTTACTGCAAGACACTATAAAATCATATAGAGTAAAATATCTCTTAACGGACACCTCCAATAAGCGGACACCTCTATTAACTGGACAATTTTACGGGAACCGGCAGTTTTATATTGATTTTCTTAATAAACATGTCTTTATTAAGAGGACATGTTATTAAATGGTCACGGGCACTAATTTTGGATCCCATTTTTAAGAAATGACACGAACGTTAGTTAATTACGTAATTAGCATTATACCGGGGGATTCCATTGTTTACGATATATTTCGGCTTGTCAGAAGCAAAATAAAATAAATAAATATTTCATCACGGCATATTACCCATTGCTGGGTGTGCCAATCTGCTTCGTACACAAATATCGGTAATGATGGAATATTTGTACCGTGCGGGCGCTTACCAGGCGTCACCTCATGGGCACTCATTGCTGGCGTGGAGAGTGCGCCATAGGTGTCAATTTTGTGCCATTATAATTCGATGTAATTTTTGGCGTCGGTCGGGATCGAACCTGGGTCCCCAAATTCGCGACCAGACACTCAGGCACACGGTCACGAGGCAGAAGCAGTCGTTCTTATTTGTTCTTATTACATAGTATGTAATTCTATACGCACGACTACATATTGAGTTATAAGTATATGTTAAATTCACATTTTAAAAATGACAACTTATGTTAAAGTTGGGATAAAAGCTACAAGTTACTGAAGTTTTCGATAAAGAAAAACTCAGTGTACATAAGTTAGCAGCCCGGTATAATTATAGGTACATCTCAAGAAGGTGAAATTATAAAAATCTGTTGTGGCCAGCACAATACCTTCCGTCATAATGTATAAATTCCATAATTTTTCTTACAAAAGATTCTAAATTTCCAGTAAAATTATTTCATAAACAAACTATTCAAATTGCACTTGACACTGGCATCTTCTTCTTCTTTAGTTTTTCCCATTCGTTAGGGGTCGCTATTTTTGCATGTCGTTCTCATTCAGTTCCTTTTCTCTCAAATCTTCCGCAATACAGTCCTTCCATCTTATCTTTGGTCTTCCTCTGTTTCTTCAACGTCCTATTACTAAACTATTCATTCTTGTTCCAATATAATTCTTCATTTCTCCTCATGACATGTTCAAACCAATGTAATCGTCTTTCTTGTATCTTTCTAAAAACTTGTAACACTAGAGTTATTTTCTTACCGTATCTTTCCGTGTATTCCCCAATATCTACTTCAACATATCTGCCACATTAATTTACTTTTTATTGATACTGACATCTGTCAATTTGAATTATATGAATATATTACTAGTTCCCAAGTTTGGCATAGCTGGCTGAATTATAAAATTTAATTTCTTTAAAATTCTTTAACTCTGTATCTATTGAATATGAAGTATAAATTGTAATCAAATCGTATAGAGAATAATATATTCTTTAAGTTATAATAACGTTAAATGTCAATAAATCAAATTTAACTGTTAAATCTTCAAATGAGACTACTTCCGGTTGATCAATTATAACCAAAATCTAATCAGTTGTTCTTCTGGATGTAAACTTGAGGAATACGAAAAAAATATAATTTTTGGAATCGTGGTATTGAAGTTACGGAATCCGGAACTTTTGTCACACACACACACACACACACACACACACAGACACACATACATACAGACATCATCGTAAAAATGGTAAAATCGTATTATATGGACCCTAAAACGTGCTTATTCAGTAAAATCGGACGGAAGATAAAAAAGAGGACAGAAGTACTGAAAATTTTAGATTCACATGAACAACAGAAGATGAGCCTTTTTATAACATAGGGTCTCAACATAGACTAACTCACATATGAATAGCTTATTAAGGTGTGATATAAAAACATCCCTTTGTTCGGAGTGAAAACTAAGGAAATTTTGGAACCTTTATGCTACGCAAATTTCACTGCTTAAATTTCATTTTCCCTTTAAACGTACCCCTCTTGTAACCGGACAAATAATTGGCAACCCGTGCTGTCCGCTTAAGAGAGATTACACTCTATTACGCCTAGAAAACGCTTTCGGAAACCATTTGAAGACATGTTATGAAGAACAATTTTTATACCGGATTTTGAACGTTGCACAAACATACCCCCATCTCTTCATTTAAATTTTTTAAAGACCTTGTCGTTATTTGTCAGAAAGTCCTTATTGGCAAATTTATGCCGTGAAAAACTACAATTATATATTTTTTTGCTAATTCTAAATAAGTTAGCCTGTTCACAGAAAACTGATACTTGATTTACTTATTTTTTTGAAATGCCTAAATTTAAAAAACGCCTTTATTTAATTTCTAAGCTCTTTAAATGAATACAAATACTAATTACTGATTTAATGAATGATACAGCACTATTGCTCGATAGACAAATCTCGAACATTGTCCGTACGAATGCTGTTCCTTCTAATATCACTATTTCTAGTAGGTAGTGCTTGCTATATCGCTACTTTCATTTACTTTAATTTTTGTAGTAACTAAAATTAATACCTTTTATGGTGATTTATTTTTGAGTTCTGACAGCCTAGTGTGTCACGACACACCGGTTGGAAAGCACTGCTCTATAGCTCTCATCAGTCGGCAGCATTTTCGATTATATTCGAAACTCTTGTAATATAATAAGAGAAAATAACTTAAATTATTTACAATTTGGTTTTTAAATGTGATAAATGAAAGACGAAGCATGTGATTATGATTAAATTTAGAGTTGTAAGACTTGTAAGTGAACATTATTTTGTTCATAGATGAGTTCTTATTGTTTGTAAAACTGAATGATAAAATATATTTCTGGAGTGAGTGATAATATTAGTGATATGAAAACAAAAATGAAGTTATTGGTATACCTGTATATTTGTCATACGGAAATGTTCACACCGGGAGACGTAGTTATCAGAAAATCCAAAATTGTTATTAAGATATTAACAAACCGTTTTTAGATGTTTTCGATTAAATCAATACTTGGACCTATGTTGTAACTCAGTGGTAAATTTCGAACTAGTTAAAAAAATTCACCAATTAGGTATGTTGCCATATAATAAAAAATCTGATATGGCTTACACATTACCTTCCGTCAATTCTGTGTATTTTGTACTAATTCCATATATAAATTTTCTTGCAAAAGATTTTATATTTCCATAAACAAATTATGTAAATTGTACTTGACACTGATATCTTCTTCACTAGCTTTTCCCATTCGTTAGGGGTCGTTATTCTTGATTTTCTTCCCATTTACAGTCCTTCCATTTTCTCCTTGGTTTTCCTCTGTTTCTTCTACCTTCTACTACCAAGTTATTTATTCTTCTTCCAATATTATTCATCTGTCCTCATGACATGTTCAAACCAAAGTTATCAGCACTCTTCTATCTTTCTAGAAACTATCACACGAGCCATTTCCCTTATCCTCTCATTCCTTGTTCCATCTTTCCATGTCTTCCCTAACATCCATCTCAACATCTTCATCTCTCTGCCACATTCATTTTCTTTTCATCGACACTGACATCTGTCAATTAGAATTTTCTTAATATAGTAGCTGTTACCATGGTTATAGCATAGCTGGCTGATTTATGAAATTTATTTTTTTATAATTTTTAAACTATATCCATTGAATATGAAGTATAAAATGCAATCAATTGTATATATAATAGAATATTCCATAATATTTATAATAACATTAAATGTAAAAAATGGTATTTGTTCAATCTTGCTATTGAAACTTGTTGTTTCTTACTTGGCTACGGAACCTTCTGTTTTATCCACTCAACATATTCCTACGGCAATGGATGGGTGAAAATAGTATGCGAAAATGAACTTTCGCCCACTCATCTGTCATTACCGAAATAGGAATAAACTGCAATAGAATTCATAACATTTAGTTATTTACATTGCCAGCAACTAACATTTTATCTAAGTGTCTTCTACTACCTCTACCTACGCGAATTTTCTTACTGGTATTGGTGCCGACTTCAAGTTTTAACTATTTTTCTTGCAATTTTATCTTATCGATTGCTGAAATTCTTCTTTATTTTCCATATTTTCAAAATTTTATATAAGATCTACAGAATGTGACAGCCAAAAAATAATTTTGTTGACAATTACAAATGTTTATAAACACAAACAATAGCACCTATGTTAATTTACACTCAATGTATAAATCTATTAGTACAAATTTTACTATTTTTTTCAATATTTCAATAGAAGGATTGAACAAAACATGCAATACTCGTGAAGAAACGAATTCGAAATTTTTAGTTTCTTCACACGTATTGTAATATACTATTAACAACGTTTTTTCAAGAAAAACTGTTAATATCTTCAAATGTGCATAGACCAATTATAATCAAAATGTATATTTTTATATGGATGTAAAGTAAAGGAATGCGAAAGAAATATAATTTTTAGAATTGTAATACATAAATAAATTGTAAACATCCCCCCCCCACACACACACACACACACACACACACGCACACACACACACGCACACGCACACACACGCACACACACACGAACGCGCACACACACACACGCACACACACACACACACACACACACAAACTCAGTTTCCACGACTTATGCCCTACTTCATCAATCGTAACCATATGATTCAAATCCCCAGAGTAGTGAGAGAATTGGTGCCGTCATGCTGTCGGGTGAAATCGGGCGAAATCGTTTGAATTTTCGTAGTAGTCATATAATTAAAACTGAAAACTGACTATACAGTATAACTTATACCGTGTGAATATTATTATTCATCAAAATTCCAAGTAAGACATGTATTTCGCAATAATAAATCAATTGCATAATTTTGATGTAATGTCAAAACTCACAGTATTATAATAAATACAACCTATATTGTGTTAGTTTTGTTATTCATAAAAATTCAAAGTATAAATAGTTTTTTAGCAATACTTTTCAATAGCAAAATGCACAATATAATACCAAGAACAAAACTACCAACACACAACGAAACACAAATTATCGACGCCAAAATCAAAAAATCATCTTTATCACATTACTGAAAATGACACGAATATTCGAATATTTAAAAATTACATTTGTTTCCGCGGTTACAATACAATTTAATTTCATTTTTTGCCGTTGGTTGGACGGAGATAACGTACAAGCACAACCCCAAATGTATCCGTATCCTCTGAAAAAAATATATTAACAGCAAGAAGAAATAAATTTATAGATTACAATAGTTAAGACTATATTTGGCCAATTTTTACCTTCCGTCACCTCTAGGTAAGGAAGGTATTGTCTTTGGTCAAAAAATTCGGTGGTGAGTTTTCATTGAATAAACATGTTTTAGGGTCTTTACAAATACGATTTTACTATTTTTACGATGATGTCTGTATGTGTGTGTGTGTGTGTTCGTGTGTGCGTGTGTGTATGTGTGTGTGTGTATGTGTGTGTGTGAGACCGCGTTTTCGGGCACGATATATCCAATACTAGAATTCCAAAAATTACAATTCTTGCGTATTCCTCTTCCTTACAACCATATGCAGACCTGTTTAGATTTTGGTTATAATTGGTCAACCGGAAGTACCCTCATTTGAAGATTTTAACAGTTTTTCTTGAAAAAATCAGTTAAATGTTATTATAACTTAAAGAATATATTATTGCCTATACGATTTGATTGCATTTTATATTTGATATTCAACAGATATAGACTTAAAGAAGAATAACGATAATAAATTTTATATAAATTTCATAATTCAGCCAGCTATGCTAACTTAACCATGGAAACTGCTAATATATTCAGGTAATTCAAATTAACAGATGTCAGTATCAATAAAATGAAATCAATGAAAGAATAAGGGAAGTAACTCTAGTGTTAGAAGTTTCTAGATATAAGAGAGACAATTACATATTGATTTGAACATGTCATGAGGAGAGATGAATATATTAATAGAAGGTGGAAGAAACATAGGAAGACCAAATATAAGATGAAAAGACTGTATTGTAGAAGATTTGAGAGAAAAGGAACTGAATGAGGACGACACGCAAAACAAAAATGAGTGGAAGAAGAAAATAAAAAATAGCGACCCCCTAACGAATGGGAAAAACTAAAGAAGAAGATGTCAGTGTCAAGTGCAATTTGCCTAGTTTGTTAATGAAATAACTTTACTGGAAATATAGGATCTTTTGCAAGAAAATTTATGTATGGGGCGCGTGCAGTAACATGACTTTGACCCGTGTCAAAATGACAGCAATTAATTATGTCCATAACTGACAAGTGTTATAATTTTTCAATCAAAATTTCATAATTTTCTTATTTCATGTGGTCCGTTTGTTATCAGGAGTATGGAATTCAGTTGCCGAGAAAGGGAATCACATAATACCAAAAATTTATAATCTTTTGCAAGAAAATTTATGTATGGAATTTGTACATGGTACACAGGATTGACGGAAGGTATTGTGCTGGCCACATCAGATTTTTTTATTTTTTGTATTAATAAAGTGTACTGGATTTAAATATAATGTTATTACCTAAATTTATCATTTAAAGAATAATCTACGGGCAAATATATGACAACAGACACGTGCTAATTTTTTTAGTTCCAACAGTAAGTAATAAAATATTTATGTTAGTATTATTTATAAAACTGAAGGTAAAGGAAACTGACAATATATTCAATTAATTACTGGATCCAAATTAGGATCCGGATCCAAATTCGAATTAAATTTACGGATATCCGCTTCAATATCCGACCATCGGATATCCGAGGAACCGGATATTTTGAAATCCGGGTACTCGGTTCCAAGTTTTGTCGGATCCTCACAGCATTAGTAGAAAGCATTTATAAATATAACTAATGAAAATATGAAATAAGATTGGGCCTAAATGAAATCCCAGTAGCACACTCGATGTAGGAGGAAATATTTATGACCTATTGTTGATATAACGCTACATGTCACTTAAAGCCATCTTATATTAAAATAAAACTTTATCTTTTATGACAAGTGGTTTACATTTAAAATATTTCAACGAGTCAATTGACCCAATAGCCGATTTTAATGTCAACTGATCTATCTGTACTATCTAACCTTCGACTTCCAGGAAATCGAGTAAGAAATAGGTACTCACTATACGATTTTAGTCAAGAGAACCACTTGAGTCTTCGAAGTAAGGTTGCTTTAATTACATAGGAGGAACCATAGAATTATAGTTGTACGAAACGATATTTGAAACTCATTTTAGAATAATCCTATTGCCCGTTATAAAAATTTATAGGGCTAGTAGGTACTTTCTTATGGAAACGTACATGAAATTCTAAATAAATAAATAAAAAAAACAGGTGTATTTCTGTCCCATGCTTAGTAAAAGATTGACAGTATTTATCTTTTATTTTTGAAAGTTTAATGAACTAAAACCTCACATTTATTTTTTCTCTTTTGTGCCAATTAAAGAAATTACCTACAAAAACAAGAATGTAATGAATAATACAGGAATGAAAATAAGTTCTTTCCGGTTTAACTTTCTTGTCTCTGTGCCAAGACTTCCAAAACAATTTACGAAATATCAAAGAAGATATATTTACTTTCCGTGGACCTTCTGCCAATTAAATCAAAATTTCGTCAAATTGTGAAATTCCCACGTCGAGAGGATGAAGAAATAATATTTTTCAGCCATAAATCATAAGCTAATAACGTGAGTATGTACACTTTAACTAAAAGATGAAAGAGGGAACTTTAAGTGCAAATAAATAAATATATCATCATGACTTTAATTCATATTTTCCAATTAAGTAACTCTGTATATAGATATGGAACGTGTACAGGGATTGAAATCAGAATTAATTTGGTAGTTCTGGGGAAAACGGTATAATTTTACATTTATGAATTTATTTTGAATAAGTACATATTTTTGATGTTTTTTTTTTATGATAATATTAATGATAGATCGGAAGCAAAACCATTTGCACATTCGAGGGTCAATATTTGAGAGAAAATTAATAATCACCGCAGGAATTTTCAATTATCTTTTATTTTTGAGCAACAGATTAACTTGTTTTTCGCTTATTTTAAAAATAAATAATCTCGTTTATTACAAAATAAAGAAAAAAATGTTTAGATAACTATCACATGGTTTATTACGTGGAGGAATTCGGTTGATTTTTCACGCCATTCTCAGCTTCTACATAGGTTTCCATTTAAAAAATGTTGGCCCTTATTACTACGAACCCACTTTTACAACCGCTTTTGTTAAAAATAACCTCTAACCTCATAAGAATATAATATAAAAGCGCTCTTCATAATAGAGTTTTTATTATAATAGTACGTCCTTAATTCGAATCATTATGTTTGTTATGTTTGTGATTTTAGTTAAATGTTACAGGAAACTTACAAATTACAATTTATAAAGATAAGCAAAATTAAAATGTATTAATAACTCATTTTTGCTAAAAATGGAAGATTAGAGATTGCTAGTACAAGAAATTTTTAAATTACTTTATAAATAGCGATACAAAATCCAAATCTACTAATAGCTTATTTTCAATGTCTGCCAGGTCACCCTCGATATATGTATAACCGTTTTCAAATTAGAAACCAAAAAATAAACTTATCAGGCCAGGTTCAAGAGGTTCATACGCCTGTAACAAACGAGATCAGGTGTAATAGAAGTTACAAAAATTTGGTGGATCCTAGAAACGAAATAGAATCAAATGAAACAGCATATATCGAGATAGCGCTAATTGGTGTATGGCCGTGTGATCGTAAATATTCTTCTTTAATGTTAATGCATGTGGGTCATTGGTTCCCAAAGTGTAGGTACGCCTCGGGGTAGAATTTAGAATAGGGCGGCTTGTAAACATATGAATTCAGCAAGGGCACCGAGACTAAAAAATTTGGGAACCACTGATTTAGGTATTTCTCTTCACATATATATAAATTTTGTCTTTTTATTAGGCTTGCAACGAATATTCGGCAACTATTCGGTATTCGGCAACATTTTTACTATTCGGCCGAATACCGAATAGTTTAGAATGTTGAGATAAGTGGAAATTTTGGGTATTTCATTCGGTAAATTTTGCCTGAAATAAAAGAATAAAAATAAAACACATACTTATACTGAGAATAGTACAATATAGTATTATAGGTACATAGGTAATAATAATAAATAATAAATAAACTTTATTTAGCACGTTGCTATACAATAAATAAACACTAATAGTATAAATATACATATAGAAACATTTCATTAACTTACTAATTTACATCTGTTAAATTCTTAGTTTTATTTAAATATCCCTAGCCTTTAATTTAAAGTTTCTTAAATCTAAATTCTTAAATAAACAGAACAAAAGAAAACAACTATATTTATCAGTTTTATATAGCAACAAACAACTTAATAATGCGACTTTTCAAGATGCGATTGCGAAATCAAACTGAGTGAGCAGGTCAAAATGTGTGCATTGTGCATAGACTGCTTAACACCCTGTTAGTAGCGGCTAGGCAGAGAGCTATAGGGAGGAGTGCTGTTGCAGATCGCACGAAGAAATGACGCCAAACCAGCCGAATACTATTCGCCGAATATTCGGCTATTCGTCCAAGGAATCCGTCAAATATTCGGTATTCGGCCTATAGCCGAATACACTATTCGTTGCAAGTCTACTTTTTATGTAAAATATTCCCGTACTCATAATTATTGTACGAGCCCCGTCCCACACCTGTTGGCAACCTGCTTTAATTTAATATTATTTAGTTAATTTATAGCAAGATATGTTTCTTTAAAATATTTTATTATATTAATGCAAAATGAAATAATTCTTAGTTTTGCCAATAATTCAAGAAAAACTGAAAAAGAAATAAACGAATTTAAGTTTAAGGATGTTGAGTTTTATTAAATAAAATGTCCAAAATAATTACACTACAGTAAAAACAATGACTGGTACCTACCACAAATCATGTTTTGAAAATGGTGTTTTCAAAATGGCAAATATCATTTTTTTTATAATATTAGTTATTCGTTATAGTTCTTTACAAAATTGCGTGTGGAAGCGAAGTAAAATAAGGAGTAAATATTTAAAAAGCAAGTGACGAAGTTATATAGAAATTAGCAGTAAGTCTGGCATAGTATTTTTACTCTTAAAAAATATTAACACACCAATAAAATCTTTATATATTTAAACATTTACATGGTGTAAAAAATAATATTTGTGTTGTTATTTCACTGATTTTTGTTACATGTTTTTGTAATAAAGAGTCCACAGAGCAAACATATGTTCAATTCGTCTAATTGCATTATAATTACAAGTTGGCTAGATTGCACATAGCAATCTAGTCTGCTAGTAAAAATAAATTCCTTTTACTTTTACACGCCCAGAGTTTGTCGCTAATTAATTTCAATGGAGGTACAACTCAAGCACTGATTTCTAAAATCGTAAAGAATGAGATATTAAAATAATCATCTAGGTTAGTATTTACATTTATTACTAATTGAAAATAGCACTATTTATATATTATACTGCTTCAATTAAATAATTAAACTATAAAATATTGTACGCAATCAGAATTCTTATGTATTTATTAAAGAATTCTTTGTCGCATAATGTGGAGTGGGAATTCCACCTGTTTTTTGGCAAGGTTTATTTGCCTTTTTAGTACGGATAGTTCACGCTAGGATCAAAAGTAAAAAAAAAAAAAACTGATGTGGTCAACACAATATCTTCCGTTTAATTTAATTTTTATTCACGTAAATATTTAAAATTAAATTAAGTTTAAATACCAGGTTCGATCCCGACCAACGCTAAATATTTCGAATTTTAAATGCAATGATTACCCGTGAGGTGACGGCTAGTAAACGCTCGCACGGTACAAATATGTCATCATCGTTACCAAAATCTGTGTACAAAGCAGATTGGTACACCCAGCAATGGGTAATATGCCGTGACGATATAGTTATTTTATTTATTTCTATACTTACCTATATTCCTACATATTTACTTATGCTGGTAACTGTATTAAGTTCCTTTCCATATAATTATTGTTCTATTTACTATTTTCTTTTTAAAACGTTACTTTTATTATTTAAATTGCTTAATTTGTTGACAGTGACATATCTGTCACTGTCAGTTACATATATTTGAGATCTAAATTGTGTAACCATGGAGTTGCGATTAAAGAGTAGGCTCCGGGATTACAATTATAAATAGTTTTATAAATTTATGCATAAAAAGTTAAAAGTTATTGTTATTATTATTATTATTATTATTATTAAAATATATAGAAAAACTATTAATGCAAACCTGTAGAAAATTTAATAATCTTTAATTTTTATATAACATAAATATCGAAAAAATAACATTTAAAGGTATTTTTCGAAGAAAAAGTATTTTGAGCTTTCAGTAAAGTGCCATTTTCGGTTGTCTGATTTACATCAATATCTAATGGTTTTTTTTCATATTAGAATAAGGTAGAAATACACACCACACACACACATACACACACACACACACACACACACACACACACACACACACACACACACACACACACACACATACACACAGACGTCATCGTGAAAATGTTAAAATTGAATTCTAGGGGCCTTAAAGCGTGGTCATTTACCAAAATCTCGATATGCGATTTTTAGCACGATCCCTATACCTCCCTTACCAAGGGTAGCGGGAGGCAAAAAATGTTATTTCCGACATCTACGAGGATGATTTGAAAAGTTCTCGGTCTAATGCAAAAAGGGCAGCTCTAGATGTAGAATTAATTCTTGGTTGTGCATATACGAATAGTTTCTAGTTGAGAATTCTTTTTAAATTTAGGCCTTTGGTGCTCAATTAAACTTAATTTTAAAACGCGGTAAAAATGTATGTAGTATGCAATTATTTTAAAAAATGAATGTCGTCTAAACTGTCAAAAAGTAAGTAATTGACAATTAATCAACGTTCATTTCTTGAAATAACACATACTAGAAGTATTTTTACCATGTCTTTAAATTAAGTCACTGTCACTGAAGCAGTAAATTTATAAATTTTGTTGCTAAAAATTCAGATTTTTTTCTCTACAAGAAACTATTTCTGTAACTATTTTATTGAAAAATAATTAGGGGAACTTTTGAACATTGAATCGAACAGGTGAACACGAGAATGTGACATAGGCTTTTAAAACAGTTTTTTTTTTCAAATATTAAATGTTTGGTAAATCTATAATGTTGTGATTTATACACACAGTTTTAGATAATTAAATTATTTTTTAATTTTTTTTTTAAATTGCCAATTAACTGCCAATTTAAGGAAGGCCCTAGGTCGCCTTAAAATAGGAGGTTTGCGCACCCAAAAATTTAGAATTTATTCTAAATCTCTACGTATAAAGCATCGCATAAAGTTTTAAGAGTCAGATAATATTTTTAAAAAAGATGTTTTTATGTTTTCCCATGTTAAACGCCTATGTCACGGATTCTTGTGTTCATCCTGTATATCAGTGTATATGAATATATTTTATAGTGGGTACTGCAACATTATACTTATTAGAATTTTTTTTATACGAGTATATTATTACTTTAAAATAAATGTTGGCTTGATATTACTATGTTTATAAATATCGGAGAAAGTGAAAATATTGCAGAAGCAGTCGTTAATTTAATGTTTATTTAAGGGAAATCTTTTTAACTACAAACCGACGTTTCGGATCCTAGTAATCCATCTTCAGACTATATTGAAGTTATTAACATTAGAAACATATATTATATTTCATCTCTTATAATTATGTAACGTTTATTTATTTAGACGAAGTGCAAAAATTAAACAATTATTCATTAAAATAAATGTTTACTAAACGATAATTTAAGGCTTAGAACATTATTAAATAATTAAACCCTAAGATTATTTATTTCGACTGGACTTCTCTAACTGAACTCTATACTGGACTCAACTGAACTGCATCCCAGCGCTGTGCCGCCTTTATATAGCCTGCATTATTCTAAAAAACTACTCGAACATTTCAGTAACGTTCCAGTAACAATAGAACAAAAGGTCTGGTGAGACATAAGTGTACGCAACTACGTCATCGTTTACGTTCTAGAAGTACAACCAGTGGCGTCGGTCGTGTGCTACCTAGACTCAGTAACGTCGGCTGCGCTCGCTACATGAATATATTTCTAATATAATAAATTCAACAAACTCTGAAGACATATCGTTAGGAACCGAACCGTCGGTTTGTAATTGAAAAGATTTCTCTTAAATAAATAAATAATAAATTTACTACTGCTTCTCTAATATTTTCACTTCCTTCATTATTGATCCGGTACAACGATTATGTGGATTTGATCTCCCAAGAAAGACCTGGGCAACGCTCAAGCGGTTTCGGACTGATCATGGTAGGTGTTAACATTGGAAACATAAAGGGGGACTAGTCGATAATCCTAACTGTGACTGTCACACCATATAGCGACGGAATGTTCCGGTTTTCAGGAACATTACAAGAGCTACTTCGCCTCGAAGACACTGCTTAGGGGTTTAACATGGGAAATCAGTTTATCCTTGCGCAAAAGTTCCCAAATTATTTTAGACAATAATATTTCAAATAAATGCTGTAGAGAATTAAATTCTGCACCCAAGTTAGTATTGAGATTTTATTTTTGACATTTAATAACCCATAAAATCAATTTTAAAGTTTTTTGAAGATTGCTGATTTATGGCGATAGCCATGCAACTCAAACAAAATTGTCCACCATTTTATAATCTGAAGCTTTTCTTCATGAGAAAACTGTTCCATACTTTCAAAGAAAATGTTATTGAACGAAAATCACAAAACACAAACTTTTTTTGACAGTTAAGATGGCATACAATTGTTCGTAATTTTGTTTGAGTTCCATGGCTACCGCTATAAATCAGCTATCTCCAGAAAAATTTAAAATTGATGTTCTCGGTTATGAATGTCAAAAATAAAATCTTATTACTAATTTGAGCACAGAATTTAATTCGCTACAATATTTATTTGAAGTATTTTTGTCTAAAATAATTTGGGATCTTTTGCGTAAGGAAAAACTGATTTCCCATGTTAAACGCCTATGGCCAGGTTTTTAATTAACACACTGTATATATTAACAGTCGATTAAACTTCTTAATAATTTATAAATATAGTTTCATCATATATATTTTATCTTATTTTGTATATTTTGTTTCTTAAAATATATTAGTTTACATTGCGTCAGGTACCATAAGAAATATTTTAATAATTGGAACAATATTTATCACTATTATTGCGTGAAAATGTGATGTCAGCTGTAACTCCTTCACGAAATATGGAACCTGTCATTCACCACAAAAAAATACAAGTAAAAATAATTACAAACAGGTGTAACACACGTCCCATTTCCCACTTACATAAAACATAATGAATAAAACATATGTTACAATTCAAATTAAAATTAATTTTATAATCAAACATATGATTCATGTCACCCATAAGATTTGTATGACATAATTAGACAACCTGCTAAAAATAGTCGCAATAAAATCCACCTCAATTATTTTTCCTGGCATATATGGAAATAAATATGACATAATAGCTACCATTTACTTAAATGTCGCATATGTAGAAATAATTTGCTCGGAATTATTTTAATTGCGGCGAATGGAAATAGTTTATTGATGTAATTTGAAAATCATGGATAGTAAAACACACATAACCTCTAAAAATAAATGCAAAGAATAAATAAGAAACACCTTTATGTCGACAGAGCTATTTTTAACTATATGAGGTCGCCAAATTTATTTGTTTCCAGAAATACGACACTATATTTATTTATTTCTTCATTTTACTGACATTTTATGACATACAATATCTTCAAAGAAACATACATTTAAGTAAAGCATTTTTAGCAGACTACAGACATGCATAATTTGAACATCCGCATTATACATTGTAATTTTTCACAATTAACAGTACGATAAAAATAAATAAATATAACAACACTGCTTATTACTCATTGCTTTTATTAATAACTAGGTTGTTATTTGAATGAAAATGCAAGTATTGGTCATGTCTATAAAGCTGATTTAAAATACTGTGCGAAAATATTAACATATACAGGTTGAGACAGAATAACCTCCTTAGTTTTGAAACTTGTAACATTCCGATTTAGGCCCAAATTCAGCTTAATATTTAAATTACACTTGGCAAAGTTCACAAAATTTCAGTCTCTGAATCACTCTCGGTCATTTATCAGAGACTGGCCCACTCAACCAGAACCACAGACGCGTTTCGCTGTTATTGCAGCTCATCACTGTGGTGTACTGACACCTCTTTCGAGCCACTGAGACTGGTTGAGCGGTTCACCAAGTGTCGCATTTGTACTTTGTACAGTTTTTTATTAAAACTTATTTCTTACTCAATTTCGTATTCAATACAGCAAACGTATGAGTCAGTATCAATTCTGGTTTGGCATATTTTTATAGTGGAATATCATTATCTCGTAAAATTTATTTGAAACGAAAGAAATTAATGAAACATAAAAATAATGGAATAATATAGAAGTAATTTTAACTCTTACCGTGGAAGGTTTGTTCATCTTGTACGTGCTGAACAAATTCCAAAAAAATTGTAATATATTTTAATACTAATATGTGTCTGTTGATTTGAGTAAGATGTAAGGTAGCTACAGACCATACTTAGAATTTACTCAACTGGCACTTAATTTCAACTCACTTGTCACTGGAATTCGACTGGCCTAAGGTCTCTGAATTCCAAATAATGGCATTTTGACCAATTGAGTGTGAGGTGAGTGTGAGCTGAGTGTACGGTGAGTATGAGTCGTGTCTCTGAATTTGGTCCTACGTCCTTTGTTCCAATTTTTATTTTATATATTCCATTCCTTCGCTTCCATTCATAACCTTAAAAATAACGTACATTGTCATAATAAAATTATTAATAATTAATCATTTCATAGTTAAAATTCACCTAGTTTTTTTTTAATTCTGTTTCAAAATTAAATAGTCCATTTTCAATTTATTATTCTAGTTTTCAGTTTTACTCATT
This sequence comes from Harpalus rufipes, assembly GCA_951394225.1. Lineage (NCBI taxonomy): Eukaryota > Metazoa > Arthropoda > Insecta > Coleoptera > Carabidae > Harpalus > Harpalus rufipes. The sequence continues at coordinate 18,376,020 of OX596275.1, read as the reverse complement.
TGTTGACGTTTGGTAATTTGTGTTTTGTTTTGTCTTTGTGGTGACACCGCATCACTGAGCGCTGTCTGTACGATAGCGTCACAGCGTTAAATTTTTGAAGTTGCTTGGTATAGGCGATGGGAAATAAGATCGCAGCGCCAAAGTGGAACTAATGTTAACGGGATAATATGACATTTACTAATTGTATTTATGCATTAAGTGCATAATATTAAAAGATATTACATATGTAAACGTAAATATTATAAACATAATAGCAGGGCCGGATCTAGGGGTGGGCAAGGTGGGCAACAGCCCACCTTAAAATTTGCAAGAGGCGGCAATTCACAAAAAAAATATTTAGACGAATAATTAATACTCGTGTTATTTTTAGAATTATTTAAAATTATCACTTACCTAATATATAAATAATTATCTGAAGTATATATACTATATATTATTTTAAGAAATCAATTATTAAATATTGTATACTTTCAATTTACGAGCGGAATAGTGTTTTTCACAAATGCGAGATGCGCATGCGCTATATCGAAACACATGTTCAATGCCGATGCGCCCCGTATTTCGTGCTCTGTGCTGCGCTACGTGCGCTACATTGTCGTAAGAAACACGTTATTTCTTAATTTCTTTTTTATCAACATTGCGTATTTGTGTTTAAATTAAAACATAAAACAACCAAACCAATGGTAATTATTTATTTATTGTTTATTTTTATTCTACTCGTATAATATTTAAATATTATTCTTGTAGGATATTAATATTACACAGAATTATAGTTTAAATTGGCTGGATTCTAGTAACGGTAACCTAACGCACACGATTCAATTTGACGAAATTCGGGTATATAATGTATGTAATTTAAATAAATATATGTTATCTCTGTTCGGGTGGTTGCGTGCATTTCGCGACAAAATGAGTATTAGTTTTTTAAGCTGTATTTTTAAAAAATATAACTTTTTCGCTAGCATTTGCCAAAAAAATAATTTAGTGTAACAGAATACAATTTGACAAAACTCGGATGGTTACATTCATTTATAGGAATTTAGTGTTCTCATACATATATAAAGTACATTTTTTGTTCTAGATCCGACCCTGCATAATAGACAACATTTGTGTTTATACAATCAAGAAAATGTCACGTGTATAATTTATCCCGGCAACTATAGTTCCGAAAATACCACCAGATGTCATATTGCTTATTTCCCATCGCCTATAATATCCTTAATGTTTCGTACAATTTTAATGTTTCCTAACGGAATACATAAAGGTCATTTTCCTTTCAAATTCAAATGAGAGGGAACAATATGAAAAGAAACCACATCTATAAAATAATTTAAACGTCAACTTTCTTTCACTAGTCATACTATAGATACGTATATTTGTCTAAAATTAATAATAAATAAAATTGCTATTGTTCGTATTTTTTCAATCATGCGGTATATCTGACGTTGAAGGTACTTACGAAGCTCTCGTACAGGGAACACTACAGAAGTGACTTTTGTGCTGGTTTAAAATTGGAAATAATTTTCAACTTGACTCTGGTTAGATTCGAACCCGGTCGCGGTCATTTAATGTACTCATAGCCGTGACTCCAAAAGTAATATAATAGTTTATCCATATACATAGGCGCCGACTACTATAATTGTACATGTTAAAGTTCTATATTCGGTCATCACCCTGAATAATAGAAGTTTATTAATAATGTTTTGCGTATATAATTTAACTACAAAAAAAAAATATGACTCCTTAAAAATAGTTGCTAAAAACAAATGTAAGGTAACCCAAAAATAGAGCGACTATATAAAAATCTTATATTTACTTAAGAAAAAAAAATAGAGTAACAATTTAGGAAAGAAACTTGAATTAGACAAAACAACAATCTTACATATTTTTTCATACTTTAATAATTATAAATAATTGCTTGGAATTATTAATAATATTCCTTGCAATATTTCTGTCAATGGTTTCCAACAGATTTTCAATTGTATTAAAGACGAATAGTGACAGCATGCACTTTAGAATTCTATCAAATGATGCATTTGTTTTCGCCACGAAGCGAAAATTTGGTAGCATACGCGTCTCAATTACTTTGGAATTGAAGTTATGTATTATTCGTGAACCACTTATTGGCTAAAATCGTATTATAATACATAATAAGAAAGATAATTTCATTCTGAATTCAATTTTTGAAACCCCATTATCCTATTTTTAATCGTGTAAGAGTGGTGAATGAAGAAAGGGTTATGAGTCGATTTGAATATACAATCAATACAATCGAAATTTTGAAGGAAACCATTGACACAAATATTGCGAGAAATAATATTAATAATTTCAAGCAATTATTTAAAATTATAACGGATGCATGGAAATCTATAAACCACAAAATCGTCGATAATATACTTAATTCGATGCCTCGACAAATGCAATATACGTATATTGTAAACAATTATTAAAGTATTAAAAAATATGTAACATTTTTTATGTTTTGTCTAATTTAAGTTTCTTTCATAAATTGTTATTCTGGTTAATTTTTTAAAGTAAATTTAAGATTTTTATAAAGTTGCTGTATTTTTATCACACCTCAAATCTATAGTTAAATACTTAAGTACTTGTGAAACTTAGTACAATACTTTTGAATTATTTATTTAACGTCCATAAGGTTTCATGAATATGTCACCTTTACATTATATAAAAAGTTTGAAAATATATTGAATGATAAAAACATGGGGGAGTATTTTTTATTAGTTCTTACGGAGTCAGTGTGTTAATATCTTATACTGTACATCAACACTGTTTCTAACCTGCAAAACACTTGAAAAATGAACTTTTGTGATATAACCTTTAGCTTCTTCAACGATTTTCCTTTATTTCTTCTATGATCGGAAATCGTTGTCCTTTCAATATCCCCTCTTCCCCTTTTATTCTTGGTAAGAGCAAAACAGCGCAACATTTTATAGCAGTACTCCTTATTGACCTTACGGCCTGACGGTAAGAATGCATGATGGTCTCTATGCCGTTGCAATCGAAGAAAACAGTAAGGAGAACCTTGACATTCGATCGAACTTGGCGTGCTTTCACGGCCCTCTCGAAAACATTTGTACCATTCATAAATCCTTGATTTCGATCACGTTTCGATATAACTTCGTCGCCAAAACGTTC